>VZRS01002411.1:379528-509234 GCA_013398055.1 Ifrita kowaldi
CGGCGGCGGCGTGGCGGGGCCGCGGGTGCTGTCTGCAGCCCTGTCGCCAGAAAAGCCTTTCGTGAAGGTGCCGTGGCGCTCGCACGGGAAATTGCCTTCAGCCAGAAGCTACTGCTGCACTGAGGACCAAGCAAAGCTGTCTCTCGGCTTTCCCCGATCCCCTTGCCTCAAAGCTAAGTTGTGCCAGGCTGCAGGCGCCCTCCAGATGAGAGCTTCGAGGCAGTGGGGATCTGTGTGTGGTGGGAGGGGAAAGGACTGGGTGGGTACATGTCTGGCAGCCAGGTGTGCGAATCCAGTGTGCCAAATGCTTAGAGGTAAGGCACCGACAGGGAGACCTGGAAGCCACACCTCTGAAACTGTGTCAGTGTTGGTTGTCTTCATGGGACGAAAAACGTCCCCGAGGTGTCTGTCCTGTCCGCATGGTGCTGTGCAGAGAGATGCATTCTCAATCCTTGCTTCGTTGTAGTGGTGCTTACACAGCACAGCCCTAAAATAACTACCTTGCACAGCCCTGCTTCCTTCTACCTGCAAACAGAAGGCACGCTGTACAGCAGGGGATTTAATCGTGGATCAGGTGACGAGAATGAAGGCTGCAGGAAAGGATTTACCTTTTCTCAGGCTCGCAGCCTGGCCTCTCCTTTTGACAGCAGGTTCCCAATACGGCCTATTTCACTTCCTCCAAAGAATTAATTATTTTCTCCTGTACGTGGCCCTTGGAGGAAGAAGTCTAAGCCCCTCCCTCATCTTGTCATCCTGTATTTCCAGTGATCAGAGCACTTATTTAGGAGCTGAAGATGTGGCTCCTGGTCCTTTTCCCAGAACTTTGTGTTTTGTTCTCTGACAGATGTTTGATGTAAAGTACATAGCGCACACTTTGAAAAGGGTACTGAAATCCAAGGCTGCTCCCCTCCCTTCCCCATGGCAATGTTATTATTGCTGGGTCATGGCCTCTCCTTGATTGCTCCCGTGAATCCCGAAACCCCACCCTCTCCCCTAAGCAGCAGTACGGGTTCAACAGGCTGGTTGGAAATGGAGTGCGTGTTAGGCTAGCCTGCCTCCCTGGTAAAATATTCTTCGGGAAGGTCAGAGCCAGGCATCTGAACCCCGGCGGGCAAAAGGAGGAGAAAATGACCTTGTGTCTCCTGGTGTGAGGTGCACTGCAAGGCACACAGTGGGAAGTCCCCCCTGGGGAGTTGAGGAAGGGTTGGTTCAAAGGGGCTGGTGAAGTGTAAAGCAAAAGCAGTCAGCGGCTTAGCACATGGCGGGGAAGTCGATTATAAGCATTTGCAGCTGGTTCTCTCTCTCCTACCCCGTAGGAACTGGGTAACTGCTGACTCAGGAGCTGCATCAAGTGCGAGGAAGGGGGTCACATTTCCTGAGTGCCTGTACACGCCGCAGAGCGATGGGATAGCGCCGGGCACCTCCTACCTGCTGTCCCGTCTTGGAAGAGCGATCACAGCAGCGTGCTCTAAGAAGCCAGAGCTTATTGGTACGTGTTGGATGTGCTCTGCAGAGCAGGCTACGCAGCCGGGGCCATGGCTCTCGTCTTGCATGGAAACGTGTCCGAGCTCCGAATTCCAGCACTGGGTCCAGGGGGAAGACAGGCACAGAGCTGCCCAACACGGGGTGGTTGTAGGTATGTGAAAGGCAGAATGACCTGTATCTTGAGATGCTGATAACCTAAAAATAGAACTTCATTGCCTCCAGGATTAGGCATGAGTTGAGCAGGGGATTTTGGGAGGGCAGTTCTGAACTTTAATGCCTCGGTTCTGCCCTGGTCCTGTTCTGGTATTAAAGACCTTACATTCCTTGCAGCTCATGTGAATGTCATTCAAACATGCTCAGGGCCTGCAGTTACAGCAACTGCCCTGCAAACTCCTCCTGGAATCTGAAAAGTTGAATTCTTCCATTTGCACACACCCTTGCCTGCCTTGCAAAATCATTTCCTTCAGTTTAGCAAACCAAAACTGCAACTGAAGTCGTTCACTGCCAGTTTACCTATGGAGAGGCAAGGACAGCAAGAGTGAGATCTGATTTTATTATTTTTCAAATTTATTTTTTGGGGGTACCATTTAGCCCATGTAATTGAGCCCATGTAATACACACTGGGAACTGATCTGCTAAAGAGCTTACTGCTTCTAAATACAGTAGTTACTCTTCATAATAGGCATGTCTAGTTTAAAATATAGGTAGAGGTATTATAAACCTTGTTTAACCAAAACTGAATTTTTTTCCTTGGAAGTAAACAGGGAGAACTGGGGAGGAACTGAGTAGCTGCGGTCTGACAGATGTTCAAGTACGTGAAGCTTAAAGAGGAACGTGTGCTATTCAGTTTGCTCACGGAGCCTTTGTGACCTGTGTCTTCACAGTAATGATGACACAAGCTTTTTTGAATAAAAGGAAGAAATTAACTGCCTTGGCTAATTGCACCCTTGCTAGCTTGCTAACCAAGGACACCATTTGACTGTGAAAATTGTTGGTGCACCCAAATCTCTCAGCTGGAGAGAATATCCAAAGTGAGAGTGTTCCCATATCTGTGGGTTAGAAGGGCTATTTAAAAATCTTCCTAATTGGAAAATTAAACACTATTGCTTTAAAACAGCGGTGCACTGCTTTGAAAAATTAAGACCATATGGAATCATTTATTACTTTTCAATATGTATTCAGTCTCTGGTGCAATTTTATGTACACGCTAATGCATAAAGTCTTTTGGAGCAGGAATAAAGCACCACAAAGCATGATTTAATGCTATAGGGTCACCAGATCTGTTTCACATTACTGGATGTTTCAATCTGCTGAAAAGAAGGGGCTGTCCCCGAACCAATGAAACAATGACGGGGAAGGGGGGGGGAAGCCCATAAATCTGAAACACTTTGGAAATATAGTGCACATATCAACAAAAACTTTTAAAGGATTCAGTGGGGATTTGGCTGCATAAGAGATTAAAATTATGTAGATTTATATTAAGTAACAGGAAAGTTAAAGTCAGTATTAATAGTACAACACTTGGATGCAATTTAAGGCATCTTAATAAATCGTTTTCAAACAGTACAGGCCTACACATAAGCATGTGACTGTAAGAGAAATTAAGAGCAAGTAATCCGAGAGTGCACAAAAGTGCTTTTGTTTGTAGTTCTGTGGTCACTGGAAGTGCCTATTCTTGTGCTTATTCACAAACACCTCTGGCTCCTTCTTCCAGAAATCCTATCCAAACGTTTTTGTTCTGACTTCGTTAGAGGAGGACTTTGTGCTTTGGTTCTTTTCATATGACTTGTTCAGGGTTCAGTCTTACAGCATCTTTCCTCTGGCAAGGGACTGAGATGGGTCTGATGCCTTTGCTGCTTTTTTTTTTTTTTGCTTTTGCTCTCTCTCCCGAGTGACAATCTGTGGGACAATCTTTGCTCTCAGGGTCTGGGCATTCCCCTTTCACTGGTTCAGCAGGGATCAACAAGAAGAGGCTGAGTCTGACGAGTTAACCATGCATGGTTCAAGCCACCTGGCAATGAACTCTGCAGGCATGGGAGGCAATCTTTCTGCCTTTATCATGAACCTGAGAGCAGTGTAACTGTCTGGCTAGTTATAATTTAACAGAAACCCCATTTTTCATCTCACTGTGGTGGTGTGCTTTCTTTTACATGTCATCTGTAGAGTCTCCCAGTGAGTGGGAGCTTCAGTTTTGCTTTGTATTTTTTACAGATACTGACAAAAACTAGCCACCAGGTTACTGAAAAAGAGCCATATTCCTCCTTAGAGGCCTAAGCACACTAAAAAGAGTTTGCAGTAACTTTAATACTTCAGTCAAAATATTTTTCATTCTATATTTGTCATATATAACCAGTAGATTGACTGGTTCTTTTATTAATTTTGAAATCTTACATTTTTAGCAGCATTATTAAGCAAGTAAATTAATCTTCAGCTTTCCTGTAGCACTGCAGCTTGTTCATCACAGCTGTGCCTTCCATCATTCTTTAAATCTTTGGTAATTGATAGTAATAATTTCAAATAAGTTCAGATTTTTCATTCAAAATAAACAGAGTATGCATGTGTCTTCTGGATCAGCACCTTAATATGACCTCTCCTGTCTGCTCAAATTATAGTATCAAAATAAAAATCTTCAGACAAAATGAAGCCAGTTGAATGCATACATAATCAGTATTAAAACCAATACAACGAGGACTAATTGCTGTCTTCAATTAACTTTTGCCCAGGTCCTATATCTTAGCCACTGGAAAATCTTAAATAAAATCCTCTTTAAAGTCCTTTCAAACTTTTTCAAGAACGGTTGTCAGTTTAGGCATGTATTCGTACTTTAACTTGTATGTATGTTTGGTAAGACGATTGCTTGTCCGTAGATGGCAATAGCATTACAGTGCTGAAGCAGCCCCCAGCCTGTGAAATGAGGCTGTGATGCTGGTGTGGTGCTGGTGAGCATTAACGTTGAGAATGGAGAGAAAAAAATCTTGCCCTTTTCTTTTCTGTTCCTTTTTTTTTTTTTTTCCCATGGCTGTGGCTGTGGCAATGGGGACTGTTCTACTTGCAGGAATGTTGGGACTAATCATGTGAGAAAAGATCCTGGAGTGATGAGGCAGCATATTTCCCATGTCTGAGGTCAGGATTTGTTCTGTGAAGCTGACCTTTAAAACAGCCTGAAAATGAGGAACGTGGCACCAGAGAGCAGAGCAGGAAGCATGAAATGATGTAAGATATGTTTCTTCTGCATATGAAATACTTTTTTTTTTTTAAAGCTCCGGTTTGTGATTCAGCATTTTCTGCCACTGAGAGATACAAGAAAGGGGAAAATTCTGTAGCAAAAAAGAAAGTCCCTATTGTTCTAATCAAAACCTAATAAAATATTAGCCATCAGATATTTTTGTTCCTTTCTGATGAGCTGGGGTTGAGATTATATTTTTCCAAAATCACTCTCCCCTCA
Source organism: Ifrita kowaldi (assembly GCA_013398055.1). Taxonomy (NCBI): domain Eukaryota; kingdom Metazoa; phylum Chordata; class Aves; order Passeriformes; family Cinclosomatidae; genus Ifrita; species Ifrita kowaldi. The sequence continues at coordinate 384,459 of VZRS01002411.1, forward strand.
GCCTCCTGATCTGAGAACCCTGGAATTGAAGACAAAGTTTTATTTAGGCACAGCCTGGGCACCTTTTCTACATATAATGTGTGTGAAGTGCCTGCAGCATTGTTGGCATTGGATTCCTGAGTGACTGCTGTTTCAGCTCTGACAAGCAACTGTAGGACAGGCCTGTGGTGAGGAAGCTCCAGACTGCTGGTGCCAAGTGAATGTTTTGTGCAGGACAGGCAGGTCAGGGACCTCCCAGGGCTGAAGCATCAGCTTGGGTGAGTTTGCCAGCCTGGGTTTGATCCCAGTTGCATGGTGATGCAAGACCTAGATGCAAGCTCTCCTCTCTGAGCTTATGCAAAAGTGCCTTTACTGCCTTTTCTTCCTTCTTGCCTTTTCGTCCTGTGCCCTTCCCCTTGTTGAGTTGCATGAGGTTGCATTCACAGGTTTGATGCACCTGCCGGATGCCCCAGCCTGTTGCTGCCTCTCTGGTCTGAGAAATGCTGCTGACCTGTTTGGAAGGAGAAAGTGAGTGAGCCATTTCATCCTTCTCCCTCCTTAGTTCTGTGTTAACATGGCATTTCTCTCTCTCGGTAAAGGAGGTGCCAGTGGTGGCGAGCCCTCCCAGATAGTGGAGCTCAGCTGGGTCCATGGAGAGACTGGTCCCTGGCACAGCGTTGGCCTCAGGCTGTTAGCATTTCCCCAAATAATTCCCAGGTATGGGCCTAAAAGTCTGCAGTCACTACACTTTGATGGGCAAGAGGGTTTAACAGCCTGTACACAGCTACTCTTTGCCCATTGGCTAGTTTATCCCTATGGATGTGGTCTGGGTGTGCCTGGGGCGATCTGTGCTCAGAGCAGAACTCCGCACACGGGCAGCCTTGCTTTCCAGTGTTGAATTATGTCATGGTGAAGAAGGGAGACAGCCCTTTATGCTTTCCCTTTATCTGCTGAGATGGCAGCGCCAGTGCAGGTGACTGATGGCTGGTTTTTGGTTGCTTTAAATGCCAGACAGAAGGAAGCTGGTTTGCACCTGCCTCAGACTCTGAATAGATTTTTTTTTTAAGAGTCCTAGGGGACAAGCAAATGGGTATAAGCACGTACTGTATTTGTGAGACCAGCACTGGGATGGCCTGCATGTTATAAATTGATGTTGAAAAATGGGTGGTGGAACATTAGAGCCACACAAAATGATTCAGAGCCTGAAGAAAATGCTTTGCAATGGGAGACATGAAGCACTTTGTCTCTTTAGTTTATCAAAAAAGGCCGAGCAGAGAATTGATTATGATGGTGAAGGAACTTCCTTGGAAGAAAAATATCAGGTACTGAAAGGCTCTTTAATCTAGTAAATTATGGGAATGTGTTTCAGTGAGCTGAAATCAGATACATTCATATGAAAAACTGGGCACAAATTTATTGGAATGAAGGTGGTTAATCACCATAACAAGCTGTCCGGGTAGTCAGAACATTTTCCAGATGTGTCCAAGCCAAGACAGGCCTGTTTCTGAAGGGTGCGTACTAACCACAGTTAAAAGCATGAGGGACACTGCAGTCAAGTCTCAGGCAAGGTAAGCAGGTGAGGTTTGAAGGACTGTGATGTGTGACAGGTCTGACTAACAGCTCCCAAAGGAGCTGTGAAGATCTAATGGTTCCCATCTGTCCTTAACCTCTGAGAGACTGCGAAAAACAGCACTTAGCAGAAAGTGGAAGGGAGGAATCAGAATGACAGCCTCTTCGCTGGCACACTCCTGTGACCTCTCGTTCTAGAAGGACTGTGTCTTTCACCTGCTTGGGGCTTTACTAATGTTTGCTCTACACCCAACACAAGAACAACTTTTCTCCAGTCCACAAGCTCTCTGTACAGATTGGCATCAGCACCTTTCATTTTAGGAGAGCATGAGTAAAAATTTGTGATGCTCAGTGGGTCATGTGGTAGCTCGGATAAGTAGTTTCCTTTTTTAGTTTTTTTTAAATTCCATCTTCTTAAGCTTGGGATTTGCCTGTTCTTCACCTGCCTGTTCTTCATGCCTCCTAGTTTCCCTAGTATCCATTTCCACATAATGCCTTTGCCACCAGGTATTTTGCTGCATTGATAATCTGTGGTGCAGGATGTCTTGCAGGGTGCTTCTTACTTATAATTTGACAAAATAAACCCTGTCTTTCTTGCACAGATTTCACACGGGATGGGTATGTCAGTGATGTGCTGTGTAGATAAAAGCTTGTCAGGAACTTTTTGATAAAGTACCTTTCATCCAGAAGTACAAATTTGTAGCTGCTGTAGCTATTGACGGAAACACACTAAGGTATCTTTGCAAAATACCTGCGGACTCTCTGTATCTAGAGAAGTGCTCTAATCTAATTTTAAAAACAAGGCTTCTTTTCCAGAAAACCAAATGGTGGTGGAAATCAAGAATTTCTTATCTCGTGTTGCCTTTTCTGGGGTCCCAATGCTTTCCTGCTTATTCCCCATCTGCTAGGGATGATGTAAGTATTTTATTCTCTCAAGCCCTATGTCGTGGTTTGACACTGGCCCAACACCAAGCACCCACGAGAGCCACTTGCTCACCCTCCCCTGCCACAGCTGGGCAGAGGAGGGAAAAGGAAAAAAACATTAACAAACGCTTCATGAGTGAGGTAAGAAGCGGGAGAAACACTTCAAGGGCGAAATAGGCTCAACTTAAGTTGCAAAGTGAATTTATTACTAACAGAATCAGAGGAGGATAATCAGAAGTAAAATAAGCCCTTAGAACACCTTCCCCCCCAGCCCCTCCCTCCTTCCCACTGACAGCGCAGGCAGACAGGGCATGGGGGTTTGGTCAGTCCATCACCGAGATTCTGTTCCGCTGCTCTGGGAGAGGAGTCCTTTCCCTGTGAGGCTGTGGGGTCCCTCCCATGAGAGACAGTTCTCCTGAACTTCCCCGGCGTGGGTCCTCTCTCACGAGCAGCAACCACACCGCACCTGCTGCAGCGTGAGCCCCTCCCACGGGCACACAGCCCTCCCAAAACTGCTGCACTGTGGGTCTCTCTTTCCACAGGGTGCAGTCCTGCAAGGACAGACTGCTCCAGCCTGGAACCAGGGCCCTCTCTCCACTGGGTCTCCCACTGGATCACAGCCTCCTCCAGGCATCCACCCCCTCTGGCATGGGCACTTCCCCCATGGGCTGCAGGTGGGTCTCTGCATCCCCCGTGGATCCCCATGGGCTGCAGGGGGACAACCTGCTTCTCCGTGGTCTGCACCATGGCCTGCAGAGGAACCTCGGCTCTGGCGCCTAGAGCACCTTCTCCCCTTCCTTCTTCACTGACCTTGGTGTTGCCATGTTGTTTTCCCTCACATTTTCTCACCTCTTCCTCTTCTCTGACTAGAATCCCAAAATCCTGTGACTTCGTTTTGATTTTCTTCTTAAATATGTCATCACAGAGGCGTTACCAACCTCTCTCATTGGCCCAGTTTTGGTCAGCAGCATGTCCATCTTCAGAGCCATCAGCCATTGGCTCTGCTGGACATGGTGGGAAGCTTCCAGCAGCTTCCTCACAGGAGTCATCTCTGTGGCCCCCCCACTACCTAAAACCAGGCTATGCCAAACCAATACACCCTAAGACAAGTTTGCCCACTTCTCCTTGTTTTGAAGAGCAATTATGTACAAAGAGCTGAAACAAGGCAAATGATTTCCACACAGCATCCCTCTCTTCAAATTGGAGAGACATGGATTTGAAAGGTGGACTGTTTGGTGGATAAGGCATTGAATGGATGGATGCAGCCAGAGTTGTGGTCAGAGGTAGCGGCTGGTGCTGAGTGGTGTCCCTTGAGGCTCTGTCTCTTCAGTATCTTTATTAATGACAGTAGGACCAAGTGCACCCTCAGCAAGTTTGCAGATGACACAAAGCTGAGCGGTGCAGTTGACACAACAGAGGAAAGGGATGCCATCTAGAGGAACCTGGACAAACTGGAGAAGTGGGCCTGTGAGAGCCTCATGAGGTTCAACAAGTGCAAGGTGCTGCAGCTGGGTCAGGGCAATCTCAGATGTGAGTACACACTGGAAGAACTCATGGAGATCAGCCCTGTGGAGAAGGACTTTGGGGTGCTCGTGGATGAAAAGCTGGATATGAGCCAACAGTGTACACACGCAGCCCAGAAAGCCAAATACATCCTGGGCTGCATCAAGAGGTGTGGCCAGCAGGTCAAGGGATGTGATTCTGCCCCTTTACTCTGCCCTCTGAGTCTCCACCTGGAGTGCTACATCCACCTCTGGGGTTCCCAGCACAAGAAATGTGCGGACCTGGTAGAGTGAGTCCAGAGGAGGCCACAAAGATGATAAGAGGGATGGAGCACCTCTCCTGCCCAGACAGGCTGAGTGAGCTGGGATTGCTCTTCTCTTGATGGAGAAGAGAAGGCTACAGGAAGACCTCACTGCAGCCTTCCAGTACTTAAAGTGGGCTTATAAAAATGAGGGAGAGAGGCTTTTTACCTGTAATGATAAGACAAGGGGGAATGGTTTTAAGCTCAAAGAGGATATGTCTAGATTAGATGTTAGGGAGAAATTCTTTACTGTGTGTTGCCGAGAGAAGTAGAGGATGGCCCATCCCTAGAAGTGTTTGAGGTTGGGCTGGACAGGGTTTGAAAGAAGCTGATCTGGTGGAAGGTGTCCTTGCCCATGGCAGGTGGGTTGGAACTAGATGATCTTTAAGGTTCCTTCCAACCTAAACCATTCTATGATAGTATGAAATGAAGGGGTGTAGTTGTCCTCTAGTTGTCATGCAGTTGTTATCAGTACCCACAAACCATTAACCTGGTTTACAGGCTCTCTAGAACAGGGAAGTTAGAGGTAGAGCAGGGTTTTGAACTGGGATCTCCAAAAAGTGAGAGTCCTGAATTTATTTTTATGTGGGGGGAAAAAAACCCCTTTGAAGAATAAAAAATGTTGGGGGGGGGCAGGGGGGGATATTTGTTTTAGGTTTGGGGTTTTTTTTTTCAGGACACGAAAGCAGCTTTCCAACCAGTTTTCCTGAAGCCCCCATACCTCTGGAAAGCAGTGGAAGCATCTGCATCAGCAAAGAGCCCCAGCACAGGAAAGTATAGAGGATGGAAGAAGAAGGACGTAAGAAGAAATACAGAGGATGCAAGCTTTGGCTGGAGAGATGGAAATGGCTTAGTCAGGCACCAGGTGAAGTCCTGCAGCCACTGGTAGGCTTTTTTGCAAAGACTGCACCTGCAAACAGACCCAGGCAGGAGCTGACCCAGACTTTAAGAAACAATTCATTTTAGAACTTACGAACCCATGTTTTAGTCTGAACTGAACCCATGAGTTTAAAACTTCTTCAGAACTCTGGAGAAATGTTGCTTTTAACCTTACCCTGTAGCTTGGATCCATTTGTTTAGTCATGGACCAGATGAAGGCTATTCTTTGTCTCAGAAAAAAGATTTACCTTTGGTCTCTGTCTCAGATTAGCTTACTGTTGTCCCCACAGTTCATCTGCTTTTATATGCCTATCCTGCTGCTAAATGTGGATAAAATAAGCAGATAGTCCTTTTACTCTCTTTCCTTTCAGCTTGTTGATGCAGGATTCTGTCATATGCATGGTAATGTGTAGCTGAAGGATGTTGGCCCTGCCCAGCTGGCTTAGATCTCACCTCTAAGGCTGTACTCAAAAAAACCTACCTATTCTGAGCAGCATGGGAAGCTCTCCAGGGCCTAGAATGTGAAAATTAATCAATTTTTGTAGAAATATTTCTGTAATGCTGTGGAATCCAGCCAAGAGACATGATGAATGTGAAAACTGTTTTCTAGGACATCCAGTTTCATTTAATTTTGTCATGCCCATAGAACTTTTCAGCAAATGTCTGTATCCTGCCATCTTGAATCCTTTTGTGATGTGGTTACCCTGGCAATCCAGCTGACTTTCCAGAAAAGCCAGATCCATCAAAGTTCATTGACTTGCTACATTAAAGACCTTCAGTAGGCTTCAGCATCTATTGATGCCAGTTCTTTCATGGGCTTGGACTGTTACTCAGAGAAGAGATCTGCAGAGAGGGTTATGCTCTGGCATGCTTGACTGGAGCTGGTTTTTTTTCTTTGTTTCTTCTTCACTCTAGATGGGCCACTAATCTTTCTTGTATCTTGAAACACTGAGGTAATTTATCTGCATATCACCACACTTCTGTTCCAGCAGATTCTCTATGGGGGTGAAGTTTTCCAGGAAAAGTCTCTTCTTATGTACCTCCCTTCAATGTGTTTGTGCAATAGTTTGACTTGAAAAAATCTCAACATAATTTCTTCCTTTAGGCAAGCCACAGAGGGACCAATGTTTAACAAGTTCGTCTATATTTTCCACTTGAATTTAGCATTTTTTTAAAGCTTGAGGATTAAGAAATAGAGCCTAAAAGGTACTTAAGTATGCAAGAACACTGAGCATTGAAATGCCTGACTCCCTGAGTGCCACGTGGGGTGCTTGCACTTCATGAGGGGAATGTTTGGTGCCTCAGAAGAACAAAACCTGACTGCACAAGGAGCTGCTTGCACCAATCAACAGAGATATGAGCCTGGAAGGGGAAATCACACGGGGAAGACCAAGCAGACAAGAGCTGCTCTCATGATAAAAACAAACAACAAAATAATTCTAAAAAACCCAAACCAAACAACAACCCATGAACTGTTAAACAGAGGTTGACCCTCTAGTACCTTCTAGTTTCTTGCTCATGTTTTTGGAGAGGATACAGTCTACATTCTCCTAGGATGTTGTCAGTGGATAGGATTTCTGCAAGCTGAACCCTGTGGGAGGAGGAGGAGGAGGAGGAGGAGAAGTGGAGACAGTGATGATGAAGGGGTGTCAGGACAGGACTAGGGAGCTTCTCAAAGCTCTTAACCACAGTAAGCCCAAGCAAGGGCCATCTTTTTTTATAGAGGCATAGTCATGTTGTTTTGGGTTTTTTTTGAGGAGCTCATCACAAGCCAAATCCTACAAGTGCTCTGGCTTTCAGAGCATTGGGGTTTCAGGCTTGTTCAAAAGCCAGACTTCTCTAAGTCTGTTCCAGATACTGTGATTTTTTTGAGAACTGGATCCCAGCAGAAGACAACCACAATAGAGAGATTTCTTCACTGAGATTCAGAGAGCAACTCATCAACACAGCTGCCCTTGAGTATGGGGAATTCACAGCTGTGCCTGAAGTTGTGTGAGTCGCCCCTTCTCATAAGACCACCTGTATGTGCAATGAGCATCCCAGAATTACTTAAATCCCAGGAATAAGTGGCACTACCAGCTTCACTTGTCAAAAAGTCCCCACATGCAGGGGCAGTAATGACCCCCACCAAGAACTTCTGCACCCCAGGGTGGAGACAGCCTTCCATCATCCAGGCAACACGCTCCCAAATACATGCTAAAAATGATCGGCCGGAGACAGGGATCCAGGTGGGGCTATGCCTGTCTGAAAAGTCACAAGGTAGCCATGCAGAAGCTTTCCAAAGGCCTTTTGGGGGCATGCCTGTGGCTTTGCTCAGGAGCACACGTCCTGTACCTGCACCAAAGGATTCTGCTGGTGCTGTGACGGGGAGGATTCAGTTTGAGCCACTGCAAGGCAGCATCTGGTTGTGGGGAGAAGGCTGGGATAGGATCAAGCAATGTGAAAGGGGTCACAGCACCAAGAGAGTTCAAGAAGTGTTTAGGCAGTACTCTTGGACACATGGTGTGACTCTTGGGGATGGTCCTGTGCAGGGCCAGGAGCTGGACTTGATGATCCTTGTGGGTCCCTTCCAACTTAGCTTATTCTGTGATTCTGTGATATAAGGCAGCCCCAATTTCAAGGAAGTCCTTGCTTCCCAAAACCAAAGTATAACTGACTGGTTGAGTATTAAAAACATAAATCTGTATCACAGTGAAGGTCAGGTCCTCCCTGTCCTGCGGGAGGCTCTGCTGCCCACTTGCCCCACACTTCCCTGTCCAGCAGCCACCCTGCAGCCCCTCATGACCCCTCTGCCCCCCATTTTTGTGTCTGGCCTGCCTGACATGGGACACAGGGCTGTATCCCATGCTGGGAGTGTTGGTGTTTGATGTCTCCCTTTTTTTTTTCAGCACTTCACAGAATTTTTCAGGTTGGAGGGGGCCTCTGGAGATCACCCAGTCTGAGCCCTCTGCCAAAGCAGGGTCACCTAGAGCAGGTGACACAGGAATGTGTCCAGGTGGATTTGGAATCTCACCAGAGAGGGACACTCCACAACCTCCATGGGCAGCCTATTCCAGTAACAAAAAGAAGTTCTACCTCATGTTGAGATGGAACTTATTGTGTTTTAGTTCATGTCCATTGCTCCTCATCGTGTTGCTGGGCACCACCAAAAGTAGTTGGGCACCATCCTCTTGGCACCTGCCTTTGAGATACAGATATATATATATATAGATATATAGAGATAGATATATATGCATTAATGGGATCCCCTCTCAGTCTTCTCTACTCCAAACCAAACTTCCTGAAACGGATCTCAGCCCAGGCCAGCACGGTGTTTTTGCTTGATTTGTTCTCAGCCTGGCGGTGGCAATCTGGGCTGTATGTTTACCCTCTCCGTGCCAGGCCGCGCCACCGCCGCCGGGCCGCGGAGCGCGCCCGCCATCTTGTGGGCTCTGCCCGCCTTGCAGGCCGCCCTCAGTGCAACCCCGGCGGCGCTCGGGGCTTTAACGGGAGCTTTCCAGAGCAGATTTAGAATATGGAAGATAGTTGGCCCTGGACCAGGTTGCCCAGAGAAGTTGGCGGATGCCCCATCCCCGGAAGTGTTCAAGGCCAGGTTGAGTGGGGCTCTAAACAACCTGGTCTAGTAGAAGGTGTCCCTGCCCGTGGCAGGGGGGGTGGGAATTTTAAGGTCCGTTCTATCCCAAGCTATTCTATAATTCTGATTCTGTGATTTTGCAAACAAGGGTAGGAGAAAGCTGAAAGCGCTGTCCTAAGGCAGACATTCCCTTTTATCACTAGGAAGTGGCTGATTGCAGAGTGACTGGATGTGTTTCCAGAGCCCCAGCAGGTGTGAGTCTTGTGGGGAACCGGGGCTATCTGAGTGACTCCTGTTATCCTAAGGACAGGAATCCCACAAATCCTTGCCAGTGCTCCTGTTATCCTAAGGACAGGAATCCCACAAATCCTTGCCAGTGGAGGATTTAATAGCCCCAGCCTGCTAACGTTTTACCATCAGAGAGGCCAGCGTGCGCACACTTTGGAGAAGACGAGCAAAGAACAGGGAATACATTTCAACTGAAAGTGCCACTAAATTGCAGAAACAATGAGAGTGGTTGATGAGAAATTGCCTCCTTGGCAATTCTACAACAGCCTGCCGAAGAGAGAGTGATGCAAGTGCTTGCACACTCCTCTAGGAAAGGGTGAGGAACAAAATTTTTCCTCCCCTGAGGCAAGATCCCAACTGAGGAGAGATCCCAACACACGGTGGAGCCAGATGATGGCGTATGATGTGCCCAAGTACAAAAGTATTCCTACAAAACTAGGGGCTAGCTTTCCCTTCTCAGTCAGTTTTTCACGATAATTTACTGCTTATCCTGCCTTAGCCCGGCCTCTCTGTTTTGCCTGGATAATGGAACAGTGGCACCTTAGTTCACTTAAAATATAGCATTGAACATGTCTGTTGTCATCGATGGTAGATGTGCCAAAGTTAGAGGAGAGGGACCCACAAATCCTGATAGATTCCCTAAACTCTCCCTTCATCAGGAGCATCTCAGCCCAAGTGAAACAGTAAAATCTCCCCAGAACCTGTAGCACAACAGGGCTTTGTACATCCCCTTATGCAAGGGGGGATCCCCCCTTCCATGAGAGAGCTGTGGAATAAATTAATAGGAAGATGGGAGCTTGTGTCTGTTTTAAGCCAAGAAATGGGAAGCTCTGCTTGAAACTCACTTTGCCCTGTTTTTGCCATCTGATTACCCTGTTAATATGCAAAACAAAAATTGTCATCTTTCTGTTTGAAAGACAGGAGGTACTGGAATCCATCTCCTCTTTTGTAGGGACCCATCTTCCACCCTAGTCAAGTACCTAAATACATTGGAGGATTTTGACTCAAAGGCTGAGACTTCTGAAACTCATTTCTTACTTGGGACATAGGCGGGAGCTTGTGGCGTTAACGGCTCAATGGCTTCAGCTCTAAATAAGCTGGCAAAGGTGTTCTCGGCCCAGAAAGTTCTATTTCCAGCTTTAGCAGTTGATCAGAGAAGCAGGTCATAGAATCACAGAATCATAGAATATGCTAAGTTGGAAGGATCCCTCAGGATCATCCAACTCCTGGCCCTGCACACACCACCCCAAGAATCACACCTTGCACCTGAGAGCATTGTGCAAACGCTTCTTGAGCGCTGTCAGGTTGGTACTGTGACTACTTCCCTGGGGAGCCTGTTCCAGGGCCCAAACACCCTCTGGGTGAGGAACCTTTTCCTGATATCCAACCTAACTCCCCCTGGCACAACTTCAGGCCATTCCCTCTCCGGGTCCTGCCACTGGTCACCACAGTGAAGAGATCAGTGTCTGCCCCTTCTCTTCCCCTTTCCACAGCACTGCTTTCCAGTCTTTCATTCCCCAGTCTGTCCATACATTCAGGGTTGCCCTATCCTAGTGCAGAACCTGTCACTTCTGCTTGTTGAATCTCATATGGGTGTTTGCCCAACCCTCTGATTTGTTGAGGTCTCTCTGCAGGGCCTGCCTGCCCAAGAGGGCTTCAACAGCTCCTCCCAATTTAGTATCATCGGCAAACTTACCCAGTATCCCTTCAAATTCTGCATCCAAGTCATTTATGAAGATGTTGAAGAGCACAGGGCCTAAGATAGAGCCCTGTGGAACCCCACTAGTGACAGGTCACTGGTCTGATGTCACCCCATTCCCTATAAGCCTTTGTGCCTGACTGGTGAGCCAGTTGCACACCCATGGCATGATGTGTTTATCCAGCTGTGTGCCTGACATTTTGTCCAGAAGGATCCTGTGAGAGAGTATTGCAAACTTTACTGAAATTCAAAAAGATTACATCAACTGGCTTCCCTTGGTGGGTGAGGTGGGTTCCCTTGTTGTAAAATGAAGTTTGACAAGCAGGCCCTTCCCCTCAGGAAGCCATGCTGACTGTGACCAGTGAATGGTGGTTTCCTGGTTGGTCATGCTCTCCTTGCAAACCTTGTTCCTGTTCCACACCAAGTCATTTATGACACTTAGCTTTTGATTCATTATTGCTGCCTCATTTTGGAAAACTTAAATAAATGCTGGACCGAACCAAGGAGAGCTGCAGTACTGCCTGGATGCTCTGCTCTGGAGGCAGGTGGTTAAATAGCAGGCGGCTATTGTGTGACAGTGTGACAGAAGGAGGAGCTGAGGTGGAGGAGTGGGATGGAGGGTGCCCAAGCAGCACCACACAGCTGATCAAGGGCAAGCAAAGGGATGGAAGGTGGTCCCTCTTTGGAGAGGGCACACTAGTTAGTCTGAACAGGAAAAGGGAATTTGGCAAGGACAAGGGCACGGTTTTGTAATGGTACAGGGGACCCCTGGAAAGACCGTGAAGTGAGAACAATCAATTAACAAGCTGCTGTGGCTTCAGAAAAGCCATTATAGACATACTGGTGTAATGAGCACATCTAATGCACAGAAGCTATTTAACCTTCAGCCTCCTGCCTTATAAAGCACCTCTGGGGCACTGGGTAAGGCTGTTAATTATTAAGGTCAACCCTAGCAGACAGAGGTGGCCTCAAGTATGGGTTGCTGTGATACACTCAGATAATTTCTCCATTATGTCAATAACTAATTTCCTGAATTGTTCAAGAATTGACAGATTAGCATCCATTAACCAAGTCTTAACTCATGGCTATGGGAGCAGTTACAGGCCACAAGGACTGCAGAACCCATTCGTAGCTCCTTGAGCACATGTAATATATATACATAGACAGTACTGCAGCGGCTTGGTGTTAGTAAAACAAATAACTAATGTATATGAAAGGCTGCGCAGGCAGTGACAGGCACTGGCTCGAGCAGATGTCATGATGTTTGTCCTCAGGTGCTCTGAGAGCACAGGAGGAAGTCACTCTGACTTTTAAAGAATTGTGTGTTGAGTGATTTTAAATGAACAGAATCACAACCAAACCAAAATACCCATTATATTATTATATATCACTACCAAAAGGGCTTTTTTCTTTTTCTGGAAAAAAAAAAAATCCATACAGCAAACATTTCATGGATTTGATAAGTGTGACTTTTTACATTGTTCACCCTTATGCTGCAAGACAAATCTCATTGCTTTTATTTATACTTGCCATATAATTTTGTGTACCTAAATGCAAACATTTTTTTCCAAGCACATCCTATGAAGAACCTTTGGAAACTGCAATATAGGAAGGTAAGAAATTCCTTTGCTTCACAAAGTAGTTTTATTGTTTTGCCTCAAAGCCAAGCACGACTGGAAAAGCAACTACAGTAAGTGGAGCTGTTGTGAAGGGACACAGCGGGGCACAGCGCTGAAGCTGCCTGAGCCTGGCACACCGGCTGCACCCAGCTTGTGGAGGAGGAGGAGGGAAATGGCCGTGTGACTGTGTCACAGCATTACCTGTGTCTGCACATACCTGCCTGAGACTCTTCTGTCTGACTGCCTGGAGTTAAACCAAAGGAGGCTGAGGAGAGGCAGGGAAGAGAAGGAAATGAAACTATGATGGTGATAAAGCCTACTAATACCAACATTCCTTTAGGGGATCCATGGGGAGCGAGACACTGGAATAACTGCTGCCAGCCTGCTGTCAGAAGGGTGACAAGCTGTTTGCCAGCAACGAACACAAAACAGTATTAAACTCTCCCCCAGCACAGATGAAAGAGCTGGGGACTGGGGGTATGGAAAGGAGGTCAGAGGAGCTTCTGAAGAAGAAACATTACTGGGCTTGCAGCTGCACCGGGGTGTCCAACCAAAGCTGGGGACGATGGACTGTGGGGAGGGGCTTTCAGGGGCTTGTCTAAGTTGCTGAAAGAGGTGGAAAAGGGGAAGTCCCAAGTACCAACACCTCCCTCAGGCTTAGCCCTGTCTCCTGGTTTGTGGCAGGCTTTTGGCTGTACTGCCAGCTGTTCTGCCCCAAAGGGACAGTTTCAGTTGTCCATTGCAGGCTGTTTGGAGGGGAAGGAATTGGCGGGCGATGTTGAAAGACAGCAGTCTTGTTTATATGCCAACACAGGGAGTAGGGTGGGGGAGATAGACGGGGGGTGCCAGCACAGGGAGGTTAATGTGGCAGCAGCCCTCATCTCTGGGCTTGTGCCCTGGGAGAAATTTCAAAGCTGGAGTGGGGAGGGACACTGCTTCCTCCCCTGGAATGATGTCTGGCTTTTTTTTCCCGCCCACAGACATCCTTTACTAGACCAGTCACTACCACCTTTCCCGACAAACCTCATCTCACCTGTGTTCCTTAGGCTGCCATGGCCGCAGCATCACTGCTGCAGCATCACTGCAGTACCTGTGCACAAGGGGCAGGTGGCCGTGGGAGAGGCCACAGGGGGAGAGCGAGCCCATGTGCACCACAGGCTGGAGCTGTCTGCCCACCGAAACTGCCCAGCCGGCTGTGACTGAAACTTAATTTGCCTGGTGCATTCCATGGACATTTTAATCAGCATTTCCTACAATCTACTTGGCAAAGAGGCTCAATTGGCAGCTGCCTGACTGAATGGGCTTTGCACCCAGTCTAACCTTCTCCATTCGCAATTTCCAGTGCTGGAAAACCTCTCTGTCTCACTTTCAGAAGTTTCTATAGCAATCACAGCCATCCTAGCGAAGCACTGAAAATGGCAGCCCATTCACATTGTAATTTTGCTGGACAGCAATTGCTCCTCTCTCCACTGGCCTCTGAAATGTTACTTTTTGGGAGATAACAACTGCAACTGGAGGAGACTGGTCCTCTGCCTGTGTTTTCAACCAGCTTTGCTCCCCCTGCCCCCTGTGGAACTTTGGTAGCTGTTTACAGTGTGTGAACCTCAATTAGCAAGGAAGTGTTGCTGGGCACATTGTACCTCAGCTACAGGAAAGACCTGACATGAGTGATGCTCTTCACAGGCCTGCAGGAACAAACCTCACCACCCAACACATCATGTTGTGACCTGAACATTATCCATCACTGCATGTAGAAAAATTACACAAGCATGTTTGCCTTTGCTAATTGTAAAAGACCAGAGCACTCAAAGCTTTTTTCTTCATGTCAATGAGCTTCCTTTTCCTGGTTTGGTTGACTTCAGCTCAAACAATCGCTTGATCTTTTGTTCCATGCTTCATCTTTCAGTGGCTGTGATTGCTCTTAATTACTGTGACCCCGAAGAACCACGTGCTAAAAATATATTAAGTAACAGAACTGAAGGTTTTGCTCCTTGCAATAAGAGAATGTGGTAGAATTATCCCACAGCTTGTGAAGAAATTGGTTAACCATTTCTTAAGCTCTTGTAATAATCTTCCCCTATACTTTTATGGCCATTGTTGCCTGCTGGAAAAATTAGCTTAAAGCTGAGTAAGGGGAATTGTGGATAAGTGTTTGTAATTTGGCTTTGGACTGACATAGTGTGGTTGCACTCAGAGAATTTGAAGTCTTTGCACTGGCAGCAGTACTCAAATCTGGGAATATAGGATTCGCATTGGAAAAGAGTAGATTTTTATAATGATTTAAATGAACAATTTCAGCTAGAGAGTGGATTAACAGAGCCAAATAAACCCTTCACCCTGACAAAGAACTGGCGGGAGGACTATAGAAACACATCCAAAATTTTACCAACATGAATGCAGAGTACTAGGTCAGTGAGAAGCATTTCTGTATTTTAATGGCTCTCTTAGAAATCAATTCAATTTAAAACAAAAGTTGTTTTACAAATATGTGGAGAATGCAGAAGGCTGGAGAGGGAGCAAGTGGCCTGCATCCTCCATCTGCTCCATCCTCCCTCTCCTGTTGCACTAGGGACTGCTACTGCAAGTCCCCCTTCTGGGCAGACACAGAGGCAAAAGCAGGCAGTGTCCCAAACCCAAGGGTCAGAAATGTCTCCCATTCTGCAGGGGCATGGGTGCACCCCCAGACCCCACACCCTGTGTTTCACGTGTGCCAGAGCTCCTGAGGCCCAAAGCCAAGCAGCAGGAAACTCTAAGCCCAGGGGTCTTGGAGAAGCTGAGACACAAAAACCTGTGCTTCTACATCAGAAATGAGGATACAGAACAAGAGAAGATTAAGTATCCCAGGATGAGCAGCAGTCTTCACCGACAAGAGGTGGACACATTGGGGATTGCTCATCTCTGAGAGGAAAAGGAGCAGGCAACACAAGAGAAACATCCACTGGACAAACAAAGCTGCAAAGGCAGATTGGCAGCACGTATTCTTGAAGGATTTCAGAAGAGGCAGCGAAGCAAAGGGACTTTTTCTTTAGCAAAATTTATAATTAAACCCTGACAACTCACTGCTGCAGGACATTTGAAGGAAAAACAGGATCTTAAATTAATCTGCAGAAGGGTCCAGTGTTTACATGAGTGACAAGGCATGCAACCATTGTTGAGGGTACAGCCTCTTCCTTCACAAACCTGTGTGAATCTGTAATGGGAGAGTAAGACATCCCATTCTGGGTGCTCTTCTCAAACACTGGATACCACAGTGCTGCAAGCAAGATACTGGAGCAAGTTGGTTGCTTGACTTCCAGTATTACAACATCCCTCTTCAAGAAATGGGAAAACACAATGTTTGCAGTAAAAGGTATAGAAACAGGCCCAAAGTTTAACCCTGCCTGAAAATTTTACACCACTGGTTTCTCAGGTCCTAACTGTGAAACACTGCTTGCCATCTGGCAGCAAGAACTGCCTGTGTGCCACTGGCATCCGTGGAGACGTGAAATGCTGCAGCATTCTCCCATTCTCAACACTGAGGTGCTCCTTCAGGGCACTTGCACTGGGGAGCTGCAGTGATCCTCAGACCTTCCCAGCTCTTCAGTGTGGGCGTTCTCTGCCAGCCTGCATGTTAACTAACTGCTTCCCGGGGCAATTTTCCAAGCTGTGCAAAACCTGTAACAACTAACCATGGAAGTAATTGGCTGACAGCAAAAGCACATCTTGAGCAGAAAGAATCCCAAATTACAGAGGGAGAAAAAGCACTTTAATTGTGGTTTGCACACAGCTGTTTTGTCTCACCCTCAAGTTGTTGGAGAAAAGAGCCAGAGAGGTGGAAAAAAGGGTTCCAAACCCAAAAATTAGGACTGCCAGCAGCAGTAACTGAGGCAGGCAAGTCTAAACTACTTCTGGAGGAGGACCTTTCTGACAAGCCCTGGATATCTCTACCCAAAAGCTGAAGCATGTGTAGGGAAATGGCTACAGCTCGCACAGGCAACCACGTGCCCAGAAACTGGCAGTGCTGCCAGTCCAGGATTGCCCCCTGGATGCAGAGATTTAAGAAAAAACAATCACACTAAGTCATGAAAATCAAAGGGCTGGAGCACCTCTCCTATGGACACAGGCTGAGAGAGGTGGGATTGTTCAGCCTGGAGAAGGCTCCAGGGAGACCTTACAGAAGCCTTCCAGTATCTCAAGGTGGCTGCAAGAGACCTAGGGAGGGACTTTTTACAAGGGTATGTAGTGACAGGACAAGGTAGAATGGCTTTAAACTGAAAGAGGAAGGGCTAAGAGTGGCTATTAGGAATAAATTCTTTACTTGTGAAGGTGGTGGGGCACTGGAATAGGTTTCCCAGAGCAGCTGTGGATGCCCCATCCCTGGCAGTGTTCCCAGACAGGTTGGATAAGGCCTTGAGCAACCTGGTCTAGTGGGAGGTGTCCCTGCCCATGGCAGGGGAGGTTGGCACTGGATGATCTTAAAGGTCCATTCCAACCTCTTAACATTTTATTATTCTCATTAACAATAGGTCTGTCTATCCAGAACACATACCTAAAAATAGCATGAGTAAGTGACATGTTTATAAAATCTGGTTTTATTAATTTTTCTTTATTACAAGATAAACTCTTCTCAAATAACAGTAGGATTTGACGTTGTTCAGTTTGTAATATATTAGATTCAAAATGACATCTTTTAAAAAATATTCTCTGTATACAAGGAAAATCCCAACAGAATTTACAAAGCCACTGTATTTCACATGTATAGGATCTGAGGTTGTTATGAATCATACAGGATTGTCATTACAAGTAAAAGAAAAACTACACAAATAGTTTACGGTTTTAATCACAAACCTCAATATTTTTTTTCTTTAAATAGATTTTTAAAACAGATGCATTACTTAAAACAAAATCACTACGAAGAGGCACATGGTGTTTAGTGGATGACATTAATTCCGTAACCCAAACAAGGAGACTAATCCACTCTGAGTAGCTAAATTATTTTTTTGCATTATTTACATACTTTACTGAAGTATTTTCATCCCAGAGCCTCAGCAAGCATCTTAGAATATTAATGAGGGAAGCCTGGCAGCACTCCAGAGTTAGCAAGTAAGAAAGTAACATCATTCCCATTTTATTAACAGGGAAACTGAGGCACCAGGTGTATTCAGATCCAGGAAACTGCACAAAGAAAAATCCTGAATCTTAATTCTGTTAGCTGGGTCTTGACAGGGAGACTGTTCTTCCTCCTTGTTAGATGGCTGGTGACCGTGCTGGGCACTGTTTGAAACCTGGTCAGTTGCTTTTTTTCATGTTTAGATTGCTGCAAAATAGGTGACATCTATCCAGCTACAGTGTCATCACGAACACCTTTACTAAAAGAAAAGCCATTAATGGTTTTCCTTTTCAGATCAAAACCCAGCAACAGCAAAAAGTGCATCTTCAATCCCTCTAAAGCTTTTGGAAGGCTGTCTTGTTCTACCCAAAATACTGCAATTGTTCCCTCAATCTGCACAGTAACAAATACTGAAAACAGTAACTCTGAAAGACAGAATTGCAATATTTATTATTCTAAAAAAAAAAAAAAAAAGAGGTTAAATTTTTGGGCATTGTGAACATTCCTTGGTCAATCAAGTATTTGAAAGAAGTTAGTTGAGAGATTTTCAGCCAGGATGTGACCTTTAGAAAACATGAAGTGTTTCACATGGTCCATAATCCTGAGGATTTTACTTCCTATGACAGCAAAATATCATACCACATCAGTAAAGGTCACTTGAAAAGACCTTTAAAAACAACTTGTCAATAATGTTTGCTGAACAACTAAAGGAAATAACTTGTTGCAGATCTGAGATGACATGAATTCACAAGTAAAGAAAAACCTAAAAAGCCAGGACTTGAACTTGGGGTAAATCCAGCAATTTTTAAGGCCATTATGGAGTGTGCATAATTTACTCACAGGCATCTCACTGTTTACATTTTGGCAAATACAACAGTGGGAATAAAAAGTAATGGACTATTGCTGTCTCACAGCAGCAGGAGCAGGGGGCAGGACAGCTGGGAGCACAGGTGGCCCAGCACCCTGGGGTGTGACATAACCACTGTTGTCCACGGTGTCCAGTGAGATTCTGGCCGGTACCAGTTGCCTGGAAGGTGTCTGATCCCAGAAGCAGCACTCCCAACTCAGCACTGCAAAAAAGCTTTATACTTGTTACAGCATCATAAAATGAGCAAACAGGGCCTCTCTTTCTTCAGGGAGGTAGATGGGCATCAATGTGCTGCTTCTGTGGTTACTGGGGGGCCCTCTGCCCTGGCATCTGGGCTGGCTGACAAACTGGTCCAATCAACTTCTCCTTGTGGACCTGACCCAAAAGTGGCAAACCTCCCTCTGCAGCACAATCACAAATACAGCACAGTGATTTAGGCAACTTTTCTTGTTTTCAGTCTCAAAACACTTCCGGAATCTTCCCCATTTCTTTTCCTTGATTATTGCTGGTACCCACCAGTGACTCCCAGCAGACAGCTTCCTTGCTGGCCAAGGAAGGACTGCATTACGGCTTTGTTTAGCAATGCATTCCAGAAGTGGTGCTGGCTCTGGAAGCCTTTGGGAACTTCCCCCCTGTGTTTTGACAGTGCTCAGCTACATCCTCAGAGGCTTTCAATGGTACATCAGTCCCACTGCATTTAGGAGCTTCCAAAAACCTGGGGTATCCGAGTTTGGGGTGTGCACTCAGACTGCAGAAAAGCCTCAAATACCAATGGGCAAAAATGGGCAAAGCAGCACCAGTTTGAACACAAACAGGCATCCCCTGGTTAAAGGAGCTTGGTCATCACCCACACAGACCCTGGGGAAACACCTCACTTCCCTGGCCCAAGGCAGTCTCTGTGGGAAGGCCAAACCTGCCAGGACCTCCTCTCTCACATGTCCCAGACACGTAATCTGTGTTCTGCAAGATTACACATTTCCCTGTACCACCTGGCAGAGAAGGACAAACAAGCTAAACATATAAACAATTCTTAAAAGAATGTAAATAAATATCCAGATGCAAAGTGCCTTAGGTTATCTACCACCATCTCCCATTTTCCCACAACGCATTCTGGTTCAAACAAGGCAGGAGGCATTTGAATGCTACTCAAAAAAATTCAAGGCTGAAGCTTCAGGAGAGTTATCAGCACAGTCCCAGGCTGATAAGTATAGAGTGCCATGTATAAATACAGAAACACACACACTTAAATTACATATATTAGTTTTATCTAGATTTATATATACATGTATAAATTAAATATACATATGTGTTTGTGTATACAGACACACATGCATCAATGTCAACAGTCCCTCTGTTGAGAACCTAATCCAAATCTTTGAAAGCATACACCAATTATTTGGATATTCTTAAGTATCAGCAATGTATTCTGATTGGAGTTTTCATAAATATGCATTAAAATGGTAGTCCATGGTAGTCACCCTTGTGGGAATAATAATATAGTTCCATGAGTTGCAAACTATAAATATAGGTTTTAAAAATTATTTGAAGAACAGGTATAGCCAGTGTAAGTAACTTCCAGGACAAACAGAAGGGATCAGAACAGAAAACCAGACTTGAGCATGTGGCTCCATAACAAAAGTAAGTGCACAGGACCTCTCCAGCCCTCCCTGCTGCCCAGAAGGCCCTTTTAGAAGCTTTTGTAATTGTGATGGGAGACAATTTGGTAACAGACAGAAAAAGGTCACATTGCAAAATCCAAGAAAACCTCTCAAAGTTGGGGACAGTGTGTTATATATCTCC
Source organism: Ifrita kowaldi (assembly GCA_013398055.1). NCBI lineage: Eukaryota > Metazoa > Chordata > Aves > Passeriformes > Cinclosomatidae > Ifrita > Ifrita kowaldi. The sequence goes on from VZRS01002411.1 coordinate 404,551, forward strand.
TCCCTAAGAAATGAGGGAGTCAGTCCATCTACATGTTCTTCTTACTCAGAGTTTCTACATATGCTCTTAAAATGACTGTTCATAAGAATACATGATAAGCCAATACACATAATACCATGTTTTGTTTCAGTTAGGTAAAAACCAAGAATTACACCACTGCATCTTTAACTAAACTAGAGTTTCCAACTACAAACATGAGGATGGGTGATGTGTCTTGAGGTATCAGTTACTATCCTATCTTTTCCATAAAACACATTCCTATGGGAACATGATGAATTGCCTTGGTAGTACTGAGTACTACTCCCCCCAGATCAGGGCAGGTGTGTTAGCAGCAGTGGAAGGTTTGTATAAAAGAAGCCTAAGACAATTCAGGGAAGAGATGTCACTGGTGTAGAGGCAGCATAGCCAAGCTTGCAAGAACCACAAAGTTTAGGAAGAGTGTGAACTTGCACTTATTTGTTACAACATACCCTGTCTTATCAAGGTCTCTTTTCCCATCCATTGAGATCTTAATCCTGTGCAGCTTCAAATACCTTAAAGCTCCTCCTCAGGGTTCTCTCTTGGTTCAAACCAGTAGCTTTCAGTGAACCAGACTGAGCAACAGTCTGCATTACAAAAAACTCCTAGAGCCTGAAAGTCAGCAGATGGCTAGACTCAGAGGATAGAAAAAAAAACCAAAACCAGAACACACTACATAGGAGTTCCAGGATTCTAGCATGGACAATATCAGGAGTTTCTTTAAAAAAGCATTTGATCTTTCTTTTTTGCAAGCAGCATTGTACATGACAGAAGCAGTGCAAAAACAATGAAGTGCCCACTACATGTGACATCATAAATGACTCTGCATAGCCCATTAACTTTGTCTGTAGACCAGTTCTCCAGAAAAATTCGAATCCCAAATAAACTTCCTGAACATCAAAGTTATATTTTAGAGAATCATTAAGGTTGGAAAAAACCTCCAAGATCATCAAGTCCAACTTTTGTCCAAACATCACCCTATCAAATAAACCACAGCACTAAGTACCATGTCCAGGAATTTCTTTAACACTTCCAGGGATAGTGACTCCACCACCTCCCTGGGCAGCCTGTTCCAATAGTGGACAACCGTTTCAGTGAAGAAATTCTTCCTCATGTCCAACCTGAACCTTCCCTGGAACAGCTTGAGGCTGTGTCCTCTCATCCTGTCACTGGTTGCCTGGGAGAAGAGACTGACCCTCACCTCAGTACAACCTCATTTCAGGTGGTTGTAAAGAGCAATAAGGACCCCTGAGCCTCCTCTTCTTCAGGCTAGACATCCCCAACTCCCTCAGCCGCTGCTGACAGGACTTGTGCTCCACACCCTTCACCAGCTTCATTGCCCTTCTCTGGACTCTCTCCAGTTCCTCAATGTCCTTCTTGTAGTGAGGGGCCCAGAACTGGACACAGCATTTGAGGTGTGGCCTCACCAGTGCCAGGTACAGGGGGACAATCACTGCCCTGGTCCTGCTGGCCACTCTATTGCTGATCCAGGCCAGGATGCCATTGGCCTTCTTGGCCACCTGGGCACACCCAGGCTCATGTTCAGCTGCTGTCATCAGCACCCCCAGGTCCTTTTCCCCTGGGCAGCTTTCCAGCCACTCTGCCCCAGCCTGTGGCGCTGCCTGGGGTTGTTGTGTCCCAAGGGCAGGACCCGGCGCTTGGCCTTGCAGAACCTCACACAATTGGCCTCAGTCCATTGATCCAGCCTGTCCAGATCCCTCTGCAGAGCCTTCCTGCCCTCCTGCAGATCAACACCCCCCACCCAACTTAGCATCATCTGTGAACTTACTGAGGGTGCACTTTGATCCCCTTGTCCGTATCACGGATAAAGACATTAAAGAGGGCTGGCCCCAACTGAGCCCTGGGGAACCCCACTGGTGACCAGCCACCAGCTGGATGTAACTCTATTCACGACCCCTGTATGAACCCAGACATCCAGACAGGTTTGAAGAAGAACAAATGAAGGCAAAATTTCACATATCCACACACAGGTAGTGCAGAAAAATAACCTCATGTATTAAACTCAAAAACCTATTGATGAAAGAAAACATGGTCCAGATGATAAAGTGCAATTATTATTCAAGTTGTGTTAAAAAGCTTTCCAGTGCTTTTCCAAAGCTTTTCCAATTTTTCTTCTTGGTGATTTCATGCTGTAATTTTACTTCTTGGTGATTTCATTCAACTTTTAATTATGTTTTTTTGCTTCTGTCCCCATCATTCCAGTACTGTTCAGTTTGCATTTCTGTGAGCCGTGAGAGAGTACGCTGAAAGGCAAAGATTTCCTCTTCTCCTGTAAACATGGAGAGTCCTTTGGCAGAATCCTACATCAATACACAAAAACATTACCACAGACCTGTGAGACACATAGACAAGATGCACTTCAGTACAGCTAACTCCTAAGACTCAGTGCTTTACAGGCTTTGACAAAACAAGACAGCAGCATGGCACCAAAAAATTAAAACTAATGTCCAAAAATTAAAGAAAAGCACCTATTTCAGCTAGGCAATCCTGTGAAGGAATATAGCAAAAAGAATAATTTGGTTTTAAAACAACATAATGACAGGTTAACCATCTATTTTCCCTTTTTTGTTGATTAACTGTACACCAATTTAAACAAATTTAAAAAGTCATTAGCAATAACTGAGCTATAGGGAAAAAGAAAAACAGAATAAGCAACATGCAAAGTAGTACTGTTTGTGAGGACTTGTGAGGCTGTTCTGTAGTCTAGGAAGAGGTAGAACAAACCACCTTTTATTTCTGTAGTTTAAATGTAGGAGCTAAACTTAAATCAGCATTTTTATATACAACTGAAAAGATACAATGATTCATATTCAAAATGACCCTAAAACTTACACAAAATGGTTCTATATATTGTGACATTTTCTTTGACTATGAATAAGTAGCACCACATGTAATTATCAGAGTGACAGATACAGTGCAGGAAAAGCAGCAGATCATTAGTTAAATGTTTTCTTGATTCCCCCTCCTAAAATGCTGCTGCAATTATGAGACTAAACCCAATTTTGTTACAAAAGGGAGATGATGTTAAAATCACATACCTGGCTCAAGTCCAAATCATCCATCAACACTCTGTTGTCCTGCAGTTCACCACTGTCAAGTTCCACCAGGAACAAGCTTTGGAGAGGAGCTGCCGCAGAACAGATAATACGCACCTGAGAGGAGGAAAACAGGCAACAGTAGCATCACTTGGGCTTTACAGGAATGGGATAAAATACATGGTCTATGCAAAGCAAACTTCAAATTAAGACCTCAGTGGTTTTTCCCCAGTGTTTTTCCTTTCTCTTACTAGCACTGCTGTTACAGATTTACCTTAGTCAGATGGAATATTAACCTTACAGGATCTTTTCCCCAATAACAACTGATGTAACTTCTACTCAGAGAACAGAAGAACTGTGCTGTCAAATACTCAGAATATCTGCTACACAGGCAGAGTTCACCACAAAGTTTACTTTCTAAAATAACAGCTGTATAGTAACCAATGCTTACTTTGCACCCATAGTGAGAGTCCTCTCAGTGGGTAGATACACTACACTATTTAAAGAACACTTGAATTCCAAATTTCCCAGAAGGCTGTGTGAAGCCTTTCTTGCCTTCATCTGTGCTACTCCAGTAAAAGTTATTTGCTAGTAACAATAATGATGCTGTTTTCATGTCTGCTGGGAGGAGATACAATGTGCAGTGAGAGATGGTATCTCTGGGGGGCTGCAATAAAGACAGACTGAAATAATACTACAGAAGGAGACTCTTGTTGAGAGCAGGCAGGCAAGATGTTTGCATTGTGAACAGGCATCCACAAATATACTCAGGTATTTTTCCCAACTACTTTTGATGGGAGTTTAACACTTGTGTTTTTCCTATGGAGGAAAGTGAGTGCTTGCAGTTCTTAGTGATAGCACAAACACACAGCAGACCATCCCCCTATTTCTAACAGATTAGTTTAATATTAGCATATTGTCTTAGCAAATGTCCATTTTCAAATCACAAAGCATAAAGAATCTGGCTGATTTGAATGGGACTACTCATACACTGAGTTAGTTCCGTACCTGGCTGAGTTGGGGCCTTTTTGATCAACAGCCAATGCCAGAACATTCTTGATAAGAACCAACCTCAACTGACATTTCCCAACTGCATAAATTTTTAAGTGTGAGCAAATATTATCACATATAAGATAGTGTTTCATATCTTGCATCACTTTTTAAAAAATCACCTTAAAAGGAACTTCCCTTTGTTTTAGTTACGCTGATTTTGCTTCCGTGATTGAAATCTCTGTCTGAAGTGCTGCATTTATCATTATTATTCCATGAGCAATTCTGCAATCTAATGTAAAGCCTACAGTGACTGTTTCCTTAAACTTTATGATGTAACTGTGCTATTAACTCTTCCTTCCTGATCAAAAAGGCACTGATTCCTGACCAACTGCCCATACAGATTAAAATCTAAAAAACTTCAATTCACTCCAGCACAGTTGGCAGCACAATCTTTCATTATTAAAATAATGACATGGCTTCTGTTGTTTTCCCGGGTTAGGAAAGAACATTCCCATTCAAGAAAGGCAAATGAGCTCAGGCTTATATTTATGCTCATGCTTAATACTCACAGAAAACAAAAAAAAACCTTGTTTATTTGCCTTTACTGCAATGGGACCAATTTTTTTGGTGAGACTGGAATGATGTTTCTTTGCAGTGCTAGTTCATTCTGCTTATGTTTTCCAAACCATTACTGCAGAAAGCCTTACTTCAATACAATGGTAACAGTCAGTTTTAGGACTCCCAATACTATTCCTCTGCATACAGGAAAGGCTTGGTTCTCACCTTATGCTCATAAAAGGTATCAATAAGAGTAATGAAACGACGAGTTTGTGTCCTTTTTGCTATTGTAAGAAGTGGTATGTCACGAACAAACACTGTGTCAAAATGCTTTGATATTTCCAAATAGTCGCTGGCTCCAAGAGGCTGAAACAAAACAAACCATAAGAAATGGAAACCATGATAGAATGACACATAAACACTGTATCTTGACACGCTACAGTAGCAGAAGAGAGCTGTAAAGTCCTGATCATATTCTTATTTTTATTCCATTTGATCTCGCTTGAGGAATGCTCAATTACCCTTAGGGACATAGGTACATGTGGCTGTTCATACTGCTGGCTTTACATGAACAGTGAGAGTTAAAAGTGTGGCTCTTCTGCACCCAGACATTATGATCTCTCTCTGACAACTTCAAATAAAATAATCACTATAAACCATAATCCACAGAAGATTTCAACCTAAAGCATAAATAATTTGAATAGCTATTAGGATACTTTCCAGCAGCAAGATTTTTAAATGCAAAGGGTTATAGGCTAGTTACTAAATCCTAAGTAGACCTGCATTTAGTTCACCCAGGACTAATCCAGACTGAATAAATATCATATGTTTTAAGTACTGAAAGCAAGAGGAAACAGACAAAACCACAATTTTGCAGCAGTTCCTTTGTTCATGGTTTCTCCTGTAATGATGAAATAAAAATCTTCAAGAAGAACTCATTAGATACTCTTTCTGTATCTAAACCATCAACAGAAAATATGCACAAATAGTAGTAGCTCATTCAAGTACATTCCTCTAAAATTACTTTTTCATTACATGGAAGGTATTTTTTTCTGCAAGATCTATCCTATCAGTACCACAGGCAGTACTTTATCATGAGCTATTAAAATTCATACTCCTGAACTCATTCCATCAGTTTTACTTGTGCAAATACTTCAGAATCTTATCTGCAACTACTGCAGAGAGCCAGTTCAGCAGCATTTTGCATGGTCACAACTCCCTTCCCAGCTAATGAAATGTACCATGTGCTGTACCAACAGTTTAATACTGTTATAAAGGACTGCAATACTGCTATTATCTTAAAACCAGTAAATACAAAATATTTTCTGTAACTGAAATCGTTAGACGAATTTGCTGTAGGCCACATGTAACTTCTTAACTAGAACTCTTCTGCAAGAAGTTATTTTAAGCAGTTATTAATAGCTGCCCATGAACAGGACTCTGGGTTTTGTTTAGATGCTAGAGTAAAATACCTTGTAGAAATGGTCTCTACACAAGCACAGGAGAGAGAAGCCCTGATGGCATTCCAAAAATTCTTCTGAAAATTAATGGGAGTAAGCTAACCTTCCAGGCAGGTATTAAAGCCTCTCATTCTCTGCAAGCTCTCCCACTTGCAGTCTCATAAATCACCCTGCTTCCCCATTCCCAAGCACACAACTTTTCTGTAGCATCTGTGCAAAAGAATTATTACCAAAACTTTCCATTCTTTTGAGCAGTGTTGAAGAGCAGTACATGCTATATTCTCCCCTCAGAATTATATATACTGCTTATTTTCTCCCTCCATTTTAGTCCCCTAGTTACTACTGTGGACTTACTCATCAGAAACCAAAAACTCATCATCGTGAGGGCCACCAGCAAAGGTTCATTCAACACCTCTGAAAAACCAAAATTCCATCTGGATAAACCAGAGTAGTTGAACTCAAAATGTTCTGATGAAATAAAGCAGGAAAAGGTTCAAGAAAGCGAAATGGATGGAAACAACACAGAGGTAACTCACTGGACACCTTGCCACCAGATACAAGTGATATATCTGAACAGCCAGAGTATCAAGTGCAAAAGAAAAGTGGGAGCACTAAAAGCAACACAACCAGGATGCTGCTGGAGATTTTAAGATTAGTGATAAGCAAATAGTTGAGGTAAGGGTAATTTCATTCCATACTTAGGACTGGAGTACTGTTAAACACAGAGGAGATCAAGTATGCCTCTCTAATGAGTACCTGCGAGGGAGAACAGCAGTGATCTCATTGTACATGAGAAAGGTAAGAATTTCTCATTTCTCCCCTTAGGTAAGAAATTACAGACATCACTGCTATGCTGATTCATCCTTTTATCACATGAAGAGCACAAGCAGTCTTCTGCTGAAACCCAAAACCCTGAGGAATTATTCTGCCCTGCCCCAATGTGACATACTTTCTCACACAGACCATACCAATACACCCTCCTCATCTCAAAGTATCAAATATTAAAAGCTGATTCATAAAATAAAAACATATATAACTAAAAATTAAAGCGTCTGAACTTTAGCAAAGTGGGCAAACTGAAGAGCCCAACTAATGAGCTATACAGCTAAGAACCTGGTGGGTACCTTGGTGGATATCCAAACAGGAGAATGAAAAACCTGGGCAGTCAGAGGGAAGAAACAGGTGGAAGACAAAATAAGGCTAATGCATTTCAAATGGGAAGAATGGAAGATGTAACAATTATATTGCTTTTCATACAGACATGAAATCATGGTTCATAGAAGGTTACAATATGCATCTTTATCACAGTCAAACAGGAATTCAATCTACTTCAGCAGTGCAAAAAGCAAGCAATTCAAGAATTCCTCTTATTAAGGGCATAAAAGGCAGATCATTTCAAGCTTTAACAAGAACTTCTGAAACATCTACACCAACACTAAGTGATAATATTCTGTAAATGCTGGCAGAAGCATGCCTTTGGAGACTCCAAAATCTTACACTCAGAAAGATCTGAGCCTAGCAGCATATGAGTACTTTAATAGAGTAAATTTGGTACCTCCCTGACAAGACTCAGGTCTGCTGAGACCCAACTGAAATGCTGAGTCAGCCATTCTGCTGTTACAAATGGCTCAGCTGATATCAGCTGTAGTCCCTTACATAGAGGAGTTCTCAAACTCTCTTCTTTTGGAGTTTAGAGACAGTCCTGGAGATGAAAGACAAAGCTTTTAATCTTGTTCCTAACATGACTTACTCTCATCTTGAGAAGTTCTCCAATTTCCTTCTGCCTTATTCAGTGTAAAAAGAAGGAACCACCAGCAAATTTACAAATGCTCTGGTGACAGATTAAAGGCCTTTTTTGTATACCTCCAACCTTGCTATTGGCCCAGTTTCCATGCTGCCTGTAGTTGCTTCAAACCTGGTCTAACCCACCAGCTAACTCAAAATGCGCCAAATATAAGAGACCACAATGCAGGGATGCATCCCTGACAGCTTCTCAACTCACATTCTTACTGGCCTGCTGCCCCCAAAACCTAGCATGGGGCTGGCACAAGCACCCACGCACCACCTCTGCCACACAGGAACACAGATGGGGAAATGGGTTCAGGGCCAGACTGTGCCACTGCTAGAGGCTCTGGCTGTACAGTTCATATACAGAAGCTCCACCAAGGAGCAATTTTCTGCTGTTCCAGCAGCCCACAGCCCTCCCCTCACCTTCACAGTACTGCCTTACTGCCTTCAGGCCCTTTTTCCCTCACCTTGCAGCAAGCACTGGCTGGGTCCCGACTGCCAACACCACCAGCTCAGATAGGTAACAAGACTAGAGACACACAATTTTAGACACATAAGCACTGTCCTCTGTATAACCCTCCAGGGCTGAAATTTATTTTCTGAATCTCAACCGGCCACAGAAAGTATTTCGCTTTAGTTAGGAGCATACATGAAGGTATTTCTTCCTCTGAGGTTGCAAATGAAGCCACAAATCCTCCTAATATTGATACATATATATGTAATCCTCTTACTAGAAGTTTAGCCTGATTAGTCTCATCCTCTGAATAATATTCTAAAAATAACTTCATTTGGTGTGTGTTTCTGGTACTGTCTGATCTCTTTTGTTACATCAATTATTGATCAAAACTCAACTGCAGAACAATAAGACATTTATGTAATGACATAATGTCACTTACCATTTGTTACGAGTTCTTTCACATGCTGCAATATTATATTTAAAAACTCAAAACATTAACAGAAAATAATCTTTCTTATGCTATTATTGTTCCTGAATGTGTATATACTGTAAAACTGTTGTGGATTTTTGTCATTAGCTGTGATGTCAAGAGTCAGTATTTTATAGGCATCATACTAATGCAAAACACATTAGCACTAACATGGGCCACACTCCTGACAAAATGTTTACTCCAGCCCGCTTGACTGAGCTCTCACCTTCATTTGTTTTTGTTTCTCTGTCTACTTAATGCATTCTCAGCTATCATCATCTCAGTTCAAGTAGGATGTTTATTATTTGGAGCTTTCTGTGGGCTGTTTTAAGAGTTAGTCGTCTCCTATTTCTATTATATAATCCATTTAATTATGGTATAAATCATCTTTTTTCTTTGTTGACTCATCAGTGGCCCAGTATATCACCTTCTGGAGATTGTCTGAAGAATACAGAATGTTTTACATATGATAGAAAAGGATATGTCATCTCAAGAGAATATATATTTCAAGATATTCCAGGCCAGTTGTGGCCAATCCCAAAGACTCATGATTGACAGTAACTATAATTTTATGCAGACACTCTTAATACTCCAAAACTTCCTATAACCAACACACAGTTTAAGACCAGATCATATTTACAACTTAATCATTAAGTATAAACAAATAAACCAAAAAAAGCTCTGTTGTTTCCAAACGAAAAACACACTATCTCTAGTGAAGCTCATAAAACAGTGCACTGAGATAATATATCAAAATCGTAACTCCAAGAAAGGAACAGAAAAACCCAAGGCATGATACATGATGCTGCAGCATGCTGGAGTTTAAATAAAAATGGGAAGAGGTGCAGTTAGTCATTAGAGCATGGCTAACTCGGTTAAAAAATTCAAAGATACTGATGGCAGTGCAAGTCATAGAACCATAGAACAGTGTGGGTTGGAAGATACCTTAAAGATCATCTAGTTCCAACCAGGAGAGCAAGAATCTAAGATCTGTAAACCCTGGAGCTGAAGATATTTTCTGGATCAAGCACAGCCCCTTGTTATCTCACCACAGAATTCTGTTAAGAAGTAATTTTGCTTGTTCTTACAGCAGAAGTTTTTTAGTCCCCTTTCTCATAGTGGAAAGTTGTTTCAGATCTTTGCTCTTCTGCTTTAGAAGATGCTTGTAATTTCCAGTTCTTTTATTTATTTATGTATTTATTTAAACAATATAGTCAAAGCTGGCTGGAAGAATGCAAAAGGTATGTTTCTGCTCTAAAAGCTCTCACTGCTAAATTTCCAGTTCCAGCTCCAAAGTATAGCATTATCAATGAAACGGTCTCCAAAAGTAGTTACAGCTTAAAAAATTTATAGGTCTATTTAAATATTTACACTTACTGTTAAGATCTCAAAGCCATGATCAACAAAGCTTTGAAAAAAGAGAGAGAAGTACATTCAAGAATTTAAGAAACAAAAAATTAAATTAAAAAGGCAAACCCTTAAAACTACAATCAGCTTCAAAAATCTTGTATTTCCTGGTCTATAAAATATAGGATCTAAACCCTCAAGGTTTATGCAGTTTTCACTGAAGGGAGTGCTCTGTAAAAATTAATCTCTGATGCACATAAAATATAAAACAGAAAGGAGGTTATTACAATATTACTGTATTACAATATTTCCACCGGAAACAAGTTTCTTGAGTTTATTTTATAAAACATGCTCCTGAATAAGATAAGGCAAACTTTTGGGGGAGGTAGAGAAACGGATTAAATCCTTAAAGCAAATGTAGCTAATAAAAGACAGACTCTCAGTCTAGAGCTTAAGCTGCAAAAGCTAATCTCTTAGGAATAGAACTAAGATCACAAACTAAGGAAAACTATGATTCTGAAAGGTTACTGAAAACAGTGCTTACCTGTGGTATGTTTGTTTACACCTATACCTGACAATCCTACAACCCTAAAGATGACACCAAATTATACTGTGGATACATGCAGCAGCTTTTAACGAAGATAGTTCCCTCAAAATTATTCAGAATCATTAAACTGCAAATGCAGCTGAGTTATGTCATCATGTAGGACAGACTTACAGCCGACAAAAACAGACACTTGCATTTCTAAATCATTTGATGCATTTGAAAATGGTGAGTTTTTTATTTTCTTTTTTTTTAAAGCTTCGTTACATCTTTCCTTTTGAAGTGCCAGCTATTCAAGTTAAGAACTACATCTTCCTCCTGGTCTGCACAGCGTGCCTATTGCAACAGAACAACAACCTAACAGAAACTTTTCACCACTTATTTGTTGTGCTAATCTACACAAAAATTCTATTTTGTCAATTTCAGAAACTACTAGGAAAAAAAATTCACAGTAGGATAACCTTTTACAACATAAATACTGACACTAAATTTATTTTCAGAGTTTTTATGTAGTCGTATGTCTGCTAATGGTTAGTATCATGTTAAGACACCGCATCCATTGGTATTGGGCAGTGGGATGAAAGGCTGTTCTAGATTACCTAATGGGAAGCCTGCAGGATCCATGACCCAAAGCACTGGAGCCCCTGTGAGGAGCAGGCTCCCACGCTGGAGCGGTCCGCAGCCGGCGCTCCCGGCAGAGGGCAGCAGCTGCTGCGCACAAGCCGGGGGAGCACCGAGAGCAACTCTGCATCTCCCGACTCCCTCGGCTCCATGGAGCATTACACAGCAGGCACGCTGTTGTCTGCGTTATTTATACCAGATCAAACTGCCACAATTACCAGTTTTCGAGGGAAAATTTAAAAGGGACGTGAAAAACGGGGACTGGGCAGAGGGTGATTTTTTTTCTAAGGTGCAATGAACACTGTTCTTCATGTGTGAACACACTAAAATGGGATGAGACTTATATTTGCACAATTGCGTGTATATATATAGGGATTTTAAAACCAAGTTAATATATACATTTTATTTTAAAAGGTATCTGGTAAGCTTTCATTCACACATTTAACCCAATTAACAAATTAACTAATTATGTTTTGCAAGAATCTAACACCACTGGTAGTGTTTTCCTCATTGTATAGATGGAGAGACTGGAAGAAAGAAATTAAAGGCCCCAAAGAATGGGAGAAGTCAATGTTAGCATTAAAATTTGGGCACTGTATGTCCCTATTCTGCCTGGTGCCTGTCCCAGCCTCCTGGGGCTACATTTTATGGGGCCTTAGAAAAGGTGGTATGATAAAAAACATTTTGATGAAAACCAAGGAGAGTCCTCCTGGCTGATTACACTTGGAGAAGCACATTCACAAGGCTCCATTCTAGTACTGCGTAACTGCCTGATGCCCGTGACAAAGACCACGCTGCCATGTAAACCCTGGCGTGTCAGGTCTGAAAAACTGCTTCTCCTTTGCTTTAAAGCAACTAAAATAGATCAGTATCCTCTCATCCAGTTTTTTGTTGGTTTTCCACATGTTCACATAGCTAGTAAAGAAAAAAAGCAAAGTGTATGAATGTGATATTAACTAAGTTAGCTAAAACATGGGATTATCCTCAACTGGGAAACTATGATTTACAAATTGATGGACACAATAGCTTAGCAAGTCAACTGCATGTCATATCAGCATTGCATACAATATATTCTCTGTATTTTATTTTTATAAACTTTAATGGACAATCAGTAATTACCAGTATCTGATGCATTATTTTAGACAGAAGTAACTCTTTATATTCTTGACATGAAAAAGTTTGATGCTAACATATGAAACAAGAAAGGACATACTGTAATACCAGAAAGGTATCAATTCTAACTCCCAAGGTCTCCAGGTATTAATTAAAAAACAGCTACTACGAAAATTCTACTTAAGCTAGGAGATGTTACAAATACTATCAGGTTACCAGCTGCTGCTTTGCTATTTTCATCCCTTTTCATCCCTAGCTGACATCTCATGAAATTGCATGATATCAAAGTGGAAAATGTTTCAATATTTCCCCTTAGAATTTTGATTTTATTTCAACGGAAACGTCAATGAAATTGAAGAGGTTTTACAGGCTGTTCATATGAAATATTGTATTACAAAAATCACTAAGTAATTATCTGAGAAATTTCAAACACATTTCCTTAATCCTACACCAAGAAATGTAGATTTTTAGGTCTGGATATTTATCCCTTGGAATGCACTGTAACAGTTACCCAAGACCAGACTTAGAAGACAGATTGCAGCAACCAAGTGAAAGCAGAGTCACTTGAGTGATAAGCTATTTTGCCAACACAACAAAAGCATCTATCCTTTCACATGTTGATTCTTGCAAAACTTATTTTTTCTGGAACCCTTCAGGGTAATGGATAGCCAAAGGAATCAATTAACCAAGTTTTGAGTACAACGTTGTCCACTCATGCTGCAATGATTACCGACACCCATGTGAGCAGCAGTATACAACAGTTTCAGAAATCTCAAAAAATAATACTGCAACTCCAAGATAATACTGTAAGTTGTAAGTACTTCCATGATGTGGAAGCATGTGACCAGGCATGTCAAATTTGGAAGAAAGGTTGCTTGGTATGAGGGAAATGTCCTATACACGTCCTGTGAAACCCCCCTCAAATCCGAGGAAGTTATAAACCTTGGAAGAACTCAGTCTGAACTGACTACACAGATTGATTATAAACTGAGAAGTATTGCCTACTCCCAGAAGTATGAGGGGGATAAGAGCTGGTTATTCACTCAAGATGGACTGAGCACATTCCCCTGCTAGCTGCTGAACTTGTTCACTGCATGTGCAGGGGCAGTGAGAGCTGCCAACAGACAGCAGGGACCCTGACTCCCTCACATCCCTATTTTCAGGCACTTTAAAACCAGGAAAGATCATGGGGTGCTTCAAGCTCCTGCATTTTAGAGATGGCTAAGCCTAAAAACTAGTATGTACCTCAAACACAAAAACTACCTCCTAAAATGGCATCCAGTTTTGACCCAATACACAATAAAAGGGTGTGTCTGTGTCTGCTTAGATGTAAAAAAGACAAAACAAAACAAACTCTCAAAAAAACCCCCAACCCTTTCCCCAAAATATCAGTTTTGGTAAGAAATAAATTGCACACAGCATTCTTGTCTTTATTGCTCCTCCCCCATACACACAGTACTCTGTATTTACAGCAAGTTTGTATTAGCATTTATGTTATATTCAAAACTCCTGGGGAAAACACCTGTTATACTGGGCTTAGTACGAAAATGTGCTCATTAGAAATGCTACAAACAACAAACCTTCAGCAATATTTCTTTTTATATGTTAGTTAACTAACTTAGCCATCCATTTAACAAATACTTTCTTGAGATTGCATAATGCCACTTTTCTAGTAAGAACAGCATCTGCAAAACTCAACCCTTCCTATAAAGTCAGAGGGACTGGAGAATTCATTTCATTCCCATTCTTTAGTCATCCACTGTATGCATCCAGAATCAGCTTCTCCTCTACCCTTTCTGGACTAAAATCTGACCAACAGTTCCACCCATCATCATATGCATGTGGGAATTTTACTTGTTTGGTTTTTAATACTGACACATTCTTCTAGTGACATGGAATTTCTCTTGCCCTCCAACATTTATCAAAAATAAAAAGCTAGTAAGAGATCTCAGCCTAATTTTCCAGGACTCCAATGATACAAATTGTATTTGCAGGCTATTTTTAACATATATTAACTATTTACAGACTGAAAATTATTTCACCATTCTTTAGTGAAACAAAGATTTCACTCTGCTTCACCTAGAACACTTATTTTTTGCGAAACCTTTTCCTTTTTCCACATCATTATTAAAAGTTCATCCATCTCCAGCTAAGAATAAGCCAGTAGCATTCAGGTAATATAAAACATCAAAACTCCAATTTTATTTAAGAAGTCTTGTATCTGAATGGACATATTTGCCCATGATCTTTATTTTATAATTTTCCTGCACTTCATAACTAGTTGCCATTCATTCCATATTATTTGACTCTGTCTCAACAGTGACACAGGAAATACTTTTACTATCTTCCTCCTCAATGAGTCCTTCTTGGGTTTTTTCATGTTGCTCCTTTTGTTGTTGTTATTTACACTTCCCTTTCCAGTTAGTTACATTTCCCATTTGCTTTTGAAAACTACTCTTCCTGAACACTCAAATATGCAACTTCACTGTTTGGAATAACTTTTGGTTTCATTAAATGTTAGAAAATTAAGATTGTTCCTACACAACACAAAATTCTAGATGAACTCATCACTGTAATCTCCCACCATATGACCTTGTACTGGATGTAGTACATTTTATGCTAGAAAATTATCATTTGCAATTTTCTGGCTAATTACATTTCACCTTTTCCTGTTTTTCATCTACAGCATAACATACAACAGTGCATTTTCTTTATATGCTTTTTATAGCCAAGTGCTCAAGGAGCAATGCACCTCATGCTCCATTTGCAACAGATCCCTATGAGTACAATCCTTCTGGGTTTGTTAATTAGTAGACTGATATGTACTCAAGAACCTTGTATTAATTAACTTTAAGGCAGGTACCAGTACCTTCAGTGTTGCACACTGTTCTCCACCTCTTGCAGTCACTCTGTCTTTAAGTAGGCTCTAAGCACCCATTCTGTATTATTGTTTTATGAATTGTCCCACAAGGTTTCAATAATAGCAATTATCTCTCATTTTTCCCCATTAATGAGAACTTCCCATTTATCATGCTTGTCACCACATCTTAAAACTGATACAAAACCAACTGCAAATCTTGGTTTCAATTCTGTTAGAAGTTTAATGAGCTCCAACAACACCAGCTTTAAATTTCATTTATCTACCTGGAGGCTTTGCTTGAGCTGTCCATTAAGCTCCACCCTGGTTGCAACAGGCTCCAGTGAAGATGACTTCCTGTCCCATGTCCCTTCATACAATCTGCCTTCCCATAGGATTTTGTCCCCATGTCCTGCACAAGGAAACCTGCAGATTCATTCCATGCAAATACAAAAAATTCCCCTCCAGTATTTTCTTTTGCCCATCTAGCTTTTCATTATGTCTTTTTCAGCTTTCTACTTCCCCCTTTTTAATAGTAGCACTTATGATGCCTGTCAACTTGCCTACCATTTGGCTTCACAAGAAGCAGCAAATACCTTGTTGCTATGTCCCCTACAGATTTCTGCTTTATACCTCCACAAATCATTCCCACTGTTAGCCAGCTTACTGGAATATATATAAATGACTTTATACTTCCTGTCATGTTGAATGTCTCCTCATTTTGGGTTATTTTTTGCTATAAACCACCAGTGCACTCTTCTGGATCCTGCCTATGTCTTCTGTGACATGAGTGGGAGCAATTTCCCACTCTGACTGTTTAAAAAAGACACTGCATGTTTAAGTTTTTCCATCAAAATTTAAAAGAATTCATGAAAAAAACGACCATGGTTTCATGGCTTGACAGCTGAATTTTTCCTTTTTTGAATTTTGCCTTTTAGCAGATTTTAATGGCAGCAGGGCAGGCAAGGTCCTAAATGCAGCTTATGCCAAGGGAAATTTTCTACCATTGCTATGAATCACTGCAAAAGTTAACAGTCATGAAAAAATCACAGTGGAGGCAACTCTGGCCATTCATCCAAATTTAATGGACAATTCTGAAGTTCATGACTATACTTTTCTACCTATGAAGGGAGCACACTGATACTCCTTACTAACATGCTGATGTAATATTTATGAAGATACATCAGTGATCTGAAGAGAAAAATCAGTGATGACTGAGGAAGTTGTCAAAAGAAAACCATTTACTGTGTGCCACATTGTTTTCATTTTAAGCATGTGATTTTGCTGTAAGAGATTACCATAACACATCTGCAGAAGGCATCTGAGTTGACACAGCAAGGCTTCCTAAGGCCTGGGTGATCCATGTAAGAACAATACTGTTAAACAATGGTTAACATTTCATAAGGATTCTCTTTACTTGCTCTGAGTGCAAACCAAGCCACTCAGCTCCATTATGCCAAGATGATCTGAACCCCAAATAATTCTCATCCAGAATGAGAACCTTCAGGTCACTGATGTGAGCTAACCAGAGCACTTCTACTTAGAAGCAACTTATCATCCCAATTAAGTACATAAGGCATTTACTGGACTAAAGAATTGTACCAGTATTTGCTGACAGCATAGCTTCCAATACTTTAAGAGGCACAAGGCAGAAAAGTCTCAAAACCTCTAGTGAAAAGCAAGCTATTCAACCCATACACACCTCCACTCTTACAAACGGCTTATTGGTGGTTTTCTCTGAAACTGAAAACCAACAGTCTAAAACCTACAGACTGAAACACAACCAGTGAAATTTTTGTCCAAATAGTTATCAACTTGGTAGCTGCAAGAAGTGAAAGCATAATGTTATCACCAAAAGACAGGTCACCATCCTGAATCCAAAGTGCTATTGGCCCAGTTTAGTGTTGTGATCATTTAACGATAACTTCAGACATCAGTACAGTGATCACTGAAGTACAATGCAACTCCTGGGGAATTGTCTTCCAACCCACTGGAGGTCAAATACAAGGAGAACTTTTCAAGATTCACATCTCACATGTTTAAGCAGAGAATGTGGCAGCATTTAACAAAATCTGGCATATTTTGAGAAGGCCTGGGATTACACATTCCCTGTACATGCAGTTGAAACCAAAGCATGGCACGGCAGTGTTACCCTAGTGGTGCCAGGATCACTACTCCTTTGCTTGAGTATCAAACTGAAACCCCAGATTATAAAAACAACATTTGACTGCTATTTACAGATTGATATGTTACCACCACTCATACACCAGCAGTGATGCTAGGCCAGGCATATATTATAGTAGGATTTTTGAAGACAATCTGTGGTACACCTAAGAGTGAATTTACTATATCATTAAAAAGAAAATTAGTATGGTTCTTTTTAGGAAGGGGTGTTTTTCCCATTAAGTTCAAACTATTTCTGTTAATCAAGATTTTTTAAAAAGGCCTCTTTAATTCACTGCAACTTGGGAAAATAGCAGGTTTGTGTGGTTTGCTTTTTTTTTTTTTAACTGTGAAAATTCTGAGCATTAACTGATCTAGATTGGACTGGGTACTCACTCTGTCGCACAGCTCTTCAAATGTGAAGTCTGCAATGGTTCCACACGCTTTATTCAGCCTCAGCTCTCTGCCTTGCACTTTTAGAATCCTTGGTCTAGTTACTATGGGAACATGAACAAAGACTCAATCTTCTCTGGATAATTACTATAAAATTCATCTCTTACAGATAGGAAATGCATAGCTTCATGAATAATAGCACATGATTCAACACATAAATTAGACAAAATGCTGATACAATGACTGCCACTTGAGTGTGGCATCAACCCATATACAGCAATGGAACTTATTAATTGGTCAGTGGAGATTGGGCATTGTGTTCTAAATGTATTCTCTTTCAAGAGAAATTAACTTACGTACAATCATTTTGTTTCTGAGCCAGCTCATCAAACAACTTATCCATGACAGCCTCCACATCAGCTTCACTTGTGCTACAGTGAAAAGAATAATAGAATATGAAATTAATAACACTTGAAGCCAACATCAAACAGCTGCCTGAGCCTGCTTAGCTTTTTGCCCATAAAAAAAAGAGAACAGGATGTTATGCTCTAAATACAAACATTACATTTAGAATACACTTAAAAGTAGAGAATATTAACTCTCAGGTAGATGATTCTGCCTTATTTGCATACACTGAAAGACTTCTGTGTTTTGAGCTGTTTCCAGTAATGAGGCAGTACAGGCAGAGCAGATCCATTAACACTATGTGTACACAATGAGAAAAAAGGCTTCTGGCTCTATCTTGCATGCAAAATAAGAGCAAATAGACAAGGCAAGGCAAGGCAGTCAAGCACCTAAAGAAGTATCCTTTGAGATTTCTGAGAGGGGACCTTGTGAAATTAAATGTTGAAGCAGATTTTTTTTTTTTTTTTGGGTGGATGGGGGAGGCTGTGTCAAGTCAACCGATTGTATTGATCAAACAATTTGCAAAATTAAACTGTGAAATTAAAAATACCAGTATGATCTCTGCATTAGCAGTTTTAGCAGTTTCCCAACCTCTGTTCCTAATACTACATGGGAAAAAATCAACCACAGATGGTGAAAATGCAAAATATCTGTGCTGATAGCTAAAGTAAATTTTACATTCATCCTCTGGGCCACAAGAATTAAAAAATCAGTCCAATTAGAGAACTTTTTTAAATCACTGAATAGGTTAGAGAGCCAACCTTTCAATGTTTTATTCTTAAAGATGAATAGATAGATAAGATTTCTAGCTGAGACTAGTAAATTAATGTTATGGTAGACAACAAACTAGAACTAGGATATATAATGTTTCACTGAAGTTTGTGGAAACTCTTCCGGTGTGAAAAGTCCTATTTTATAGATCTTGATGCACTCAAGTCACACTGCTTCACACAGTTCTAGACATCCTCTTAACTGACAAATGAAGATCAGCTTGTTAAACAAATACTCTCCTGTTCGTTATAAGCACCTTAAAAATGTTAACAGCAGAACTGAGTAACTAACTGAGTAACTACTTTTTAGCGAAAGCTTAACAATAACAAACTTTTTAGATAAAAGAATTTGGGAAGAAAATAAAAAACCTCCACAAATTTATAAAAGCGCCATTTCAAAGACTTTAAAAACCTTTTCTGGCTAGGAGGTTACATAAAATTCTAGAAGTTTCTCTCAACATTGATATTGGTGTGATGCTTTCCTCTGGCAAAATGATAAATGAAAAAGAACAGACAACACCAGAAAAAAAAGGCCATAAAAGGGGGTAAAGAGTGTATGTGTATATATACATGTGGGTGTGTGTATGTGTGTGTTTGTCAGAAAGTATATGCATGTGCATGCCTCTCAGTATCAGACATTTTGATGGAAAGGCCACCAGAAGAAATAGGTGAATATGATGCTAAGGTGGGTATTTGTACCTAATTGCCAAGAAAATTTGTTTTGAAAATAAACACCTGAGACCAATGAAGTTGCTTTCATCAGGCATCTTGTAATTGTTACACTGATTGGTCTCAAATGAGTATGAAACAGCTTTAAGTAACCCTCAGTTACATATTTTAAATGAAGACAAGACTACACAAAATATGAAGCATCAAGAGGATTCTTGGCAATGATACTATAGCCATTAATATACATGTTGGACAAGAACATTCGCTTTGGGGGGCAAGACT
The DNA here is from genome assembly GCA_013398055.1 of Ifrita kowaldi. Classification (NCBI taxonomy): domain Eukaryota; kingdom Metazoa; phylum Chordata; class Aves; order Passeriformes; family Cinclosomatidae; genus Ifrita; species Ifrita kowaldi. Next base: position 424,514 of record VZRS01002411.1, read on the forward strand.
GCTAATTAAATTTCAAAAATCTGTAGCAAAATACTGTACAGTATCTAATTTTAAAACAAACCAAAGGAATCCCCACATACTAAACTAGTTCTACAGGGTTGAAAGCTCCGATGAACCAGTTTGAATAGAAGAATGAATGAGATTCCTTCAAAAGAAGAAAGGACAAGGAAATAAGTACCTAATTCCATTGGCAGCTATGGGGATTTTTTAATAATTTTTCCCCCCACTGCTTCCAAATGATTTACACATCAAGTTCTGAGGGCAACCAACATCCTTCCAGTAAGAGAACACAAAACAGAATTATTGCCAATCTCTGCCATTCACTTGGTCTCAAGTTTTACAGCAGAACACAATGAATAATTTTGGCTGGGTACTACTCCTGGAACTTGTTTGTATTGCTTCTCCTCTGAGAGCTGATGACACAGGCACCATGTTTAGCCTATTACCTGCTAGAAACCACAAACATACTTTTCCTTTCTTCAGAGTACGGACAGTGAGAAAAGAATATGGCAGGTGCTCTCCACAAGTGTCCAACAGAGTCACAGAGGGCAGCAGGCACAGGAAGCAGCACCAAGGCAGGGAGAGCAGCAATCAGAACAAGGGCCATGATGAGCAACACACGGGTATCAGTGGTGGCTTCAGAAAGTACTTCTGAGCAGACATGGCAAAGCGCAGAGAAAGCGAAGCCAGGCAAGAATACAGAACAAGAGCTACTTTTCTCAAGTCCGTACAGTCACAGTTTAAGGATACAAAACCTGCATTGGACCTGTTTTCCATATATGAAATTCGGTCATTTCCTTTCAGAAGCAGGAAGAGTTACCAGTTGCAATTCTACCAAGCAGTAATCCTCCTTCCAGACAAATCACTACAACACCTAACTTCATTAAAAAGTAGCATGGACATACTTGGTTTCAAACACCTGTTACAGAGATGAAATTACCCCAACCTTTCTTAATGGGAACATGATTTTTAAATCAGTATTTTAAAGGTACAACCGTTATACATCTGATACTAAGCTATTGTAGTCTGCTTTGTTCAGGTTGTCACTGATGAAATAATATTACAAGAGAAAATACAAGACAGAAAAATGTTTGCACTGCAAAGGTTTCAAAGTATTAAAGAGGATGTTCCTATTAGGCAGATTTATGCTGCAACCATAAACACAACTGTGAATATATTTTAAAATATATTGATTTGCAAATACAAAGTGCTAAAGAAATTTTGTCATGATAAACAGAAACAATCTGTCAAAACAGAAGGGTGTTGGGTTTTTTAATCCACAGCATTGGAAACACCCAAAATTAAATGAATCCTTGTCATTGGACTTCTATAAATACTTAATTACTTAAATACAATAAGGATGTTCTTCTATTATAAGAGAATTGTGCAATCTCTTACAAGAGGATATTCATTACTTTCTAACCATCTGTCACTTCAGTTCTCCAAACACCACACCTCCCCAAAAAATCTAATTAGTTTTTATTCAGTCACACATTATAAATGATGCTAGTGTGGATACTGAAAATGTAGTTTAATGAAGTTAATATCAAGGCATAATGGAAGGCGGTTTGCTGAACAAAATGGACCAGAAGGCAAAGAAAGGAAAAGTCACACCCTGCTAATTCTACTATGCATTTTTCATTTCCCATTGACTAGGAAATTATTGGCTAATAAGAAGGAAAAAGAGAGCAAATACAACATCATAGATAAACTTACAGGTAGTAAAGTTTTCCCGCAGCTGGAAGCACTCGTTTCCTGTAGTCTATTCCAGAATCAAGCTGGACTGTGCTGCAGTATTTCTACAGAGACCAAAAAAAAAAAAAAAAGCTTTCCTCGAGCCAAAGCTGTATTTATTATTGTCTGTGATACAGAGAAGACACACTGCTGAGATAAATCATCAGCATGAATATCACCTGCAAAACTAAAATTCAAGATCTAAAAGATGAAGTCTCATTCGCAATTATTAAAGCAAAGAAATAAGCTGAAAATCATTCACATATTCAAAACAAAAAAGGCTATCACAAGGCCATCAACTAAAAAAGTTAATATAGATTAGAAGCACACGAATGAAATGAGGGTGGATATTACTCATTCTCTCTAGGCACTGCTTTGTTGCAAAAATAATTATTTCCACATTAAAATATATATGTTTCGAAATACAAAATTTAGAGCACTAGAAGTTTAACAGAACACAACCAAATTCTAGCAACAAGTGAAACTACTTCTATTTTATAAGCTAAAAATAATTTTATCTTTTCCTTCTACTAAGAATAGTAAAGATTTCATTATACAAATATCAAATATATGAACCACAACAAATTTTGCTGCAAAATGGAGAAGGGGGGAATAAACAAAGTTCTATATCAAAAAGATTTTATTTCGTTTTTGCAATGTCTGAATTAACTCAGAAAAGGATCTTTTTTGTTCCTCTTTAAACAACCTGTAAGATTCTAAGTGTGATACAGATGTCCCTGAGTAGCTACAATAATTGCTTCTGTTAGAAAACTCAAACCCAGCTGTACTAAAGGGTGCTTTTTTTGATTCAAGGCCTGAGGCTGAGAGCAGAATTCTCACTAGTATCAGTGGGATCAAGATTTTACCCTCCCAGCAAAGGGAATAGCTCTGCTTATCTGTTATGACTACTTCCAACACACACAACTTCTGGCTGTTATATATAGCAAGAAGCAAAAGAAGCTATAGAAGAAAGAGAGGAAAAGTTTTAGTATTTTAGAAAATATGACTCTATCAACAATTTAATTAAAGCAATAAAACTTTTTTTTATGTAATTCAACACCACTAAAATTCTTCAGTTTGCTAGAATCCACTAAATCAGTCTGCTTCTTCACTACACCATGAACTATTAGTTTGTCTTTCATATTCTTGTTAAGCGTTTCATATTCTGCATGTTCGAATTTTTCAAAGGCTCCTTGAGGCCATTCAAATAACAAAATTGGAAATGTCAAACCTCATTCATAGCAACTACATTGCAGGGAAAAAATTTAGAAGAACTATCATCACTGATTTAAGGAACAATGGCCCTTTTGAACAAATGCATTGCATAGGACACATAGATCACAAATATCTGCAGGAATTACTGTGATGACTCACTGCACTAATTTATTGCCCTTGGCTATTAGTGAAGGCTCTATACCTATTTTAAACCTCCAACTTCTCTGCAAAGACATACAGCTGAAGAAAGAAGGTGAAAAAAATCATCCTGAAAGCACAAAATCCCAGGAAAATCCATGTATCTTTAATTCCAGTAAGTGAAAAAGCCATGCTAATCAAATCATTATCTTGGGCTAAGGCTACTGCAAACACAATAGCATTGGTGCTACAATATTATTATAATCTATTCCCTTTCTTTTCGTGAGAGCTCACAAAGAAAGAGAATAACAGAGCAGAAGAAAAAAGTTCCAGAGGCATGTAATAATATGCACAAGGGAGGGAGGATGTTTAAGCTTTTCTTCAGCATCAGTCTGGCAGCCAAGGCTAGAGGGAAGATTACTGAAATTTCACAGCAGAGCTAGTGCACTTAGCTTTTCTTTGCCAGCATCTTTCCACCTAATGGTATATTTTTCCAAAGTAGTAGATTAGCTTAAATAATATTTTCTTTACGTTAGTAAGGGAAAAACCCTGGAGATTACTACTACAGCTTTGAGGACTATGAGATTACTTAGATTAACTTCAGATACTTGCATATATAGTAATGCTGTTAATCATTATGGTTTGTTTTATCCTGGAAACAAGAGATGGGCAATTTTACATGAATTCAGCCTCATCTTTTTCGCCTTCAAGTCAGATTTATAAACTCTACTGCTGCCTCAGGGTGTTGTGTTGCACACAGTGGAAAGTGAACACAGAATCACATATACTTGAGAGTATTCCATGGTTATGGTAGGGCTGAAAGAGAAAAAGCACACCTGAACACTGTAGCTGGTGTAAATTTGTTCCCTGATATTTATAGTAGTGCAGGAGGCTCAGCTGCTTATGACAAGCAGGTGCCCTGTGCACTCAGATACAGACTTATACTGGGCTATATTATGCAGGTCATTGCAGCTTGATGAAACAGAAATGGGTGCCCAGTGCTACCCTGTTTTAGTCCACTTGTGTTCCACTTACAAACTCATCACTCCTGAAATGCAGTGCCAGCCTTTGATGACTCCATGATTTATCATTACACTGAATGAGTTTTGGAGGTAAGAACCATGGAGCTGAAGATGTAAATATTACCAATACAGCTACAAAGAAGACTTTTTTTTTTTTGCCTTCCTTCTCTTTTCTCTGTCTTTAAAGTAATTAGTATTATCATGATTCAGAAAAAAACACTATCACTAGTGACTCTAGTTAAAAAGAGCTTGTGTGTTCAAAAAATTATTTATGTTTTTGGGCCCCTTCTAAGCTACAAACATTGCCTAACAGAGATATTTCTTTCCCTATAAACTTTGCTTGTATGTCTGTAAAGATGTACTATTTTTGATTCTAATATGATATAACATGATATAGTTTATTTCAGAAAAACCTGTTAGATACAGGACCTTTCAGCCAGAAAGGCAATAGCAGAATCGTGTTCAGAGATCTATAAAATATAATACAGTCCTAGTGAATATTTTGCTTCCTTAGGAGGCAAAAGTCACATATAAACAAAATGAAAAAACAGAATTCTGATGTACAGCAGTTTACTGTAATACACAATGTAAGCAAAAAAGCAGGGGACAGCTAACAGGAACTGAGAATACTTAGTCCTTTTGAAAACATTTGGCATTTTACTCTTTGGATGTTCCTAATTAATTGACAGGTTTGGCCTCTCCAGACTGATGGTCAGTTCAGGAAGGTAATCTGTCCATTTAGAGATCATATTCTAAATACAAATAAAAGAGCCACAGGAATTTCCTAGCCCTTCTACAGGTTCAGGTGTCTATCCATGCTTGTTGCTAATTATTTACACTGAGACACTTCAAAGCTCACCCACATCTGTTGTATTAAGACACTGTATGAATATACATAAAATGAACAGCTCCTGCCATTAAACTCAAACATCAAAATCTGCATCACAACATGCTCTCAGAAAACAGTCCTTTAAGACATGATTCCTGCAGTTAGATTATAAGCTTTGCAGGGTAGGAACAACCTTTCCTTATGTGAATATATGATGAGTACAGACCCATAGGTGCTAATGGAAAATAACATAACAAAAAAACCCCCAACCCCCCAAACAGAAGTGGGCAGTGCTATTCACACAAACTGACCTCTGCATAGCAGAGGAGAAGAAAGGTGTGTGAGCAGCAGCAGCGAGCCGAAGGGCAGCAGTAGGAGGATTGCTTGCACTGCCAGACAATAACAACACCATTTCTTCTCCGAGTTTAGAATGTACCCTTGGAGATAGTTCTAAAGGGAGATGCAGCACATGGTCACCTTTGCTCAGTCAGAAAGGTCACAGAGAAGTTATGTGCTGAGCAGAGATCCAAAAGTTTTTCCTTTTAGGGTTTCCTTTGTCAACAAGGGTACCCAGCATAGTTCTTTGTTTCTACACACATAAACATTCAGTTATCTGCTGCACAGGAAGGCAGAGGGAAAAATATTCATATTTATAAATATTTTTTTAAAGATAAATGCTTTAAATGTTAAAAAGACAGCACATAATCAGAACATGTAACAAATAAAATAAAGCACACCAAAAAATGTAGATGTCCAAGCTAAACATTTAGAATACTAGATTTACAAAAAGGAAAACCAGATACATGGTTGCACGGTATGGCAGAACAAATCCTGCTCCCAAGTATAAGAATGAAATACTGCACATCAGAGAGGGTGCCTATGTGAGTATCACCATGCATCTTGTCTGCCCTTCACAGGTATCAGCACCATTATTCTCCTGCATCATGGTACTAATAAAATCAGTACTATAATTTTAAAATCCTGGAAGTTTGGGGAGGGATGGAAAGATAGGCTTCTCTACTTTTTCCCTTTCAGCTTCTTACAGCATGGGGAAAAGCCCTACAAAGACTACATATAAAAGTTCTACTTTCTCCATCTTTGGACTACCTCATCCAGCACTGGACTGATTAAACCTATGGATGTGATTGCATTCTCACACTCACTAATCACCATGGAATCCTAATCAACAGCCAAAGAACTAACTGGAGTGCTCAGGTCATTAGCACTTAATTGTGAAACCCATAACTATAACAATTGGTTCCCATTTCTTAAGATGGAGTTTTAAATTTTCAAATTTTATTTTGGGCTAAACTTCTTCTGAAATTAATACTTAATATTGAAGCTACAGTCAGTCTAGTGGAACCATCCACAGTTTCCAACAGATTTTCTATTCTGTTGAGATATTTAAAGTCTGACTTACCCTATTCAATTCAAATGCATAAAATTAATTAGTCATACAATTTATTTTGAAGCCATTTATGTATTTATGTATACAAAGAACAAATACAATTACAGAATTGAAAATGCAATTAGTAAGTTAAGAATGCAGCGTAAGCATGCACTCATTCCCACTGAGTGGCATAAAAACTTTATTCCAGAAGGAAAAAAAGATAAAGCCTCAAGGCTCAACTCAAGACACAACACCTAAAACAACCACCTTTAGATAGAATAGATAAAATTAGACTGTCATTAGACCTACTCTAGAAAGTTATTAAATACAGACTAACAAATACGTTTTTTTTCCAGTAAGCACCTCTGATATTCCTTTATTGCTTCAATCAAGAATGATAGCTATTAAACTGTTTAACTGCTCAAGAAATTAAAGCGACAGGATAGATTGTTATGAAGAAAGAAACTTCAGAAAATTTCAAAAGGCAGTCCAAGTTAGCTGGATAACCTGCAAGTTCTCAAGATACGTGTCTCCCCCGTGTCACAAAAAGCCCTGAAATGCTATAGGTGGCTTTGTGGTCCACATTAAACAATGTACTAAGTATCATGTGCACCTCTGAGCTCAAATATTGTGATCAGCTGGTAACACCTGATAATACAGGTGAGTAGATATTTCTTTACCTTATTGAAGATCACCATAACTGAACCCAATTACCATTCTCTGCTCTGAATTTGAATGGTATTAAAACAAAAACAAAAAAAACCCAACATACAAATCATCCTGTCAGACCTCAAGAATAGACAAACTAATCACCACAGAACCCTAATCAACAGCCAAAGAACTAACTGGAGTGCTCAGATTAGCACTTAGCTATCAAACCCACCCATCTGAGGACCTCCAGCAAAGGTGTAGGGGAACAGAGACACAAGAGTGCTTCAATTCAGGAGGCTCATCACCTTAATTCCCACACCGGCTGAGTTTCCACTGCCTTTCACACCTGGGTCAAATGGAAATGGAGAGGCAGCACTGCATCTGCAGTATCAAATGCTCATTTTCCATATGAGCAAAGAAGAGTATAGTCCTATCCCCAAGCAGGCAAAGCTTCACAATTAATACTCTTGGCCTCTGAACAAGCACATTAGAAGACCAACTATTAGTAACCATGCCTATCTAAGAAATGCAACTTCTGGCCACTCTTTCTGAGGAAAAGGAATCATAATTTTCACATAGGTCTCATCCCTCTTTTCAAAAGCATCCTCTGATTTGGTCTCCATTAACAATACACAGGATCAGTAATATTCATCTCCTCCAGCAAATCAGAAAATAATTAGATTGTTCATTTGCAATCATTCTTCTCATACATTTACATTCAGCCTAAGAGGGGAAAAAACTCTCCCACATGACACAACATGCAGACATGTGATGAGAGTCATTAGCCAACAGAGAAAGAGTTCCTCAGGTAAACAAAGCTCACCAGACTTAACCATTTTTATTTTTCATTATTTGACTCCATATAGTATTAGATTATCAACCAGAATATTGTTTCTTCTTTCTTAAAATTCTTCCTTAAGCAACTTCAAGAAAAGGTTTCTCCACCCAAAGGATACCATTACAACTGGCATTTTCCGTAACTATGGTAGAACAAGAATCATCTTAAGCAAAAATGTCATATGTAATGAAAAAATTACTGCTGACAGACAAAGCACACCCACAAGTTTTAACTTCAGTGTACTCTCAAAGACACCAGCATGTGACAAGTCACCAGAATGTGAAATTTTGGAATGTGAGTCTGGTCCAGCTGGGACTCACGAGCTGGACAGGTCTGTCCACAGCCTGCTGAGAGAAGTGTACAAGGGTAAGTGCAGTTTCCTCTCTGGTGCAGCTCTACAAGATCAACCAGTCTGTTAGTCATGAGCATGCACAGTACAGGTGCAGGACCTTCAAAGGGCTGCTCCTTTTATCCTTTTGCCTTACTTGAAAACAAAAAAAAAACCACAAACAAAAAAAAGGAAATTAATCAAGTTTGTAACACTCCTAACTTTTTGCTACACTAATCCATGGGATTGAGGAGGAAGGACAAAGGGAATCACCAGGTATTTGGTGGTGGAGAAAAACTTGGTCCAAGCGTTGTTGGACGTACACATAGTTTTTGTCTCCTTGTTCAGATGTTGTTGAAACAGTAGACTTTAAAGAAAATGTCAATGAATCCTCATAAGCACTATACATGACCTCTGGGGTAATTAGCAATCATTCAAAAGCAACAAGACTAAAGTGTTCTATTCTTTATTACTGTCAGCTCTTTTCTTGATCAGCATTTTAATAAAGATGGTTCATTGCTAAGACAGTTTCATGAATCAGTCATAATTACATTCTGACACGCAGTGAATAGTAAAGCAAAACTAAGTATCACTTCATCAACCTTTCTAACCTTTGTGCAAGTATTAACTGTAAATAATTTTTACACAATCTTACAACAGAAAATCTGCATATTTCTTAGCTTTGTGCATACTCTACCCTAACTGAATTTCCTGTGACCTATACCTGAAAAAAACCCCCAACATTACAATCAGGAATAATTACTTATCTTGCATGGTATTCAGGTATTGCCTTTCACAGACCAAATTAACTTCAAGTAGAAAAGGCTATTTGCTCTACAAAACCGTGCAATGCTTTACAGGGTTAACTAAGGGGTTTTTTTACAGTCTTTTCCCCTATATTCTTCTGCAATAACGAAATATGGGAAATTGTTACAATAGCCTCAGCTACTTTATGCTTATCCCAATTGCAAACACTGTAACAAAACTAAACAAAAAACCCCAAAGAACCACATGAACAAATTTTGAGGAAAACTTTCTAAATGTCATCCAAGAATCCTTTACAATATCAAGGGAAGTACTCACTCTCAAGTTGATTTGGGATAACAAGCATTTTACTTGTGAATTATTTTTCAGTGGACCTAGAGCACCAAGATCTGGGAAAAGAAATATCACCAAATATAACTTTTTCAATCAATCTTTTTCTTTCACTTGTGACAAGAACATTTAAACTTTAAACTGAAGAGTTTAGCAGAGACAAATTGAGAGGTAAAATTCATTCAGTGGAAGTTGCACAAGTTTACATTACAGCCTTCAAAACTTTAACAACTAAGAAACTCCACTATTCTTGCTACAACAAGGAACATACGATCTATTGTACAACTTTTCAATAACTTATTTTTATGTCTAGCTACAAATCAGCTACCCCCTAAGACGAGGAAAAAATAGACAATTAACTTGTAAAATAATGGTGCATGAATAAAAAGAGAGACTCTTAAAATGTTCTGTGAATAGTATTTCAGATATTCAAACAAAAGTGAAAGAATTCAGGAGGTACAGATGTGGTTGTGCTGCCTCAGAGACAAGTAGCCTCTCCTTTTTTCCAGTCAGAGAACTGAAGAATGGCAGAGTAAACTTCCATGCACTAAGAATTACACTGAACAGGAAAAAATCTTCCTTGCAGAATAAGAATAAATACAAAAGAAAAAAAAACCCACCTGCAAACCACAAATCACTGCGTAACACCCAGTTTTGCTAAAGGACGTGTAATGACTGTAACTTTCAATCTCCTAATAAGCAAGCTGTGGTGTTCTGTGAAATACAAATGCCAAGAGTTCACACTGAATTTATAACATGATGTTTCGTAAGCTAAGGGTCAAATTCACCCCAATACATGTACTTCACCGGAATTATACCCTGGACGAAGTTGTTTGTCTAGATTTCTTTTACGCTGTTGTTTTTCTTTTTAACATTTGATTTGTATTTCTTTTCCCAGTATTAGCCTTTGCTCCTGCCAGAACTGTTGGCAGGCAGGAAAAAAAAAAAAAAAGAAAGAAAAAAAAGTAGTCTTGATTTACGAAACTGAATTTCCCAGAATAATAATAAAAAAAAGCGATTAAGATCTAAACAAAGGCTAAAGATGGCTTACGCTTAGCTCTGATGAGGTCCACTACCTCATTACCCACAACTGAAAACTTCTGATGCATTTTGTTTCAAGGGAATCCAAAAGTCCTTGCTGTAAAGCAGGCTGGGGGGTGCAGGGTCCATTCACTCTTTCTGTATCACAACCATTATGTAAGAAGTATAAAACACTGCCTTTATGCTGCCAAACCACAATGACTCTTCTTACATCAAAGGGTTTTTGCCACTAGGGTTTTTTTTCTCTGAAATTTATTCAAGCCAAGGGCAGGGAGACAACAATTCATACACGCTAATTACACCTAATTATCTATTCCTTTTTTTTCCCCTTTCCACCAGCTTCGGCCAGTGTTATTTGCTATCTGGGTTTCTCACAACCTCCCCTTGCCCTGTCCATCCAACTCAGCAGTAAAGTCTTTGAAGAAAACAGTTGTGGCTTCTTAGAATTTTAACAATATAAGGTTCAACTCAAATTAAATTATTCTATTATTAGTTTTGACACATTTATGTGTTAAATATGAAGGCCTCTTGGTTAATTTGGCAAATTCCTCACATCTCTTCACAACTAGAATTGCGGGTAACACCCTCTCTTGTAGGAGCTTCTCCTCATGCTTTCTTTTCATGATCTAAATGAAATGTTTATTGGATTAAAGTTCTTCTCTGCAGACCTCCACGGTGGCCTGTGACAAAGAGCTTAAAAGCTTTATTAATTGGCTCGGGCTTTTTAGGGGGAGGCAGGACCTCATTTCACATTACATCACAAGCAAACAGAACTGCCACGTGTAATTAGACTAATTTACCCTGATACAGCAGGAATCAACTATTCCATATCTATGATATGCTTTCATTTACTCATTTTAATCAAGGAGCAAACAAACCAAGCCAGAGCTCAGGAAATCCTAACAATTAAAGAAAGGGAGAAGGCAGGAAGCCTGGCACAGAGCTACAGTAGCAACTTTTTCATCCTAAGATAAAGTTTTGATCTGCATCTAAATAAACTGTCTAGGAGAAAGTGTCTAAGACAGACACAAAAGGCAAACAAACTGAATAGTTCATCCCTTGAGAACACAATAAAGCAATAGGTACATTATAAAATACTATAACAGTTACATGCTCTGAACTACAGAATTCAAATAACCCTTGTGTTTAAATTTAACACACACAGGCTTAGAAGGCTGAATGCAAAACGGATTGGTAGCTTCTAATCTGACACCTTGCCTTCTATATACAGCATTTTATGACTTGATAGTCTCACAAATTTATCAAACTAAAATTACCCAGAAATTATACCGATGTTCAAAAATACTTGCAGCACAAAATACTTGCAATCATGCTGTATTTCCTATTTTTATTTTTTCTATGTTTAATTAGGTACACTTCACAAAAGATGAGTACTTCTATTACTTGCACAGAGAGAGAACAAGAACAAATGCTCCGTCTACTTAGAAGTTTGCTTGGTTACATACTAAGAAGGGAAACAAAAGGCCCAACATCTTCAGTAATGAAAAAGTCAATTGATAGGCGAAGCCATCACAATATCAAAGGCCTAATCCCTGCAATTCTGACTCAGGTGACAGTTCACAGGGGTCAGAGTGGCTGACACTGACCTCAAAAGCAGGTTTTAACTATTCAACATACTGAAAGCTGCTGGGCTATCACACCATTAGACTGGAACAAACTGACAAATCAATTTCATCAAGGAGATGACTTTTTTGGGAGAGGGGGGAGGAGAGAGGCAGATCCGCCACTCAACAAATCCCTGCATTTCTCACACAGGTGGTTGGACAAAAGCTGACTGCACCATCAAAGACATTTTATATCTACCAAATGCCTTTGTACAAAACTAACTCCCACAATTTCCTTAGGGGCAGCTCTAAATGTTTTTTAAACAAGTATTTTTCACATTCTCAAACTAAACTATAGAAAAGTGAAAATGCTTTTAAATTCCTCAATTTTGTGCTTTGTAGGAAAGGGTATACTTTAATTAAAACTACAGTCAGCAACATTCTAAATAAATAACCATTAACCCATTTCAAGAAAGACAGGGCAATACAGTGTATAAATAATGCATTGCTTTCTATTTGAGAGGAGTGTACAATGCTTACTGTTAAAAGTCATTTTAACCAAACAGTTTTAAAAGAAATAATTATTTGGTCCCTAATAGTAGAAGAAAAAAAAAAAGGGAAAAAAAGACGCTGAAAGTGATTTCATGTCCTACTGGCAATACATTTCTGGCCAATTCCTCCTCTTTTCTCAAAGCAAAATGTAGGTAGCCAAACATTTTTTTCTAAAATTGTGCCTTTTAAAGGTATACTCAGACTATGAAAGGCCCTAAAATGTTTTGACTTTCAGTTAAAATTTACTGTAGTGCAAGTCTATTGCATGAAGAAAACCTGACAAAAGGCGGAAGTTACGTATTTGGTATTTCAACACAGCTTGGCATTTTGAAGCGTCATGCTACGCTTCCAGGAAACCTTTGGAATCTCAAGAACTGCTCACTCAAGTTACAGACTCTACACAACAAATTTTTTGAGGAGCTTTCCTCCCTGATTTTCCAGAGAATGAAACATTGAACTAGCCACTGAATTAGAGTAAGGATTCCAGAACAGTTAAGGGTTGATGCAAATGTCTCCATTAAATGTCTGCAAAACTTACTGCCAAAACAGTAAATTAAAGCACGCTTTTTCTTTTTTTTTTTTCCCAAGAGCCTCACATAATATCTTACATTAAGTTGTTAAAGATTAGTGCAATGTTGATCTGCAGGAGGGCAGGAAGGCTCTGCAGAGGGATCTGGACAGGCTGGATCAATGGACCAAGGCCAGTTGTATGAGGTTCAACAAGGCCAAGTGCTGGGTCCTGCCCTTTGGTCACAACAACCCCAGGCAGCGCCACAGGCTGGGGACAGAATGGCTGGAAAGTTCCACAGCAAAAAAGGACCTGGGATTAAAATTTTTTCACCAAAAGGGTTTGTCAAGCATTGGAACAGACTGCCCAAGGAAGTGACTGAGACACCATCCCCTGAGGAAAGACGTGCAGATGTGGCACTTGGGGACATGGTTTACTGGTGGACTTGGCAGTGATGGGTTAATGGTTGGACTCAACAGTCTTCAAGGTCTTTTCCAGTCTTAAAAATTCTGTGATTCCAAGATACATAGCTTTTTCTGTAAGTCAGCATTAAAACATTTAGAAACTTTGTATATTTCTTCTAGGTTGAGAGTAATAATTTTTGGAGTATTTCTGCACTAAGCATTTGAACAAAGTAACTGTGAGCAATGAATGTTTTTTCAAGAACTGTCTTTAAAAAAAAAACCACATAGGAGTTCCACACACTTTAAAATGCTCAGTAAGAGATCCTGCAAGATTAAAAGCTCAATCAGAAGGAACTGAATCTAATTATAATTATAGAATTAAAAGATTTTTCTTCTTAATACATCTTATCTCTGTAAAGCTCTATCTTTGTAAAATTTCATGGATTGAAGAACCACTCTTGTCTGTTGCAGAAACTAAACCCTTTCATAAGGAATACTGTGTCCCAAAGAACCATAGCCACAACGACAAACTGATCAATTCAGAGTTTTCCCCTGTTTATAAAAAGTACCCCTTTGAGTTACCTGATTAAAGAATCACTGAAAAAAATACATCTCAAATTATTTAATATTGCAAAAGAAGAGAACACTGGAATAAGATCAGAATTGAACAGAGAACATACACAGGGCAGAAAAAGCTGCCAGTGGTGTTACTGACCTGCCCAATGACACAAACCCGGGGCTTTTATGTGGCCACCAACTGTAGGACCTGAAGTTTTTATGTGGCTCTAAAAATTGGAACTTTTCAATTGCAACCTCACACAACAATCACTTGTCCCCAGTAATCTACCACCTAGAAAGACAATATGGACAAACTTTGGAAGATAACTGTATCTTTCCTAGAGTGCTATTTCACCCGTTTGCTTATTCCACAGAAACTGGTTTGCAGTTATCTTTGGAAGAAATAGGAACTCAGATACTGGAATTACATAGACTGAAGAAAATAAAAACAAAATTGAGGATGAACATGGGTAACTCTAGATCTAGGGAAGAAACTATTACTTTTGATCATTTGAAGACAAGAAAAGATATTTGTATAACAGTTATCCAGGTATCTAGAAACTGTGTTCCACTTAAGAGGAATGAAAAGAGCCTGAAACCTATTTCAAGTGAAGCATCTCTTCACAGAAATATACTGCCAATACTTTCCATTCATTCCACTTTCCCAAAAACTTTTGGAGGAATCTGAAACTCCTGTGTTGAAATTGAACTACTTTTAGTGCTCAAGTCTTATTTTAAGATTTATGATCATAAAAGTTAATTACTGAAAAAAACAAACAAAACCAACCCACCTATTCGCTCCCACTAAACCCCAAACAAAAGCCTTCTGGGAGGCTCTGAGCCCAGAGAAAACTAGGACAGGAGTTAGTCCCAGCTGTCAAAGCCAGTACCAGGGCACGGGTCAGATGAGACCGACATTACCACAGACGCACATGGCTTGGAGTGAGGGAAAAGTTGAGAAGACAGTAAATCAAACATTTGCAAGCAACCAATGCAGTGCTTTCCTTTGTATTTTCACACAAAATCCTAGAAGAAATAATATTTACATTTCCTAGTCACGGAATTATGCACAGCTGAGGCAGAAGCTACTTTATCCATTTACACTAATGCCATCACACAGATTCCACACACCTTGGGGAGGCCTCTACCTGCATTTCTCAAACCACCAAAGCCAGGGTATCAATGTAGTTCTATCCACACCTTTGTAATGTAAAGGTCAATTGTTAAAATCTTACTCTAGAACATGTTCCAATGTGCTTTTTAAATGTTTACTTCTGCTGTGTTGAATTAAAAATGTAGATTTTGACATTTTTTAATTAATAACTTTAATACCATGCCCTTACCCTTCCACCTTCCAACCAGGATCAGAGAAGCATTTTGTGGACGAGATTCCTTTTGGTCCTTATGTCTTTGGGAAAGAATAATGCTACAGTGGTAATATTTATTAAAGAGGCATTGAAGGCACACATATTTAGAGCAGTGTTAAAACACAAAGGTGCTGGGAAAAAGAACAATGACAGGAAACCCAGAATTTTAGAAAGGCTCTTGTGAATTATGTTAAAATTTGCTTCTCCCTTCATTCATTATGATGATAATATTCATCTATCTCTATTCTGGGTTGTGCTACTTGTTTCTTTTTGCAGTACTCCATTCTCTAGACCAAGCCACCTTTACCGCTTCTCCCAGCATTCCATATACTCCCTTCTAAAAAATTTTGATTACTTTCCCAGTCCTGGTGAGGTGTTCTGATGCATAAACTACATTTTACATTTTTTAAATTCAGCTAGTTAAAAAGAGAGAAAAAGTAAACTATAAATAAGCATAGATGATAGGTATTCATAAAGCCTGAAGATCAGTGAAATGAAAGAGCCTTACGTGTATCAGGGAGAAAACTAAGAGTCAACAAAGAAAGACATATAGAAAAGAATGATTTGCTATGGTTGCTGCATTTCAAAAAGCAAATGCATATGAAACTATTTCTATTCTTGAAAATACTTTATGATTGGGAGCTCCCACCCAATGCAGCCAGCTACAAAATAAAACCTTTTCAAGAATCTGAAATAGAAGTGGTTGTTAATTTATTTTTATGTTCCTGACTTTTCTAAAGCCATCCAGGTAAAAACCACTCTCACTGGTAACCTCCCTGACTTCATACACAGCCATTCCAAAATGCACAGGAGTGCCACAAGCATGTCAATGGCATATTAACTTTGAAACCTGGTAATTGTACAAATGTCAGTATTAGATAGTATTTTCAAAGGTGCTTAGGCAATTAAGCAATCTTTTGATTCTGAAAGGGCCCACTGAAAATGCAAGGCACTGTCAGCTGCTTTACTGCTGACCACCTGAGCAGAAACATCCAATCAATGCATCGATTCAGCAATTCCAAATCTCCTATCACAAAGCCAAACCTACCTAAACTCTACCTTACAAGTCTTTTATCCTAGATACCAATACAGTTAACGTTATTTATGTATTTATTCTAGCAATACTTCTGTGAGGTCGGGAAATGCTGTTATTTCCATTTTACATGTCATGTCAATCCAAGCAGAGCAGGATAGCACAGCTGTATGTTAGCCCTCAATAACATAACAATACAAATGTAGCTTGTGAATGAAAAATATCTGCAACTGGTCCAGAACTTAAAAGTGTCATTTCAGCTTATGTTCCTTTTAACAGCAAAATAAGCACCAATTGTGTTATTCACACAGAGGAAGGATCTTCCATTTTTTAATTTAAATGAAGCAATTATTTGACCTGCCAGAACACAACTTGCACAATGAAGAAAGCTTGCTTTAGAGCTGCTGCTTGTTGAACATTACGTGAAGTCTCACAAACAGCCATTCAAAAAACTACTTACACATGAGAAAGACCCAGTAACATGGTAATGGAGGGGTACAGAACAAACCCTACTTTCCTTGCATCAAAGGAACAGCAAGCTATTCTACCATTATAAATGCAAGATATCCACAAATACAACACAGTATAAACGTTAGAGGGGACACTGTGTTACACAGCACACATGCACCAGCAGGAAAGTCTTATCCAAACAAATACATTCTGCTGCCTTAATCAAAAAGATAACTTTTTGTCATGCTAAAAATGTCCTGCTTTAAAAACGTCCAGAATTAATTCCAGAAGGAAGAGGTCCCTTCTTGCCTTACCTTCAATTAGTTTCGCTCTAAATAGTTAAAACAGATACATATAATCTGGAAACTTGCATCAAAGCAATCCTCTACAAATCTTCTACAAATTTATTAATAAAGCAGGCAAAACTGAGAAGCATTGAACAAGTGGCTCTCCTTACCTTCAGCACAGCAATGAATGGTACAAAATTAGCCCTCTGAAGACCATTTTTATAGAGATCTGAAAGAAAGGAAATCAGTACCATTTTGCTACTTAATAACATCGGCTTATCTTCTAGTCTAGCAAATAAAACTCAGTGTTGCTAGAGACAGCAGGAGGAACCAAAGGCAGAAAAGGAGAGGTAAAAACCATTTCTCTTTGTTTACTGTATGAAAATTCAGTACAATCTTAAGGAAGAAAGGAACATCCTGAGGAAGTGTGGAAAAGGCAGGGAGCAAAAAATGACTTCAATCTCCAATGACATATAACTAATTCTAGCAGAAGAAATTACAGTAGCATCTCTTTTAAAGTAAGGGTATAAAAAATACTTGTAATGCAGGGTATACATTGGTGTAGATTGTAAGGTGAAACTATGCAACTGCTAAACCCAAGTATTTGGCAGAGGGCAAAACCCCCACATAAACTAAAAATACACAATTTGTCTTTACAAAGTCAGCATCATTCTTGCTCAGTGCACTGTGGTACATTTTGTCTTCTAGCAATTCTGCCAGGTACACCTCCTGTTCAAAAGCAAGAAAAAGGATCGCCCCTAAGGCCAAAAAATTGAAAATTAAATTACTATGTAAACTTAGGCAAAGTTGCTAAAAATATAACTGAAAAAAGAAAAAAAATAGTATGTTATCTAACAAAATGCAGATCTGCATCATCAAACAAAATACAAATTAACAAAAACAAACTCCAAAGCAGCATTTTTCATCTGACATATCTCTATATATTTATACAACATAAGCTTTTCTTCTCTGGAAATCATCCAACTGCCCAACAAGTTCATAACAGAATGACTTCTGCTTTGAAAACACAGTCACTTAAAACTGTATGATGAGCTGCTCTGTTTCATTAATATTCTGAAGCCTTATAAAAAGGCAGTATAGCACCTATAACTGATGGAAGGAATGAATAAGAGAACACAGATAGCTGGCAGAGATATGACCAAAATTCCACACAAAGCACATGCCAGGTTATGATTATCCCTTATATTCCCCATAAAGCCTGAAGGCTACAGCTACACTAAAGCTTTTATGCTTTACCAACACGTGATGGTGGACAGAAGATGCTGCATGCATGAGACTCCAACAGGGCACCTACAGAGTGGTTTTCACAAAACTGGATATGTACACAGAAACATTTAGAAAAATCATCAGTAAAGGCAATTCCATACCCTAATTACTAACAAAGTTCTAGGACGCCATGTATCATGCTCATTCCCAACTCAGCAGATCAGGATGGTTATACATTTGATAAATTATATAGCAATCAATTGCGTATTTACTTGCAAAAATTAATGAACATGTAACAATAGTGTAAGACAGCTACTCCCATTAGTTCTTCTAGCTAACAGGGCTGTGAGCTTTGTATCATGTCTCTGTTTCGTGAGGATCAGAAAAAAACCCCAGTAATTTTGGTGGAGAAATGAAGCCAGGACTCCTCAAATACAATCTCAGTATATTCTCCTGGGGCAGGAGTTCAACACAGTTACATGTATCACTAACAGTCAGCAGCTGGGCACATCTGCTCTCTAATGAAAAAGCCACTCTTTCCCTCTGTGTCCACAAGAAACAAATCTCTCCATTTAGTCTTAAACCTCAGTGTGGCATATTACACTAACCCAGCTCTCTTTCCTGGTGGGGGATGTCAGACACACCATGAGCATGCAGGAACAGTGACCAAAGAAGAGAGAGGCATTGGCCAACACCTGGACTGTAACACAGCACAGCTCTGGAGATGCTGTTCTTGACATTCCCTGGGGTACTTAATACAGGTGGATGTTTTTCAGGTTGATACAGTGACTTAATATACACTAAAAACACCCATGTAACAATAAAGGTCACGAAATGACATCTCGATTTAAAACGTTAGCTACAATCCTCAAGTTAGGATAAAAAAATTCTCCTGAACTTTAAAGACCAGTGATTCAAAAAACCCAAGGATGGCTCTCAAGTGAGTAAAGCACCAGCATTCAGTCTGTCTGTAGTCAACCCAACTACAGTAGGTATGATTTCATCTTGTTTGGTCAAAAAAGCAAAATAAGCCAATGGGAAATTATTTTCTCCCCTAATAAAAACATTTGGGTGGGGTTTTTTGGTTGGTTTTATTATTTTTTGCTAAGATAAAGTTCATTGTAGAATTGCACATCATTAGTGATTGTCTTTTACTCAATTAATTTGAGTAGGAAAATAAATGGCAGTTACAGTTAACAATTAAGGTAACTCTTTCAGTATTTGAAATTGATCAATCTGAAGTGTCATAAAAGTTTATGCATTATGCTAACTGCTAATGCTATACAATACAAACATTTTCCTCCTCCACAAAAAATTACAGTTACTGCTTGATTAAAACCCATACAGATTTGAGGACTTCATAGAAAGATCTACTTAGCTAGTCACTCGAAGTGACTAGTCACTCTAAAAAAAGAGGTAGAAATGGAAACAACTCTCCACTTAAGTAATTCCCTCAAACCAGCTCGTAAGAATGTAAGAATGGCATCTTGATAAGTGACTCTCCTTCAAGCTGGTGGACCACATCTGCAAGTTTCTGAGTTAGAAACTGGGAGGGAATGTCATCTCATTTCCCCTCTCTTCTGCAGGATATGATCTTTTCCTATCTTTAAACACATTCAAAACAGGCGGTATTTTACCCCTCCTCAACCAGCCTGTCCCCAAAAATACCTCTCACTGGTTTGGATAGAGTAGAGGAGATCAGAAGACACAGAAGGTTTTGAGAGTAGTGG
Organism: Ifrita kowaldi; assembly: GCA_013398055.1. NCBI lineage: Eukaryota > Metazoa > Chordata > Aves > Passeriformes > Cinclosomatidae > Ifrita > Ifrita kowaldi. The sequence goes on from VZRS01002411.1 coordinate 444,476, forward strand.
AGGAAGGAACACTTTGAGTCTGAGATAGAGGAGGAATAAGATTTAGTGAAAAACCTTTCTTCCTTAAGGACAAGAAAAAGCAGAGGACAAGCTGGACTATCTCTGGTTTTTACAGACTAGAGAGTTCATTAGTATTAAACACTGTATGGTATAAATACAATTGTTTTGTAAGATACTGAGATTCATTGGATTTGGGTGATACTGGTAGAATGTTTGTTTTTACCTTCTGGCGGCCTGTTAGATGTTGCCACAACGACAACCCCATTTTGGAAGAGATTTTCAAAAAGCTGCTTCAGAATCATGGCATCAGCAATGTCAGTGACCTGAGAAGACAACACATTTGTTTTATCTTGCTTTCAGCTTCTGCTGCAATAGATCTGCAAGTGGCTTTGTAGCTAGGAAAATGCTTGTTAGTGAAAGCCATGGAAAAAGATCCTAATTATTGCTTGGTGAGAAAAAAATAAAAGGGATAATTAATAAGCAGTGAATGTACCACAGTCTTTCAAAACTTGCCCACTCTTTATTGCAGAACTCCACCATTTCTTTACCAATTGCTAAATGATTCCATGTTAACTTCTATTATAAAACTACAGGTGGGAGACACAGAAAACAGACCTAAACATTTAAGAGCCTACTTAATTAAGAACAACATGAAAAAAACCAGAAGATAGAAAGAGATACACACCGGCTGTTTTACATTTCTATTACCTTTGAGGCAAAGGTTTGCAGAGGTGAATTTAAAATGGTCATGGGACTTCAGAAATAAAGACAAGTAGCCAACTATACATAATCAGCTGCTGTTGAAAATAGAATGATATGACATAGATACTATTGTGTGATTGTTGCAAAAAACAATTCAACAGATGGCCCATCACAAAAATAAGCAATTTCATTGTTCTTTTTAAGTGCCTTCTATTACTGTCCATGAATAATCAAAAGGCAGGCAGTCACTTCCAGCACAGTCAGCCTCTTCTAACCTTCAGGCACAAAACACGAATGAAAAATAAAAATGGGTAGGACAAGTGATACTGGGGAGGGGTAAGGAAGAAAAAATGACTAAAAGATAAGCCATTAAGTAAAATTTCTTTAAGTATTTAAATCTCAGCTTAACAAATTTGTTGTATAGCACCAAGAAATAAAAGGATACAGGAACAATGCCGTAAAAACAAACAAAGAAAAAAAACAAACAAAAAAGAAAGAAATTTTTCTGAAAAAACAGCAATTCATACTTTACAGGAATTCCCCACCTTAATATGTAAACCACCTTTATGATCATTACACTTGATTCTCCTGCAGTCCCCGTGGTTATTATAAAGACACTTGTTGCATTTTGACTTACCAAAACAGACCCCAGTTCTAAGGAAATAAACCAGTGGTATATACACACCCATTACACAAGAGATTGACAGATTGCAGTGCTTTCACCACCTTAGATGTGTATGCTGTGATGGCAATATACGTGCAGAAAGATTTTAACCAGCATAATTTTTTCTTCTACTCCACACCCCTCCATCTCCCACCATTCTCCCATTTCTAAATTACTTTTCTGGGCAGAAAAAAAAGATAATTCTCCACTAGAGACTTTAAAAGACTTAGGTTACATTTCTGGCAGCTAGTTTCGAAGCAATAATTTTCTTAATGAACTATATATAAACATTAGTTTCTTTCTTCCAAAGATTCCTTCCATTTGGTTCTAGGAATGCCTTAAAAGGGATTTTTTTTCCTTTTTAAAAATCAAACTTTTACACAATCTGTAACACACACCTCAGACATGCATATCTCTGCTCCCTAAGATCTGATATTAAAAAAAAAATAGTAATTCACTATTGTACTATATGTTTAATATATCTGCTTATGTTTCACTTATCAATAATTTGTTTCTTCTGGATACAAAAATTTAGGAACTTCTCCCATTCCTAAAAAACCAAGACACACAAGGAATCACTATAGATGTGCATCTTAGGGGTAACTGAATTTCTTGTACCACAAAGCACACCTAAAAGCCAAGTTTTAAAATCTATTACAGAAGTCATTTTGTTACAAACCTTTTTGCTTAATAGTACTACAAAGCATGCTACCTTTAGAAAACAGGGAACAAAAGAATATTAATGCTTTCATAAAACAAAACAATAACATTCTCTTATTAATGACAACTGTTATTTAATGCAGAATCCTAAGCTCCATTACAAAAAAAAAAGGAAAAAAAACACAAACCAAACCAAAACAATGATAACAAAAACCAACACAAAACCCTCTTGAAAGTTCTGTCAAAAAGCAAGAGCCATTTTGAGGACCAGGACGCAAATATGAGCTCTTTTTATCTAATATACTTTAGGAAAGACAAAAAGATTTCTACAAGGTAAAGCAGGTAGAAGACAGTAACGATAGGATTGTAAGTTCTCATGGTTTTTACTGTATCCATCATTTATTGCAACTGATAATAAAAGCAAAGGCTACAAATTACCAATAAGGAGAGCCTGCTAGGGGAGAGAATGGAGAAATTTCATTAGCATTTAAGGGAAAAAAGAAAAAAAAAAAGGAAAGACACTAGACTAATAGTTAATTTACATGTGTAAGTGCCTGAGACTCAGTCAGCCACTGATTGGTATAGTTCCACGTAATGAATGACAAACATAAGCATGTATTATCAGCAATTAGTACTAGCACAAAAATAAGAGCCTAATTTTTATTAGAGGTTTTTAATAGAATGCAGGTTAGTAAAAACTCCCTAAATTGTTAGTACACTTTTGTAATCCAAATGGTACCATTGGTACCTTAAGGCTAACTCTGCACGATCACTCAGCTTCCCAAGAAGGAGGGACTCTGGTTTCATTATCAACACTAACATAGGTTACAGTCCTGTGCCAAAATTAGAGCTTCTAATTACCTGTGTAGAGTTATTTGGTCATGGCTAGCCACCCCTGTGCTCTGAGACATCTTAATCACAAATGGCTTAATTTTATGGGTTTTCTTCAAAATGAAGACATTTTTAGAACGGCTTAAGACTTTTGTGATTAAAAAAAGACTTTAATATTTCCAGCAAACTGTATGACAAAGATCAGCAAGACATAGCAATGCTTTAATAACCTGACAGCCTGGGGCTCAGGCAAATGCTCACAAAATCCTGCTTCAAAATGGACACACACAGAAGCATAGTGCCATCACTGAGGTCCTGGCCACCACACAGTATTTGCACAAAGCAACATTAAAACATAATGGTTTTTTTTAATACAACATTACTTTGGAACACAGAAAATTACTTGTAAAATAAGTACTTAAATATTTTTCTAGATCAATTAGTGAATTCTCCACTTGCTTAACAGTTCTCCAGGCTTTGCAGGAAGATTCACTTCAGAAGACTTCTGTTTTGCTTTGGCCCATTGTCAATGAGGAAAATGCAACCTCAGCAGTGCTTTTGTCTTCTGAAGTTCTGCATTTGGTTTCCTTTGAAATATGAGCATTAACAATATGTTTTGCTGTCCCTGTTTAAAATATCACTCATCCATTTTGTTCTTAAGATAAATAAATAATTAATTTCAACTTATTCTCCCTTTTTTTTTTGTTCAGCAGGCATTTGAAAGCAACTTGAAGTGTTTAAAACAAATCTCAATAGTTTTTTGATGTTGCCTCCACACACAATTATTTTGCAAAAGCAACCCCACTTTACATCTGTCAAAACAGAGAGTTGCTTTGTCCACAAGTCAGAGCGGTGTATATTCTGAGCCTGCAGCTCTTTCCAGTTTCATTTTAATCTAGCAATTCTTTAAGTATGAGTAAATCAGACTGCAGGGAAATAAAGCCATGATCTCCACTGCAGAAATAAGCTGCAAACATCCTGAATTAAATTATTAATTTAATTCAGTTCCTTATTATTAATGTTAATTGTGTCACCATGTGAGCTGCTCTTCCAGTCACTGCACTACTTTATGATTATTTAAGCAGAGGGTTTCTTATCCCAAATTCAGTGCCTTCTGCAAAATTTCAGAAAGCTGGAACTCCTTCAATAGGTAAAACCTGTGTAGAGTTCCACATCACAAAAAAATCAGGCAAGAAATCCATTCAGAAATCTGTGAATTTAGAAAATCAGTACACCCAGAACAAGTAGATTTTAAAAATTCACATATTAATGCAAAGTCTTGGAAACACATTTTAAAGAATAGTTCTTGCAATAACTTCCCAACTGTAACACTCCAACAAAACAGGTGATTTTTACAACTGAAGTCATTGGTGTACCTCCAGCAAGTCAGCAGGGGGAGCAGGCAATCAACTCGGGAACCAAAAATAACCGTAGTGTCCCCCTTTAAAATGTGAAAACACGACAGTCTGGAAACACCACAATACTGGAACATGAAAGCAGTGAGCATTTACACAGAAAAGCAGGTATTTACTAATACATGCCTAGTACGGCCTCTTTCTACCATGTGAGCATTTAATGCCATGACAGTTAACACTTCCCTCTCCAAACCTTCCCATTTCTTCACAGTGTAAGTACAATTGTATTTAGATTTTACACTCAGGTTTCATAAGCCCAGCATAATCATATTCACTAGACAGAGCACAGATTAAATGATCAAACAGCAGCAATTGCAATGACCCCACACATTCTGAAACCACAGATCAAAGGACCACCCCTGCTTGAAAAATCCAAGAGAAACTTAAAACAAGAACAACTGTTACTTGACCAAAATTGCCTTCATGGGAGCCGACCACAGAACAGTTATTTCCTCAAGTGTGCAGGTTTGCAAAATAATGGCTAGGAGATATAAACTGCTCCATCCATTTCAGAAATGTATTCATTTAAGACCATAACAGACAATTTACAATTAATAGATTATTTTACTATCGGTGATTTGAGAACTAACATAAATCTGTTCTTATCTTGCTCTGCATTTTCTCTCTGAATTAAAAAAATACAAAACTCGGCTGGTTAAAGCTGCCAAATACCTCTCATTTTTTTATTAAGCATTTTTATAAAGAATTTTACATTTAAGTTTGTGACATGCCCTTAAAACAAAATTCACAAGCTGTGTAAAACAAATGAAATAATCAAGTTCGCTTGGGCAAAGATCATTTTATAAGTTTATTTTTAACTTTCACATTTAATTCAATAGACGTTTCTTAAAATCTTTAATCACATTGAGAGTGTTCATTGCATTATATGAACTACAAAAGCAAAGATCAGTGGCAAGCAAGTATCAGGTGGCACTGTACAGACTCAGTGCAGGATGATGGTCCCTGCCCTGAAGTATTCATGAGCCTCTAGACAAACTCTAATACCTCCTGCTATGATCAGTGACTAGACTGGTAAACAAAAGCACTGTAAGGGGACTTACACTGCTAACTTGCATCTTATCTACTGTGGAAAAAAAAACCCAAACTCCACCATCTTCAAAACTATGAAGTGACTTCTACTCTGTAACTTCTACAGGTCACTACTGGCCAGTGAATCAAATACTATATTAGCAGTAACAAGTATCATATTTTAAGATCAAAAGTAATTTCATGAAGTTTCCCTTGAAGTGAAGGAGTAATTTCTGACCTCTTACCTGAAACTCATCAAAACACAGGAGAGCAGCCTCTTTGCTTATTTCCTCTGCCACTGGTGCTATTGGGTCATATGATTTGGCCATAAATCCTGCTTTTCTCTTTGGCAAGTTCTGCTTAAGGCGATGTATTCCTTAGATGACAAAACAGAGAAGAAAAAATATTCCTTATTTCTTTTTCTAAGATAGGAAGAACAAAATTAATTAGCTAACAACTAAGAAGTAAACTGGTCCAGTAAAAATAAGAAAGCTTCAAACTTAATCCAGTTTCAAGAGGGTAAAACATTTTTTAACCATATCCACACAACAGTGGAGTTAAAAGCTCAAAGATTTTGTGATTTGTATTTTGTCTAGAAATAAGTAAAACAAAAATCAAAAACGTCTTGAATGCTATGCACCTATATTTTTTCTTCTATAAATTGATACAAATTGCAGTTTTATCTTGCTCTGAAGGTATTCTTAGAATGCATTTAGCTAAAAGAACGCAGGTGTAGTCACACGGTTATACTTCACCACGTGAAGATGATGATACTGGCACAAGGTAAGATTATTAAATCCATACTTTACTGTCTCGTGGATTGTATTGAATCTGACTATAAAAAAACATTCAGAAAAAAAAAGATCCTGCAGAAGGAAGCTACCTTTGTTAAGATTACGCACAAATGACAAGAAATGAAAACATAAAATCTCAAGAGTGACCCAGCAATGATAGGAAAGTGGGCAGTAAAAAGTGGCTCAAGTTATTTACATCAGTGAAAGCTTCCCAAGAAAAATGCAGCTGTCACAACACTTGTAAAATACAGCAGTAGTTAACAATTTGACGGTATTATAAGGTCATAGAATTTAGAAACAGAAGCATGTTTTCAAATATCTAGAACAGCACCTCTGTCAAAACAAAGCACCTTATTCAGCTGATCAGAAAATTTTCTGAAACTTAGGATGCACTTCTTTCTATTACTTTTTTCCTCTAAATTACTGACAGTTTTACTAAGTTAGTCAACCAGAATAGTTCCATTCTCCTTGGCATTTGTATCTGATTTAGTGAGTGCTTACTCAAAATACAGATTGAGTTTAACCTTTACATTTTCAGTTTCAGCAATTGCCTTTTTCAGATTTCATAAAAAGCTAATTGGTACCTGGAAAACATTTACTTAAGGATTTCATTCCAAACAAGACATTTGAGGTATATATACAATCAGTTATACATATTTTTCTTTCAGAAAACATACTTGAGAAATAATATGCAATTAATTTATCTATGCTAGTGTGATAGACTGCTAAAATGCTTTAACTTTTCTCCTATTTTTTTACTTTTCTTTATACTTAAATATTTAAATAAAATTACCGTGATTAATATAAACATGAGACAGACTTTTTAATAGATACTGTATTTCATATAATTCTCGTCAATACCTGTGTCTGCACTTACTCTGGTGTACATCCAACATGAAGCCATGAAAATGGACTCTCTTTTTCCTTTCTACTTCTAAGTGAGAATAGAACATGTCCATCACCATTGTCTTTCCTGTGCCTTCAAATAAGAACAATAAAACACACTCAACAGGTAGTTAATTTAAGAGCAGTATGTACTGATTACAGACGATTGTTTGTTAGCTTGGCACTAATGAAACTATAATTTTCCACAGAGTAAGTACAAGACCAGACTGCTGTGAGAAACAGTTATGTTTTCTGTTCAAAATCTTGGAACAACTGCATTTTTATTTTGCTGTTTTAAAATCTTGATTCATACAGAGATGGCCCAAAAGTTGCACAAGTTACTCCACATATAATAAAACATGATAGTATTTCCTTTGGAAAGCAAGTAGGTTTTCATGCTGCACTGCTGCAATTAGAATATATGAATTTTCTCCCACAATTACTTCCCAAATTCTTAAATTGCATTCTTAAATATTAGTGAATGGGTAACGCTGAAAACAATGACACAAAGTAATATGGTCCAATCACACAGCTTCCAGCATTCAGGATGTAATTATATTAAATAACATCATAATGTGGAAGAAAACGAACCCTGAAAAATTCATTAAACCAATAAGGCTACATAAAACTCTTAGACACTTCAGAATTTGAATAGACATGCATCTAGAAAAAATTCCATTGGATGCAAATGAAACTTACCAACATCTCCATAGACATAAAGACCTTTTGGGGGTTTGGTTTTGGCAAAGAGCTGCAAGTCAAGAGGAAAAGAGTAAATACAGCTATGGGGTAAAATAAAAGCAAGCGCAAGGCTGTGATAAAGTAAGAAAATAGCTACACTTAACCACAACAGTAGCACTAGGTAGTGAAGTGTAACTTTGAATAAATCGTTAGCTCAGAATTCATAAGTAATGTTATCATTGTGCAAATTCTGTATAAGAAGCAAAACACACACACAGGGCTTGGGATTTGGCTTTTTGGGGTTTTTTTTAGATCATTGTGAAAATATCCCTATCCCCAGTCCTAGCACATGTGCTTTTTTATCAGAACACATAAAATGATTCAATGTTTCCAAATCCACCATAATAAAATATTTTCCCTTTAAGCCATTTGAGCAAACAGTCCTAGAAAAAAAGGATATAAAGTTAAGGAGTATTGTACTATTCATGGATATATGCACTAAATACCTATTAGAGCAGGTCTGCTAAAGAGATAAACTATTAGGATTTAGAAAATCTGTACTGCAAAGCCCATGAACACTGTACGTCCTCTTTCTCTCAGCTTTGAATATTAAATGCAGAATCATCTCTGGTTTAAACATGATTAAAATCAATGGAGTAACAGTAAATATATGTACCTATATACACATGCATATCTGTATATGTCTAAATATTTAAGCACATAAAAAATGTATTTTCAAAGTATGGCTTTTATTAACCATTTTAACAAGTGAGTTACTTTTATCTGGAATGAATACTGCTTAAAAATATTTAATTTCTTGGTATTATTCAGGACATATATTATGACAGTTGATAGCTTATTCTATTTTACTCAAGTATGTATTTTTCTGGAAAAACTTCTAGTAATGCCAAGATTTTCAATTCGAAATAGTTCTCTTTCCCTTTCCCCCAGTATTGTGCATAGCCACTTCCAAGTATAATTCTAAAAAGAAACAATTTCTAAAAAACTGGAGATCTTAACAAAATTCAGTCAAATCCATGAAACTGAACCGACATCCACAAAAAACACTGCAGAAGAGTATCCGCTTATTTCAAAGTGCTCCACTTTCAGAGCTCTATGGGCTGAGCCAACCCAGAGGAAAATTAAAATTGCAACCCTGTGGTCTCATTTGGAGCTGGGTAATTGCTAAACAACTTGAATCTACAGCACTTTTTCAAAATACAGTGCCATGTTAAAGAAATAGAGGAGTCAGTACAAAACACTAATTAAATATGAAAGAAAATGCATGACCAAAAAGTAGAAGGGTCATATCTCGGGTCTGTAGTACCAGCTCACTCAGAAAATATGCAAGCATGGCTCTTACATAAGAGCCCCTTTTAGATTTAATTTATATCTCTATTAATAGGGTAATCAAAAATTTGTATCATCAGTTTGTGGCTGGAAAGGGTTTCAGATGTTTGGAAACTATTCCATTAATTGACAAGGCTGCAACTATTTGCTAGTACTTTGAAAGCAATGTAAGACAATTTAATTGTTGAATATTTTTCAGGGGGTACTTGTAAGAGCTTGCACTCAATAAAACTACTGATGCTCAAAGTTACAGGAGAAAAAGAGAAACAGACAAAAATCCAAATGAGAGACTTCCAAAGGAATTTGTTTGGGCTTAATTTTATATTAACAACAATCATTTTAACAATATAAAAGACTATCACATTCAATTTGTTACACAGGAAGGCTGTATTAACGTGATTTGCGGTTTCACAAGGAATGACACAGAGCTAGAAAAACGAATCAATGTGTACAGTACAGCTTTACCTGTTTTTGCAAAGGTTATATAACCACAACATTAATGCCTATATTTTTATACCAATTTTTTAATTGTAAAGTTCTTACTAATTACATTTAACTATCTTAATATTTGTCTTTTTAGGCATACTTATTTTTAGATAACACTTTACACAAAAATGGAGTTTTGACTAAAGGAAACAAATGTAATGGCTTTGGGTCCATAAAAGTCTAAATCGACTTTTTGGTTGATTTAAAAAATGAAATTAGTTTCCCTTTGAAGACAGCAATTTTTGAGTGATATCTGATTGCTAAGAAGGATGGATACTGCAGCAGATCCAAACATATTTGCTGAAGCTGGTCATCTCTAAAAACAAATCAAATGTCAGAAAACCTCTTGTCCTCTTTCAGCAATTAAAGAAGTCTGTAGGAAATATTTTACATATATTTCTAAACATCACACTATTGTCAGCTTTAGGATAATGACTTCCTCATTCCTGTCAGATATTGTATAACTCTAAAAATTTGGTTTTATATTCTTGGGTTGGTTTGGTTTTTTCTTAACATACATTATATTTCAAAAAAGTAAAACTTGATCAGTAGATTTTTAATACCGAAAACTCAGACCTACCAGTCTTAAGCTATTTTGCATGATCATAAAATGGATTTTTTTTCTTTTTTTTTAAATTATTCTAATGCATCTTCTGAAGTCTGGAAGTTGTCTAAGAAAAAGGGCAACTTCCACTAGGATTGCTGATAAAATCCCATCCATGTTCTTGACTGAATTTAAAGCACAGCAGGCAGTCAGGAAAGTCAATGGTATGTGGGGGCAAAGAAAGCAGAAGACTAATCTTGGTTCTATTCAAACACACATTCTGCAAGGAGGGGGGAGACCTACTGCAGAAGATCCCCGAGTCACCCTAAAATAAGGATAGTCTACTTTATTTCAGGCAGAAAAGGGCGAAAAGTAGAAAACGTAGGAAGACAAACTGAATTAATGAGCTTCTCCTTGCTCATTTCCATATTATCCCGAGGTACATTTGGGGTCTCTGTATAATAATGTTAAATTTGTTGACAGTATGTTTTCTTTGGCAACAATGGTAAGATTTAAGGACGTTAAAGTTAGTATTTAAAAGTTACTAACCCAAAGATATTAAGTGATACACAAAATTTGAGTTTGAAGGGGAGAATATCTTTAGTAACGCCCAACATCTTCTCCCATGCTCAGACACCAGAAGCAAGGAACTCATTTCCTGGGAATATTTACACCCCTGGAAAAACTTTTAAGTGAAAATGCATGTCAGTACTAAGATGGTTAATTAAAATATGCAAAATTCAGGAGACAAGTCTCCCAACAGTAGATTTTTTTTTTTTTTAACTCTAACAAAACTGCCTCTTTCTCCCACTCTTTCAGGCCTCCTTTTTGGCTGCTGTTGTAGCTGAAGACATTTTCAAGGTCTCGAATGGTGTTTACTATTGTTCATACCTCTTTTCAAAACATGACCTCACTTATAATTGAGCTTATTTCAAGTCATTAGTACAGCAACTCAACAACTCTTAAGATGTCCCAATTGGTATTATTTTGAAAAGCTGGAGATCTGAAATGTCTATGCAAACTCTTACAGCCTTGAACTTCAATTCAGAGAATCTCAAAATATCTCAACGTACAAGGCCATGCTTTCACCAAGTTGAAGATCAAAGTCCTTGTTCAAATTTGAGGAGTAATTTTGAAAAACAGAAGCCTACTTGGTTGGCAACAAGACTAATTGTTTTTTCCCCCGACAGTTTCATTCTAAACTGATGCCCCAAAAAACCTACATCATAACAAAATAGAGTTTTATTACCATGAAGAAAATGGCTGGTGCCATGGTGTGTCTGTGTGTGTGTGTGCCCCAGACTACTCATTTCAGAAAGCTTTGGCCTGTGAGGTAATGCAAGTGTTTTGGATAAAAAAACTGAAAGGCCTCTATTGTATCTGATACAAATATTTGCTCCCTAATCCTGCTTTTACCATATTTTAGTGAATAAAACTATTTAGATAAGAAGTGACAAAGGAAGAACACAGCTAAAACCAAAGCAGACCATTTTTGTAATGGTTCAGAAGTGCAGAAGTTTCTATTTCTGGAATAACTGCTATTTTGGAAAAGGCTTCTGCAGTTCTAACACAGAAGAAATCAGGCAATAAAATAAGGAATATCAGACTACAGAAAAGGCTGGTAGAGAGAGGCTTCTCTTCCACTGCCCCTTTTTCTTCACCGCAACCTCTCAAACACATTCTCTTCACTGACAGAGCCAGGAAAAATGAGCACACTTGAAATGCCAAGCACCACTATTTCTTTTATTTTGAAAAAGCTGCCAGTAGATTAATTTCTTCTCAATACAGGAGATTTCATACTAAAGGTGGGCTATTCCAGTTGCTAGAAACCTCCTGAAAAAACAGGAAGTCAACCTACAAAATACTTAGTATAACTGATAAAGTATTTTATTTTTTCAAAATAAATCCCTAATTAATTTAAAATGCATCAAGTTGTTTCATTAATATCTATTAAAACTCACTAAGTACAAAACAGAAAGGAAATCCAATGGTTTTATCACAAAAACATGAGAGTATTCAAAGTTACTAAGTACCCAGCCTCCATGAGAGGAGAGTGCCAACGAGTTATTCATGAATACAGGATTTACCTGTGCCCTGTATCATTAGTATTTCCTAAAGGAGCCTTCAACTGGTCACATGAACGAATTCCACCATAAACCTACACAAATCCTGTTCAACTCAGGCCAACTCCAGACAGCAGTACCCACCACCACCTCTTCCTGGCATGAACAGACTCAGCTCTAACTGAACCAAGTCTGCAGCAGCAACGCTGCACTGAAAGTCCATAGTAGAAAACTAAGCATTTTGTTTACTTAGGAAACTCCTCAACAGATGCAAACATATGATAAGCACATGATTTTACCAACTACCTACTCACATTTGTGACTTATTCTGGGGAAACCTTCATTAAGATGTTGATTACAACTTTGCTGAAGTGAAACCTGGCCTGCACTAGAATTTAAACTATAATCTGTTTGGCTTCATTTTATCTCAAAAGAAGCTCTGTTTGAACTGGCAAATTGCTTCCTCAAAGACAGCAGAAGAGAAGTTTTTGTGACTTCTTCTCCCTGAGTAATGATTTCATTTAATTACACAAGCTAGGAGGCTTTGAGAGATTTATGCAAAAGTCACTGCTCTCCTCCTTTTCTGGGGTTTTGAGGCATGGCGCAGTCCTACAGTGCCCAACCTGGTTATCAATCTCAAGATTTCCATAGAAATATCAAACTCTAGATGAAAAACCTCAAACTGCAAAAACACTTTCCCCAGTAGCAAGTAGTTCTTCAGCTGCTTCTCACTGACTCATTAGTTCCATCAGTGAGCCATGCAACAATTTTTAAAAGTTGGTTTAAAATTAAAACAGTGTTAAATGAAGAAGTGGAATGCTTTAAAGGAAGTAGTGAAAAACACATTCTCAAGTAAAAAATGGCATTTAAGTGAGAAAGTGTCAGTCTGGCTTTACTGCAATTAGCTCTGTTACGTAGGGACAAAGTAGCATCACATTTTCTAAATAGAGTAAGATTGGTATTTGTTCTCTGCAATACAAGCTTTCTTTCCTATTCACACTTTCCAATCAAAGAATCAGTAAATAATGAGCCCACATAATGCCTGATCTACAAAGTCATTACAAAACACCTGCTCTAGCAACTAACAATGATTTGGGGCACTCCAGTTAACACAAGTCAGCTCTCAAAATTATTCTCCAGGACAGTGCTTTTAGAACTTAATATTCAAATGTCCAAAACATCTTGCCAGAAAATATCAAATGCTCTAGCCCACTGATCCTCAGGCTTGACAGTAAAGACAATGCCTTCGTCGTAACATTTTTTCCAAAAAAATGAAAATTAATAAAAGTCTGGCATTTACGTCCAAAAAAAAAAAAAAAAACCAACCAAACCAAGAGCAAATCTGATAACTGGCTCCCTTTTGAATGACTTCTTTCACAGTCCAGGTACAGTAAGACAAGTCTGAGATACGCAAGTTAAAAGATTGTAAGACCAACACCAAAGATTAAAAAGAAACCCAGACAGATGAAAAAACCACTAAATCTAACCCCACAGCTTTTCACACCCAGGATTCTCACAAGATACAAGACACTGGTCAGCAGCTTAAGATTCAAATTAAAGAAGTAGTTTAGCAAGCTGAATCCAGCTTGGTCTCCTTACACTTAAGCAAAAAATGTTTGCATTCAGGCATGCTGCCACACTGTTCTACACACCAAAGATAAGAAACAAGCATTTTTGAAAAAAGGAAGTTACTATTTTTCATTTGGTACTTGCCCAGACTGAATCAGGAGATTGGGTTTAGACTCAAGAGTTAGCCCACAAATCCATCAAGACAACATGAATCCATAGGCATACACCCACACACAACACGAATAAGTGTTTTAAAATAAACATACAGTTTTCAGGCTACATCTGTCATTTTTACACTGCTTGTACATTTTTAATAATTTTAACTAAAGAAATCCCTAAAGCAAAAAGGTAAGTAATGTGATGACCTGACCCAACTGCCAGAGAAGGCAAAAATATACCCCAAACCATTGTTTGGCTCCAATTCCCACATCAGAGCTAGAATCATTGAATGATTTGGATTGACAGGGATTTCAGAGGATCGCATGGCCAAACACCCTATTTAAAGCTGATTTGAAATGGACCCATGAGGATGATGGGGTCAACTGCTTCCAGAACAGAGCTTCTACAGACACATTCATTGCCCTTTAGAAACAGTCTTGCCTTAGGTCGCTTCACGTATCTGTGAGTTTTCTTCTGGAGTGTTCAACTTTTACTTCATGGAATTATTTCCCATCCAAGTTTCTACTTAATAAAAATCTCTTTCCTAGGTGCTTAGTCTCCTTCCTTCCATCAGGAGGCAGGAAGACATTGATGGCATCTCCAGTCAAGCATATGACTAGCAAATACATGATCTCCAGCCACATAACTGAGCTTAAGGCACTCAGGGGATGTTGCAGGCAGACTGACAGGCAGGTGTGTCTCCCAATGCTCTGCACCTTCCTACTCTTGCCTATTTGAAACAAGTATAATACTTGTTCTCTTCTCTGCTTTTTCACACCTTGAAGCTAATACCCATCACAAGAACCTTAGAATGGTTAACTTGTCATTTGAAGGCCAGAGGACAGCGTGATATTTAAAGGCACTTGAGCCCTCTAGGCTTTGGCTCCCCTCATCTCATGCTACATCATCTAGTCTTGCCCTGCAAAGAAAACACCGTATTTGTGCCAGGTAAGAGAACAATTTGGTATGGCTAGGTAACAAGTTCAACAGAGTTGCATATTTAGATTTATGCCCATGAGATGAGGAGTGTTGTGCAATGAATGCTGAGAAAGGCTGACATGGAGATTTGTTAGCAAGGACTGCAAATGATGGTAAACATTGACCATAAATGTTAGTTAATTCTGATGGAAAAAAAAAAACAAAAAAACAACAAAACAAAAGTGGTGCAAGAGAAAGAGAGAATGCAAAAGAAAAACACTCAGAGTCTAGCTGGGGAAAACACTGACAGTTTCCCCGCTCCTAGGGACAGGGAGGTCTCTCCAGTGCAGGCAGGGAAAGTGCAGATGAGAAAGCAATGTATATTTTGCCATGCTTTTTCCCCGGCACTACACTTTTATCATCAGACTTCATCAAACATCCTGCTCTTGTTGCTTCCCCTGACCATATCTTACAACTGTGCTGACTGAAATACATTAATCAGGTGGAAATGAAGCACATTCACTGGGCATTCAGCTTCTGTGCACATCTATGACTGCCCAATACTTAGCAAGGAATTAAATGTCTTATCTGCTTTGCTGGGTCCTACATTTGGTTTTCTGGGATATAAACTCAAATCTACAAAACAAGAGGCAAGGAAAGCTGAGGGGGGAGTTCCCACACCAATTCTAGCTGCTTCCCATGAGAACGTGCCATACCAGTGCTATCAATATTTGCAGGTGCAAGGCCACCAAAGCAGCAATCTGAGAATAACAGCATGAAAACAAGAAACATGGAAAATACTGTCAAAGAAAGTCTGGAAAACATTGTATCAAGAGCTTCAGGGAAAAGTTACAGAAATGCAACAGCAGGCTAACAGCATTATGAATACTGAGGCCCTACGAATGTTAAGGCAATGTGCAACAGGGAAAATTTATGCAAAGTTTATGTCTAAACTTTTGTAAACCCTTTGAAAAGAAACTGTGATGCTCCCAAAACCACAATAAGGGCGCAGATTATACCTATGCCTTCTTTCCTTACCTCACCTGGAAACTAGCAACATGGAGAAGAATTGTTTTTAAAAGTCATGTCTGATAAATATTATAGTGTGGAATTATTTGTGGAATATCTGTCAGAACACAAAACATCAGTGTTCAGTTTATGTAATTCAAACACACAAGTATAATATCAGTGCTTGAGAATTAAAGCCGGTTTAGGCCCCTCTCTCCTACAGCCAAATGACGTTTTTGGAAAGGCAGGCACTGGACACAACCAAAACCATATCAGATTTTCTTACAGAATTATTTCAACAATATTTAACTTGGTTACTTCTAGAGTGACACTGAATTTTACAAACCAAAAAAGAAAGATGAAAGATTGAAACCTGAAGAATAATCTATCTGGAAAGACACATTTGCAAAAATAAGATTTGAGCTCTTGGCAGAAATGCATGCATTTTAAGCACATTCATATGAGCAAATATAAATGCAAAAAAAATTTTTTATCATTATAAACCTCACCTTTGAAAGGACATTTTTTGAATCAATGCTGTAGCCTTTAAGGCTCTCATGCAATTTCTGCAGGTGCTGCACAACTCTTCTTTGTTGCTCATCATTCTTCAGCTCTTCCTGCTTAATCAGAAAGTCATAATGTTCTAAAGGTCCATTGCAAACCAATAAGGCTCTGGCGTGAGCATCTGTAGGAGTACCAGGGCCTGTCTTCTCATCTGCCTGAGCTGTGTAGGCTGTAAAAATAAAAGCAGCCAATTAATAGAGAAGTTTTGAAAAGCATCTCTTTATAAACAACACACATTCCTAACAGTTTACACAAAGACATATACATGACTTACCTATATAACCACTGCTTACCCCTTCATTTCTCATTAACTCAGTCTCTAACGTTACTCTAGTAGTATGTTTTAACATTCTTTTTTTTTATTAACAAGCACACATTCTAAAATGTCCAGCTAGAGAGTTGGTAATATTTGGATGAGCTGTTGCAAGGGAAGCTTTGACCTTTTTTTTGCCAAATTGGGGTAAAACCACGTAAAAATTCCAAAGTGCATTCCTCTAAATAGATAATCCTTCAGGTAAAACTTCAGAAAGTATTTAAAAGTCAACAAACAAGACACCAAATCAGGAGTTCTGTAAGGAAGCTGAAAGACTCAAACACCACACTTAAGGCAAGGCAAGCCCTAGCTGTGAAGCCCTAAAACGCCACAGCCTGATCTACTGGCATTATCTTCTGCCTAGAAGAGATGGGGACAAGCCCAGGTAGGAGTACTGTCAGAAACAAGACATTAAAAAGAAAAAAGTCAGAATTGCTAGACATAACCAGGAAAGGAAAGAATGCACAAGTTTACAAAGAAGGCTTGCCAAATCATTAAGATCAGAAACAATGGCAGACACTGAAAAGTTTTTCAATGTCTTCTTTGCTTCCACTGTCATTTAACAGGTTAAGTATAACAAAGAAAAACATGATTTTTAGCAATGATAAAATAAATAAATTTGAGTGTAGGAAAAACGCGTGCCAACGACTACATAGTTAGGTATTTTTAACCCTGTGAGCTCTAAGGAAATCCATTCCTAAATAGTTCAGGTAAGTTTCCCAAGCAACACAATGGCCTCTAACAGCTTTCTCTGAGGTCTCACTGAAGGCAGGTAAGATTCAAAAACACTAGGAAAATGAAAAAAAAAATTGTCTTTAAAAAGGAGAGAAAGATAAATCCAGAAATTTGTAGGTCAAACAACACAATTTCAGAACACCCAAAAATACTGGAACAACTACAAGAAGATTTTTTTTCTTTTAATAAAGCACTTAACATGGTAACAACATGAATAAAATGCAACATCAGCTCCTCAGGGACAATACCAGATCAACAAGTTTTCCTCTCTGATCAGGCATCATGCTTAATGGGTGAAGGAAAAGCGTGTTAATTGCAGTACGGCTTTTGTCACATAGCATTGCCATCTATAAAGCAGGCAAGAAAGTTGCAAGTGAAAGTACTTTTGAGCAGGTACAAAACAGCTGGAAAAGGGATATGTAATGAATAATTACTACAGTTAAACTAGGTGTATATCTGCAGTAGAGTTTCAGAGAGGGCTCAGGGTCTCATCTTGGTGCAACCCTGAATTTCCATCCATGCCATATATGGCAAGATAAAGTACACGGCCTGGGAACGCAAATAACAGAAAATCAGGAGAGGGCTGCACATACTCTGGAATGCAAGTAAATGCTGACAAACTGGACAAATAATCTAATACAAATAGGATGCAATTCAACGGGGACAAAGCATGATATTTAGAGGAAATAACTAACTCAGGAGATGGGGAACGACCAGCTAAAGAGTACCTCTGCAAAAAAGGATCCAAGGGCTACACTGGATCACAAACTGACAGTGAGACAATATCATAACACTATTAGAGAAAAAATAAAATAAAATAAACACAAGTACTCCAATATAAATACACAAGGAAAAAAATCCCAAAACCTGTTCTATTCAAGGCTGGTATAGTCTGCCCTGGAAGACACTTTTCAATTTTCACATTGCACCTTATGAGAAGCATGAACCAAATGGGAGAGTAAATGGAGATTTAAAGGATTATTTTTTAAAATATGGGCCACAATCCACAAAGATGCCATAAAAGGCACAAAAAGAATTTTAAATAAATAGATAGACAGATAGAAAAGAGAAGGATAAAACTGAACTATTAGATCAAATTATGTTTATTTATTGCAAGTAACAGTTTCTAAATAAAAAGACAGTCACTGTTTATATCTGCAGTCAATAACTGCACCAAATTCTCTGATTCCTAAAGGAACTGAGTTACTGCTTTGAATTAAGAGTAATTAGCTCATCCCTATCTAAAGAGATGACATAAAGTTGAGTTCAAAGTCTGTTATTGCAAAAATTTGAGTAAAACCTGCAGAGAAGAAAAACATATAGCTGTCTCCAGATGCGTACAGGGTACTGAGAAAAGAAAGGAAATTGTATTTATACAGATATCTTAATAACTGTAATTAAGGTAGTGAAATAGATTAATAGTCTAGAAGCTGTAAAACTCCCAGTGATGTGTGGTGAATTTTAAAAATAAGTTTGATGAAAATCTGTCAGAAACAGGTCAGCAAAACCTGACCTGCCTCTGAAGGGAAGGGGAAAAGGCATCGATCACACAATTATGGAATGGCTTGGGTTGGAAGGGAGCTGAAGTATCACCTACATCCAGCACTCCTGCCATGGGCAGGGACACCTTCCACTAGACCAGGTTGCTCAGATGATCTCTCAAAATTTTTTCATCTTGTTTTCCAGCATTCCACTCCCAAAAAAAGCCAACCTCATTCCTGTGATCCATACCTCTGAAACTATCTGTGCCTTTGCAATACGTAGAAGTTGATGGCTCCAAGAGCTCCAGTGTGCCCCCTCATACCTATAAATCCATGAGTTCCTACTTCTCACAACAGGATCAAAGGAAAAAAAAAAAAAAAAAGCTGATTTAGGGATAAGAAAGGGTTTGTGGCTCATAACCTTCCTGGCCATGGACAAAGCACACCAGTAGGACTCCACAGAAGTATGGGGTTTGTCTCAGATTACATGTACTCACAGCTAGCCATCCTGGGAGTGGAAGAAATTCTCTGTCATTAATGCATGACAGAGATGGAGACTACGCCCAAATGGCCACAGAAGGTGTCCTGGCACAAATCACTCATTGTTCTCCTAAAATAGTACTGAACACTGAGATTTAAATATGATGGGGTATGCTATAGTACACTGCCAGGAGACACCCAGTAACTGGTTAAGTGATAACCTCACACCTGTAGCTGCAAAACAAAGGCAGATGCTACTGAAGAGCACGTGGGGGTTGTAGAGATAAGTCAACAGAAGGCAGCTATACAAGTGATAAACTATTCTAAGAGACAGAAAAAAACATGCACCTTCCATTCTAACCTGCATTTTGTGGAACAGATTGCAAAATCAATCACTCAACTACACGAATCACCTGCAATTCAGTGCACTAACTGTAGTCCTACAGTCCTCTTCTCCAATTGAAAAATACAGGTTTTCATTTATCTCTTACTGTTTCATTGTCTAATCTTTGTATTACAGAAACTGCAACTCAATTTTTATTAGCTCTCTTCAGAAATCTTTAAGTCTCACACACAGAAAAAGTGTCTTTTATACCTATGAAGTATTCCAGATACAACTATAGAAAAGCACAGCATCAGTTCACTGTTCACTTAGTTTTACACAGAACAGGGTAAAACTAGACATGTGGTTATCCATAACCTACCTTTCCCACCTTCAGGGTGCAGGACAGTGTTGAATGTTACCACATTTAACCTGACATTCCCTGCTTCTTTAGATGTGACACCAAAGCGCAACTTTTTCTTAAATTCCTGTTCCCAAAACATACACATGTAAGCATAATCTCACTTTATTTCAAACCATATAATCAGCTCTTTGCATTTGCCTTTCTGCTTGCCCATATGAGGATCACAGACACAGCTGCAGTGAAGACCTACTGTGATACACCCAAAAAAAAGAAAGAAATTGGAGGGGAAAATCTCACCAAGGCAAATAAAACTTATTAAAAAAATGCCAATCTGGAATTATAAAAAATTTCTTTCAAGTGGGGGACTTAAGATACATTCAGTAAACTGACATTAATTTACCACTGCAAAGATAATTAATGCCTACATAAAAATACAAAAACTGTTCTTAACTCCAGGGACTTCCTGCCCTGGAAAAGAGCAGCAAATTGGAAACTGATCAGTGTGTTGCTGAGTTTTTCTACTGCCACTTAGAACTGATGTCTGAGATGACACAGAAAAAGGCATGCAAGTTTCAACGACACAGCTTATGAAAGTAACAGTCACTTCTGAGGCAGGCACTGGAGTTATTTATGGAAGAAGACAAATTGAAATGGAAGTTGGGTTGTGGCATACCAAAACTGATCCTGACAGCAGCCAAGAGGTTGAGAGCACAGAAGGGTAACCAAAGTAAGAGACAGAGAATTAACACTTTCCCCTTCCACTGTACTGTAATGGTTAATTACTGTTTGTCTTAAAAATAAAGAATATTTCCAAACTAGAGTTGTGCAAGAACTGCATCTAAACCGAATTCATGTAGGTTACAACTGCACCAAAATCAAGTACCCCAAAATCACCCAAGTGCCACCTTTGCTGACAGTCATAATCAAGAAGCTGGAATAGCTTCTACTAAATCAGTGTTAATACATGGTACAAGGATCACATCTGTGTCATTACTGCTCTGCCAGCACAATCTGCTTTGTGAGCTTTTCACAAACCCTGGAATTTGTGCGGAGAGAAGAAAAAAAAAGTAATAGAAACCAACTTTTAAAAATTGTCATGTTTTCAATAATCCAAGCTGAAGTTCAGAATATTACTTTGGGTCACAATGAAGCCAAACTGCTTCAAACCTTGAAACTCTTATTGTAAAGCTGCTAAAACTGTCTACAAAACACAAGTGCCATGACAGCAAAAGAGGACTTGGACATCAGAGGGCACTTGCATCAACAGGCAGATGGTGGTATCAGAGACCTTCCCACACTCAAGATTAAGCAGAAGACACCACAGTGAGGAGGAAGGGCAAGGGTACAGTCTTGTACCTCCAATGGTTATTTTCCTGCGTGAAAATAGGAGCAAAGGTAGCAAAAGATCAGAAATTATTCTTTTTTCCATGCTAGTACCTGTAAACAATAACAATGTCCTCTTGTCTCATCTTTTATTAAATATATATGCAAGTTTCGCAGAATCTGTCTCAAACAGGTAAATTGCCCCATGATGTACAAGGATTTGGATAAATTAAACACGTATTAAAGTTAAGCACATGAATAAACCTGCAGAAGAACAAAGACTTGTCATGTAAGCTTCTTGGGAAAGAGATCATGTGCTAGGTATAAAGCTAAAAATACATTTATAGTCCTATAATAAACAAATGCTCCTTTCAAAATATTGTACAATGATCAATGACAAGAATGTAAAAGAAGAAAATCTGAAAAAATTATTTACTTTCCAGTGCTTAACAGCAAGCTTAAAAAGTCAAAATCCAACTAACCATATTGGGGGGGGGGCATACACACACTAAGTTATCTGCACTAATTGAAAATGTTAGGTCAATATCATGTAAAATTCATAAAAGCCCCACACTTGCTGAAATTAGTATTTTGAACCAGAAACAGCAGATTGCAGCTAAGCCATAAGGACAAGGACTTGCAGTGTTGTCTCATTATATGACCTTAGATGAATCATCGAAGGCGGTTCATTAGGGCAGCACATGAAACAGTATCTTCTAGAGAAATGTGAGTTGGAACTGGCATTCTGCTTTTTGCATACGTGCCTGATAGGTTATTCTGAAAGAAAATTACTTGCATTTTTTCCATGCACACCCCATTTAACAACCTGACCTATAGATAGATGTAAGTAGGGAAAGACAAGAGAAATGCATCAGTGAAATTGGAACTTTACACAGATACTACTTGTCAAGTATTTTAATTAAGGGAAAGGTACAAAACTGTGGAAAGCAAACCACAAAAACAAAGAAAATACTATAAACCAGTGATCATAAAAACAAGATTATAAATAAATTCCATGATGGCAGCCCATCCCTGCAGCCTGACATCCTCAACCATACACAAGGACTACCTGTCCCTTAACATGGAAGATGACAAACTATGACTAAAGCCACTGGATTTGCTCTGACAACTTTTTCTAAATTCTAGTGTGTTGGTTATAAACAACAAACTACACCAAGTCCAAGTGTTAGACCAATAGCTAATAAAACACATACAACTACAGTACCAATTGCAGTGCTTGTCTGTTTTTCTTAGGATGTATAAATATTGTACAATCACAACATGATGTGTGGATGTGAACATTTATCAATCCTGGGAGCCACCAGTCACCAGCCGAATTCTCACACTTTTGCCAGAGTGGCAGAGGACGAAGAGTTCTCACTAAAGAAAAAAGACCTCTGCTCCTAACCTAAGCCTCGAGTTAACAAAACCTCGTAAATTTGTGTACTGAACCAACTTTCGAAGCAAGGCTGTGATGACAGAGCACAGCTGCCGTTCGTTAAACACCGGAGGGTCCTTGAGGCAGAACAGTCCCTTAGACACCCTAAAGCCCGGCCACAGCGCTGGCAGCCACCGGCGCACTCGCCGAGCGCCCGCTGCAGCCGCAAGCCTTTAACCAGGCAGCGCACCGCAGCCCTACGGCCCGGGGGAAAGCGGCATCACCAACTCGGGAGGCGACGAGCCCCCTTCGCGGGTCCCCCAGGGGACCGGGGGCGACTGCCGGTGCCACCCCGGCAGGCGGATCCTCTCCGGGGCTGGGTCGCGGACAAGCCCAGGCCGGGGAATCAGAGGACACCGGCAGGTCATGGCAAAGCGGCGGGGCCTGTGCGTGTCCCAGCTGTTGCCGCCTGCCCCGCCCGGCACCGGCACCCACCTCCCCTCCGCCGGGGACAGACCATGGGCACGACGGGGAGGGGAGGCCCGCACCGGCTCCTGCGACCGCTCCTCGGTGCCCTCCCTGCGCGGTGCCCCGGCAGCCTGTCGCCCGCCCGGGGCCAGCGAGCCCCGGAGAGCCGCGGCGGCGGCACTGACCTCTGTGCGGCGGGAGCAGGCGGGCGCGGCGCCCCAGAGCCCGCAGNGGCAGCACGCAGTAGCCAAGGGCGACACAAGGGCCGCCATCTTCCCTGCCCGGGGGCGGTGGCGGCGAGGGCGCGGGGCGCGCTGGGAAATGGAGTCCCGCGGAGCTGTGGGGGCGCTCGGGCGCGGTCGGTGCTGAGCGAGCCGCTCCCGCCTGAGTCACGGAATCACAGGGTCGATTAGATTGGAAAAAAACCTTGGAGATCATCGAGTCCAAACCGTGACCTAACACCACCATGTCGACTAGACCATGGCACTAAGTGCCACGTCCAGTCTTTCTTGAAAACCTCCAGGGACGGTGACTCCATCACCTCCCTCGGCAGCACATTCCAATATCTAATCACCCTTTCTGTGGAGAAATTCCTCCTGATGTCCAACCTAAACCTCTCCTGGCGCAGCGTGAGGCTGTGTCTTCTCATCCTGTCAGTGGTTGCCTGGGACAAGAGGCCGACGCTCACCTGGCTAAAACCTCGTTTCGGGAAGTTATAGAGAGGAGCTGGAGCCACCTTTTCTCCAGGCTGAACAACCCCAGATCCCTCAGCTGCTGCTCACAGGACTTGTGCTCCAGACCCTTCACCAGCTTCATTGCCCTTCTCTGGACTCTCTCCAGGCCCTCAGTGTCCTTCTTGTAGTGAGGGACCCAGAACCAAACACAGCATTTGAGGTGCAGCGTCACCAGGGCTGCTCGCTGTACAGGTGACACACTGTACACAGGTACAGGGACAATCACTGCCCTGGTCCTGCTGGCCACGCTATTGCTGATACAGGCCAGCAGGCCATTGTCCTCCTTGGCCACCTGGGCATACACTGGCTCTTGTTCAGCTGCTGTTGACCAGCACCCCCAGGTCCTTTGCTGGTCCCTGGCTCCTTTCCCCTCTCTTTGCCCCCCAAACTGCACCGCAGTCAGTGGGGGAGCCCCTGAGGAGCCCACCTGCCTGCCTGCCCCAGGGCCACACTCCCTACACAGCTGCTCCAGCCACTCAGTACAAATCCACTTTCCAGACCCACCTGGAGCCACACACACCACCTTACTGCCCTACCCATGCACTCCAGTTTCCAAACAGCTTCCTTGTCCATCTCAACATGAGGAAGAGCTTCTTTACACTGAGGCTGGCAGAGCACTGGAACAGGCTGCTCAGCAAGGTTGTGGATTCTCCCTCTCTGGAGGCATTCAAAACCTACCTGGACGTGTTCCTGTGTCACCTGCTCTAGGTGACCTAGACTAGGTGGACTAGGTAATCTCCAGAGGTCCCTTCCAACCCTAACTATTCAGTGATTCTGTCATTTGTATTGTGCTGCACCATGCCTGTATTGGGTGCCACAGCTGTCCTCAGTGAGTTTTGGCAACTGAATTTGTATTTGTTGATAATTTCTATCTTGTGCTACTTGCTTTTATCTCTAAAAACATGGACCATAAAATACTGAGGACAGATATTTGTAAAATATTAAGGACAAATATCCCTGGCCAGAGTTACAACCTATCTGTACATCAGCAGTATCAGTTTTATGTCTATCAGTATCACTTTTATGCCTATGAACATATATTTGAAATGCAACAACAAGATATGTTAACGTGAAAGCAGATTTCTCTGGAGATAATGCAAACCCTAGAGGCTGATTTAGTCTTGGTGTCTGCTTAGCACACAGCAAACCTTGTCTTTGGTATCACTTCAGATACCCACGTGCGATTCCTCAGAACTCCTCAGGAGAATGCTGACCACCTTCCTCCTTTGGCAGGTACCTGACTGCCTTATCCAAGCATCTCCAATGCAGCTACAAAGTTCTTTTGACAGAAAGGCACAATGCAAAAATCCTTCACTCCAAGGGAAGGGCACTGGCACTCAGGAGTCACTAACCATAACACTCACCTCTTTGTTGGCCGGCCTGTCATTCCTATCAGAAATGCACCCAAAGGTCAGGATGGGGCTTCAGGAGATGTTGCTTGAAGAGTGTATTGTGCAAGAAATAGATAACAAAGTGCCTGTTCCTGGTAAAATACAAAGGAAGTGCTTAAACTGACTTTTGGTTTTGCAACATCAGGATTCCTATCTCTTATTCTAGAATTAAATTTCTGTGCAACATGGGAAAGTGAGCAAGTAGTTTTCACAGACGATCAATGAACTTTTTTTTTTACAAAAGTATTGGAAAATGTTGCTTTAGGGAACTATAGAACAGCTTGCAAACAAAAGTTGATTATATCCTGAATAGTATTGCTAATTCTAAAAATAATGTTTATGATCTCGAAAATATTAGCAGTGATTGAAGTTACACTCTAACACGTTCAGCTGTTTAAAATACGTAGTTGCTCCAGACACATCTTCAGCGCTATATACCTAATTAAGTAGTGAATTAAAGTGCCTATTTATCACATCCTAAAAGAGCTGTTTTCAGTGCATTTTCTTTCATCTTTCCTCTACTGGGCATTTATTGGTTTTGACTCATTCCAGCATATTATAGCTATCAACACCTGTGCCCATTTAGGAATGAATTCCAGTACAAATCATAGTGAATTGAATAGACATCTCAAAGATGCATCACAATTGTTGCAATATATTTAGAAACTCAAACAAGGAAACAAACAAATTCTGTAAAAGTGATTTAAATAACAAATAAGTTATCTTTATAAACAGCTTATCTCCTTGAGAACAAAGAATAAACAAGGCAACAAGAGCTGGGTTTTCTTCCATTATTAACACAGATCACAATATGAATGGGTGAAATGTCAAGAATAATTGGAGAAAATGACAGTATAATCTTCAGCAAAAACATCTGATTTATTTAAATTGTCACTGTTTTTTTCTTAACCTTGCTATGCAAGGCAGCACAGAAAAACTTCTCATTTGGATCTATTCTGACATCTTCTACCTAAATGAGTAAACCCTCTGCAATGCTATGAACCTTCTATACACTGGCCAACTAAAATGTCACCATGCACTGGATTGCACATCCCAGGAACTCACTGTCCTTTGGCTGTAAGCACTTGCCAAAACCAAGGTTTGGTGTTAACCTAAACAAACAGGACTTTTAAGTACATTTCTGCAGATTACCATGGTTTATGTCCTGTACCAGGCACAGATCCATTTTGTGGTACATTTGTACCCTTCATTCCCTGTACCCGTGCCTTTGCTCACCTTCAAAAATGTGGCATTGAAATTGTATAGAAATTAATTTGGCACTTGTTCAACCCTGCTGCATTATTACTCTGCTAGCTAACCAAAAGTGGTCTGTAACAGGAATAAAACAGGAATAGAAATGAGGGGTAAAATCAAACCACTCCAGATGTCTCCTCTGGCCTCTAGTGGTATAACTGCATTGCTTTTAGAAATTTGGATGTGCTGAACCCCATAGGGATGGATTTGTCCAAGAGTCTTTGGGTCTCTACCAGAACCATTCTGAGTTTCTGCACAAGGAGGGCTGGGTTTACCTGACTGCAAGGCTCCAAGATATTCCCACCATGGGAAATATCTTTGGTTCCCAAACACAAAGGTACTTTTGATATAGAACTGACCATTCAGCCTACTCTACGAAAATGGATTTTGCGGGTAGTTTTCATCAACACAGTTTCCATCAAAACTCATTTTCCTGGGATTATGTCAAAACACTTGGGGGTGGTCTTGATATTAACTTCATCTATTTTGAGACAGTCAAATATGCTGTTAAAAATCTACATTGCTTATAAAGCCTCAGGTTCATAAAACCGCATAAGTGTTCCCAAAATTATGGACTTACAGCCATTTTCACTATCTGTTTACAGCTTGCATCTCAGTCAGCTCAAATAGCTCAATATGTTAGAAATTCACTGCAGTATTTCAGCTACACAGGCACTACTCAGTATCTCTCAGAAAAGGAGTTCACAGTATATGTATGTATATATAAATGTAGTTATTACAAATTATGTTTAAAAGCTTAATATTATTATCTTGCAGGCAGGAGCACAATGCAGACATTTAAACATCATATTTCAAAGCACTGGCAGCTACTGCAGGGATCAGGAAGTCATTTTTCCACACAAGGCATTTCACAATTAGTTCAATGCCTTGTGGGTTTTGCCTTGTCCTGAGTCAGCATTCCCCACAAGTTCTGACAAAATATGCCTGTGCTGTCTAAAATGTGCTAACCTGGGCAGTTGTCAGAAAGGCTGGAGAGTCCTGACTGGCTAACGGAGAGATTTGGTTTCCTTTCCTGTTAAATGCAACTCTTTCTTTTGAAAAACAAAGAAAGAAACCAAAAACTATTGGAGAAGTATTACTATACAAAATTCCAGAAGTAATCATCCATTAATACTGCTTCTATGGGTCCTTGCTGTGAGACTCTGGCATCCATTTTGCCACTTGAAGTTATGCCAGAAAATCTTTGCGTCATAGTTGAATAAACAAGGTGTAATAACAAATCAGTGAGTACCTGATTGTTAAAGAATTTAGGTTCACTAGGATTTTCAGTGATGTCACAGAATATGCTGGCTTGGAAGGGACCCAGAAGGATCATTGAGTCCAACTCTAAATGCTTGATCTAATCTTTGAACCTATAAACACAGCTGACCTCTCTCCCTCCAGATTTGAAATTTGGCCCAAAGTGCATGTCAGAAACGGAATTAAAAATTTCTTTTCTGAGTTTATGCTCACCTTCATGCTGAGAAAAGAACCTTTCTAGCAAGAAGAAACAACTACAGACAGCATAACTCCAGTCTCATGATCACAAAAAAAAAAAAAAAANGATACAAAAAAAAAAAAAAAAAAAAAGAAAAAATGGAACACGATTCAAAGCAAACAAATGGATTTTCTGAGGACTGGAAGGAACCAAAGAGGCCCACAGGACTCTGCTTTTCCCCTACCTTCATTCCTTCTCCGTGCCTCATTAGCCAGTGTGGCATTTATGCTTTCACGTGTTGTAAGGGGGGCGCTAGTCATGAAGCTGGGCGTCTTCCCCGTTGTCTCCCAGGTCAGACGAGTTATATTCGGCTTCCATGGAAAAAACAGAGAGGGGACACCTCATCAAATCACCTTTATATACCAATGCTGTTGACAAGTAGGCACTAAAACACTCCCTGTAGCCTCCACAAGGCTCTCCACCACCAGTCATCCCAGATAGGAAAAGCAGACAGAATAGAGGCGCTCAGATGGTGTGCTGTGAGAAAAGCATTCGACTTAAGCCTCACCCTTAGTATCTACCCAGCTTGAGAACATATTCTTTATTCATCACAGACTCAGCAACTTCCCAAATGTACAGTATTGGACATTTTTTTGTTGCTTTGAACAAATAACAAAACCAGGCTTGGCCAGGAGCCAGACAACATGTTATAGTTAAGACAACACCAGTGCTGTGTTTCTTTTTCACATTTGCAGTGAGATGTGGCAGCATAGGTTGTGTAACAAACAAAAGCTTTTCCAGATGCATATGTGACCTCAGTAGAATTAATGAGTTTTTTCTTGCCTTGCTGCACGACCAGTTTATTAACTAGTATAAGTCAGGTAGAGGTCCCCTTCACTCCTGCTTTGTAAAACTCTTATCAGCTTAATTTCTGTTTATAAAGTGAATTATAAAGTTGGCAGCTATTAGTGAAAAGAAAGGAAGGTGCACTAGTAAGTGGGAGAAATAACACTGAAGGAGTGATGACAAGGAAATTCACAGGAAAGTTACCAAGCAAACCACCCATCATATACTGGTTATAGGGATGAACTATTTTTGTACCTTGGGATCATCTCTGCTTTCTGATTACCTTTTTATTAACATAGACAACAGCTAACTAAACTTGCCAGATGTTAACTTTGTGTCTCTTGGATACGATTTGTGGGCAGCCTGCCATTTTACCCATTGCCCACACAGATTTTTGGAAAAAATATTAATAGTTTTCACACAGTCTCATTCTACCTGGATAGTAAAGGAACATCTCTAGAACCCTTTCATAAGAAAAGAAGGAAGGAAAATGATATATGCATTTAATCACTGGAGGGGTTTTAACAGGTATTAAAAAAATCTGGAAGTCCTCCAAGATGATAGAGTAATTTATAAATAATAGTGGATTAATAGAATTTCTATTCACTGAGGTTTTAAGTGCATCAAGAGAGCAAATACTGCACTACTTTGGGCAATAGTTCTTTTATCGTAGCACACAACCTACTTAATCAGATAATGAGAAATAAAGACATTATGTCCTGGAAGGGGACAATTCTGTCGCCTCTGCTTTTCCCTTTCTCTCATTTTCTTTCTTTCTCTTTCTTTCTTTCTTTCGTTATTTTAGTAACTCACTCTGTAAACGCAATTTTCCTGTCCTATCCTTTATGAACTCTTTAGCTTTGCAAGCTATGAGGACATAAAATCTGGTCCCGTTAGTAATATTGTTATTAAATGTGTATCATTTGTTAAAATTGCAGTAAGTTTTAAAAGGTTAAGGCTACTACAACCAACACCGTCACCTTGATTGCAGCTTGGGTCAGTGACTCAAGACTTTGTTTTCAACACAAATCTCTTGGTGGGCATCTCCTCCAGCCTACGTTTGCACCGGGTTGATTCCTTTTGCCTAACACCTTGCCCATACAGCATTTCCTACCCAGCCTTTTTATTCCCCGAAGGATGGGAATCTGTGGGAAGAGCCGAGCCACCCCGCAGAACTCCACCACCACCGCCACCGCCCCCACACCCGGCCGAGGGGGCGGGCGGGCCCGACAAACCAGCTCTCCCGGCCAGAGCGCCGCGCCCCCAGTGCCCGCTGGGATGTGTAGTTCAGAACGCGGGCTACCGCGCCAGGCTTGAGGAAGCGATGCTGCCCTCGAGAACTACATTGCCCAGCGTGCCTTGCCCGCGCGCGCGGGCGGTGGGCGCGGGTGCGCGTTGCCGGGCAGTCAGCTGGGCGCGGGGCGGGCGGTCGGGCGGCGCGGGTGGCGGTGGCAGCGGCGCTCGGGGTTCGGTCGCTGGCTAAGGGGAGAAGGCGCCCGCTCCGCCATGGCCGAGACCATCGCGGACACCCGGCGGCTGATCAGCAAGCCGCAGAACCTCAACGACGCCTACGGGCCGCCCAGCAACTTCCTGGAGATCGACGTGGGCAACCCGCAGACGGTGGGGGTGGGCCGCGGCCGCTTCACCACCTACGAGATCCGCGTCAAGGTGAGACAGCGCCGGCCCGGCCCGGGAGCCGGGTTGGCGGTGTCGGGCCCTCGTGTCGCCCGGGGCTGGCTGGGGTGGCGGTGACGGGCTCCCGCCGCCGTGTCCTTCAGGACCCGTGTCACGGCTACTGCGGTGCGCGGCGCCGGGAGGCGGTGGCAGAGCCGCAGTGGATTCTCCATGCTCGGCCTGAGGTTGATAACTCCGTGACGGGCTCCTGGTAGCTAAGGCGATGCAGCTCGGTTCAGATAACTAAAGGACGAGTGCTCTTTCGGCTGTGCTGTGTACAGCTTGTCCTCAGACTGAAATATCGCTGTACTGTGAGCAATTGCTTGTCTGTCTCCAGGTAAATAGAGGAGGGCAAACTCAGCTCTCTGAGGTGGAGTAATGTGGGTGGATCTGCCCTGAGGAAGAGGTCAAGTTCAGGATTCCAGCGGCCTCAAAAAGTACATAGAGAATGTGTAAATAAGTCTAGTGGACAGACGCGCTAGATCAAAGCCAGCTAAAGTGATAAGGTCTGTATGGGGGAGGGCTTCCTGTTTTCTTTTGTACCTGAAATACAATTGTAGTGCCTAATAAATAGGGCTGTTTCTCGCGATGTGCTGCTGTCAAATACTTCCTAGTAACACTAGAATCCTTCCTAGCTGGAAGGGCTGTGTTCACTGACTTGCCCCAAAGGCTAGTAGTCTTGAGCTTGAGAAGAGCTGTGTGAAGTCATTAGTGTGTTCCCTGGCCTTTCCAGGGCCCAGAGGAATGGTCAAAAAATGCAATGTCTACAGCATAGTCCTTACCTGTGGCTGGTAGGGACTTGAAGCAGGGAATCCTTTTTGGTCTACATTGCCAGAAATAAGCTGGGTTGAGAAAGCTGATGTCTTATAGATGGAGGTTTTTTTTATAGCTTTTGGTTGAGTCTGCTACCTTGTGTAGCTTTACTCTGTTACAGCTGATGGAACCTGGTCAGTTGTTATAGTAAGCAATAAAAGATGAAGCTTTATTGACTCCCTGCACACATTCTCTGCAATATGAGTTCTTCACAGCAGGGAAGGATACAGCTGAGGGCTGCTGCCTTGGTCACTAAAATTCACCGGACAAGACTTAACCTTGTGTGGATTTTCTGGTGTTAAAGGTCTGAGTCCCCAGCTTAGTGTAACCTTACTTAAAAAAGAAAAATCAGCTGAAATCTAAAGCTACTAGGGAGGATACTTCTTTATTTCTGATGCTTATAAATTGTGTTCAGTAGCTGTTCCTGTGTTTCAGGATGTCAGTGGGGTAGGAGGAATAAACTAACACGCTTTTAGTCTATGTTTGACCTCTGTGTGAGGTCAAACTAGAACTTGCAGATTTGTGTTGTATTGCACCGCCCTTATCAGAACCCTAGCAATCCACTTAGAAGAAAGATGTAATTCTACCTTGCTGGAAAGTATTTGCACCTTAAGTTCCTGATAACGTTTCTTTCCATGAGACTGAGCATTTGGAATGGCTGGATCCAGGGAAGATGATACAAAAGGGACTTGGCCATGAATTAGGTCAAATTTCCTGTGATTAAAAAATGACAATTTTTAAAAATACTCAACTGAAGTTCTTCATCAGAAAGGAAAGCAGAAAAACAGGTTTTGAGACAGGTTAGTCTTAGTCCACCTGCTGTTTGGGGTAGAAAATTCTGGATTCCTGTTGTAATGAAGACCAAGAATGATTTGAACAAATGCACACTGTGATAGTACTGTGACCTTCCTCTGTTCTTCCTTCCAGACTGATACAATGTAAACATTGCATCCTCCACCCTCCTTGCTTGCATCTGTACATGCTTGGTATACAGGACTGTCTCTTTGATTGTTCCCTTTCCAGTTGTGCACTGGTGTACACGTAGTTCATAGCTACCATGAACTGTAAAATTGAGTTTTATGTCTCTGTGTGCTGGAAGGCTACAGAGCAGGTAATACAAGTCATGCAGAATTATGTTCACTGTCTAAACTTGTATCAATTAACTGCTTCTCAGCAGAGCACGGACCATGTCGCTAATATGCAAGTTTCAGCACAGAGGAAGAATTCAAACATGAATTGCTGTGGTATTGTATTTGTGAAAGACAGACCTAGTAGCATAAGCTGCTTGTTGGAGTGTGGCTGACAATGGCCACCAGCTGGCTTCTGTGGTTTGACAACTGCTTGTGGTTACAGAAAGTAAGAAGGTAGCAGCTGATGTGCAGTTTCCCCCAGCAGTGCTGGTAGTAGCAGCAGAACAAACCTGAGGAGATGGTATGAGTTACCTGTGTCCTATCTGGGGAGCTGCATCTTCAAGTAACACCAACAGTAAAATGTTGAGTGTGCAGAAATGGATGGCTTAACTGCTGCCAAATTCTGGTGAAAGCTAAAGGACAGCAGCCTCATGTTACAGCTGGAGATCATTCTAAGCCAGAAACATTGTCAGAGAGGACACTGAAATTCAAGTTTGCGTTGAGACAATTAGACTTGTACCATTGTCATGGTGTTTACAGACTCTGTAATTCTATCTTTGTCTGAATCTCAAAGCTTAGCTTTTGGGGTTTTTTGGAAAGACTGAACTTGCTAGCAGACTCTTGAACTGATACTTGATAAAAAGTATCTTGCAAAATATATGTGTGTGAAATACTGCAGTTTCCTCAAAGCTTTTATTGGCAAGCTTTCTACTGGTACTGCAGTTGAAGCATATCTGTTGTCTGGAAAGCAGCAAGTGGAACAACTTCATGCTTTAGTTCTTGTAATGCTGTACTCATCAAGTTCTGGTGGAAGTCAGAAAGCCTAATGGGGAACTCTAAAGTTTTGAGTAGATTGCTCAGCAGTACGCTACTGTGTATGCTGGTCAGTAGTATTTTGGAACTTTGGAAGGCTTGTCACAGCGAGTGTCTCTGAGCAGGGTGCCTGTGTGCTGGGGTAAATGCATGATGCTTTGACAGGCCTTTGAGGAATCTTGAGAGGAGTGCTGCAGGTAGACCCTATGCAGCACTTCTAGCTGGGCACCTTACTTCACAGATGGACAGTTGGCCAAAGTATTGACTTTCTGAGCCTGAGTCTGTGCATTAAATAACAGTCTGTTCTTGGCAAGCTGGACAAGGTGATGACAGAAAGATTTCCACTGTAGCAACCGCTATAAGGCACACAGTGTGGCAGTGTGCCACTACAGTGCAGCCTAGCAATGAAAGTCAAATGTCTTGTTCAGAAATAAGTGATAGAAAATGCCACCCTGCTGTGCTAAAATAGCAAATTCGAGTGGGTCATGTTTTTGACAGGGTACTTGAGAATTTGCTTTCCATCAGCAGCATCAGGCAGTGCGTTTGTTCCATTCTGAGGTGTCCTTTGTGTGTGAAGGCTGAGGGTGAGCTAAACTGGGAATAATGCAGTAGGGTATAAAGCTCCAAGTGCTTCTTTTAGCAAAATAAAACTTGATAAAGTACTCATCTCATCTGAAGATATCTAGATGATCACAATATGGTGACTGTGCAGCATTTAAAACTAGCATAATTAACTAGACTTTCTGCTAAAGTAATACAGTAAACTACTTCGTTGCCCTTACCTCTTGAGGAAGAATGTGAACCAAAAGTCACATTTTAAGTGTAAATACCCTTTCATGCTGTTTCTCACAAGTCTTTATTAGCTCTTCTCTCCTTCTTACTAAACCTTTTCAGGCTGGGCTTGTTCAAGTCAACGCTTCTGAATGAGGGCATGCGAATACCTGTTACTATTTATGGGTTAAAAGCCAGTCCTCTCTCTGAATTCCAGGAAGCAAACATAGAACAAATTACAATTGTCATATTATCATCCTACAGCATGTATTTAGTCCTCAATCCAGTTCCAGGTATCATTTGTCTTCTACTGTAGTTGAGACATCATTTTCTTGATAAATGGGTCAAAAGGAAGGTCTTTGCTCGAGCAGATTCCGTGCAATAGCTTCAGCTGTTAAATCCTTTAAGGAGACAAGACTTAAGCTTTACAAGCTAACTCTAATCCAGTAACTGGTGACACACATCAGAGCCATACACCCAGTGTAAAGTCAGTGCCATAGGAGATAAGCACTTTGGTTAGAATACTGTCAGCAAAGCATATGGGTATCCAGGAACTTGCTTCAAATTGAGAAATATCCCTTTGGCAGCCCTGAGAATATCTCACTTGGTTCGAGCATGCTGCTAATAACACCAGGCTTGTGGATTCAATCCCTGTGTGGGCTGTTCACTTAAGAGTTGGACTTCATGATACTTATGAATCCCTTAGAATGTTCAGTAATCTGCAAATAAACTGTTAACACTATTTCGTCTGGTTTTGTTTCTGTAGAAGAGTGACTTCTGTGCTGCCCATTTTGGTTGGGTTTGTCACCAAGGATAAAAGGTTAAATCATCTCTTCATGGTTAGTGAGAACTTGTAGAGAGGTCATTGATATTCGAATTGACAGTTAGAACTATAATAAAATACCTGTTACAGGAGCTATTAGTCCAAGTAGTTAAATAATTCTTTTTCATCAAAGCAAAGCCAAACTAAAAGCCTTTGTCATCTTAGTTCTGTTCTTCAATGTTGAATGGCCTGTTGCCTCTAATCAGTATTACTAAACTTGGCACTAAGGTATACCTTAGCTTTTTGAGATTCCATAATGCAGTGGCCTGTCCTGGGGTGTAGAAAGGGAATGCCTTGCTGTGCTTCCAGATATTGTGAAATGCAATAGTTGGGTGTTACCAATGCTCTTTAGGGCACCAGCCAGGTTTCCTGTATCTTCTGCAGAAAGACTTCTGTAGACCTGCAGAGGTGCTCAACTGTGTAGGTCCAGTGTGGGGAAGGAAATGAATACACAGGCTGTGAAGTGCCTGCAGTGTTAAGAATAGTACTGGTTTCAAGGGATTGGGGAAGTTTATCTGAGTACTGCTGAACTCGAGCTGCTTTTGAAAGTCCTGTTCTCCCCTTAACCAATTTTTTCAAGACCTAGTTTGGATACAGTATTTACATCTCAGCATGTTTATAGTAGTCTGACCTGTGACTTACTGATTGGAATCCGACTGCTGTGATCAAATCAAGTTAGACTAACACAGAAAATGAACTGAAAGTGTAACTTGCTCAGAAAGCCCTTGTCTTGTGCCATGTTTTGCAAAGTGGTGCTCTTGATCTGGTGGATGTGTTTTTGAAATGGTTTGTCCTTGAACAGTTCCAAATCTCCTGTCCTTCGTGTTTGGCAGGGTTTGAAGCTGCAGATTCTTCCCCCACTATGAAAAGAATCAAATCTGCCCTTCCTGTAGTTTACTTCAGCATTGTACACTTTAATAGTTGAAGCTTGTGGTGGAGTCATGACTAAACACTGACTCAGTGTGGATGTGTTTAGGGATGCATAATCAGCAGTAATTCTCTATTTCTCTACTACTACAAATCTTGCATAACACTGCAAGTCTGCTCTAACTGTAGTAAATTATGCTTTTAAAATCCATTCTAGACACTGCTACCCATTACATATTTTCAGACTCCTCTACAAAGAATAAAAATGCAGTGATTCAGGTGACCATTTTTCTGTTCTACAGCCCGGGTACTGCACCTTTACAAACATTAACTGTTTCTTCAAGCAGTAATTCAGAAAAGGATAACTGGAAGGCTAAGAATTTCCAAGAGCACTGACTAGGGAAACCGAGAAGTAGAACGGCTTGGATGAAAGAATCCTCCAAAGACAGGAAAGTGGATTTACTCTTGAGCAGCTGTTTTTTCTGTAGAGGTTTGTAATTAAACTAGGTTCAAGAGGCTTTTCCAAAGGTATTGGACTAGTTTGGCATTGATACCTGTTACTGTGTAAATAAAATAACCAAGTCTCTAAATAGTGCTTCTTATTAGTATATTAGTTTAACTGGTGACTTGCACTCCTTTTATTTCAGTGCATAGAGTGCAGGCCTTGATTGTCATGTTTTAAGATTGCACTCCAGTACAGTACAGAACAGACCAAATCAAATGGAACAATGACTAATCTTTGTAGGACAGATGGCTGTGATCCAGGTAGGCATGTGATGCCAGGGAGTTTTGATACGTGCTTATTTTTAGATGGCTTGCTGAAAAAGTGTCAGCTTGAACTTTAGAGCAGTCCAGTCTCTGCTGCTTTTCATCTGGAGAAGTAAATGATGCAGCAGAGGTTTGTGTCTTCTAACAGTAAGGGAAGTATTTTGTTTAAAGTTTTTTCACTTGGTGAAGCAATGCCAGTTGCACTATTGGGGGCTGTTTTAACAAGTACATAACCCAAATACCCTGTGGAACTGTAGCACTGAGTGAAGGGTCTGAAATTGCTATTGTTGCTGTAACTTCTAACGTAAAAACAATGCGGAAGCCCTAACCTTCTAATTAAGGTATAAAAACAAGTGTTTTACCAACTGAAGACAGGTCCTTGAAATGTTCTTTCTGTGGCTATTTCTTGAGAATCCAATTCAAAATCTGTGTTCTGCCCCAGAAGATTCTCCCATATGACAGTATAGTTTGTGTTGGCCACAAAGCCTATTTGAAAGTATAACTAGAAGCTAGTGTATAGCAGCTGAACTCTAAAATCCAGAAGAAAATGAAGCTATATATTAAGTGGTTTAAAGCCACCCCTAGACCTGGGAAAAAAGCTTTAGAGATTATTTCTATGGGCTTAAGCTAGCACCCTCTAAGTGTTAAGATATGGTGCAAATTAATGAACAGGAGTTATAAGCCTTTCTATAGCTTTTAGTGGCTACTTAAGAATGTGAGTGTTACTGCTCCAGTAAAACTGGAAATATGAAGAGAGTTTTTTCCTACTTAGCAGACACACTTCTAAACTAGTTAACTTACTGCTTTTTTCTTGCATATTGGAAGTATAGGGATACTGGACTGTCTCTAGCTCACAAAGCATATCAAAAGTTTAGTTTCTGGTAAAAAATTAGCAACTGCAGCAATTCACTGAAATTTTTTTATGCCCATTTGACTGTAGCTGATGGATGTCAGTCATGATGCTACAGCATCAACTTAATGTGATCCCTTTTCAGTCATTCCTAATGAGAAATGAATATGAACATTACAGTAGGTCAAATCAGAGCTATATGGCTGTTATACCTTAAATTGTGTAAAAGTAGCGATCCCTTCTCTTTCAAATGAATATTTGGTATTTCACAGGAGACTTTGGCTTGCTAACCCTGATCTAGTTACTAGTTCTGTTGGGATGTTGTAAAAGTCTTTGTCCAAATGAGTCCTTAAAGCAGGCTCGTGTTTTTATCTTTGGCTTCTGAGCGTGAAACTTGAAGAATAAAGCATCACTAAGCAATCTCTTTTTCTTGACTCTCCCTATTTAGAGTCTTTTGGCTGTGGCACACCATAATTCAGCTGTTTATGATGATGTTGAACTTGATCAGGTGATGATAGATGCTTTTTGGCACAAATACAGATATCCCTATGCTCATTTTTCAGAGAGCAACTCTGGACTCGAAGCGCTGGATTTGGCAAAGGTTAATTCTTGTCTAAAGACTGATAGTCTCTGTCATTGTGTTGCTATTAGGATTTTACTGCCTTAGTCTTTAAGGTAGAAAACATCCTGGCTCCATAGCTCCAGTACTGTGGAGTGGGAAGCTCAAAAGTTCTTGGTATAGTTTAAGTCAGCATTGTTTAAAACTTGCATGGTCAGATTTTTCAGTGTTCTCTTAACTTTATTTTTTTTTTTAATATGACATACCTTCAGTAGATCTGGACACCAAGTGGAGAAAGGGGGTGGTAGAACTCTGTTTTGATGAAAAGGACTGAAATTTAGAAAAATAACTATCTCTAGTCTGACATTTTGCAGTGGGGAAAGAAGCTTTCATTCAGTAATGTACCCAGCGAAAATCTAAACTTCTAGAAACTGAAGTTTAAAGCATGTTTTCCTTCTTTCTTGATTTTTATAATTGTAGGAAATTGAGAGGGAGCTGCTTATGTCAAGTTGGGAAGGAAACAAACCACTGGCAAGGTTTCTGCAATAACAGTGGACTGCTGGAGCCAGTTTCTTGTACTAAAGGACAGCAGGCTCTTGCCTTAAGAAAATTGTAATACTTTTTTTTAATCCACCATGAACGCTCCTTACTGTGATAGCCCAGAGCTCCCATTGACTGTAAGTGTAACCAAAGGGTGTAGGCTCTTGACAAAGATTACAGTTTGTATGAGACAGTCAAGACCATTGAATTTATCTTCTGAGAGTCAAAGCCACAAACTTTTATCAAAAGTGAGCTGTGTGCTTTCTTTCACTCTATTTTAATGGAAATAGAATTCTCTCAAGGCTACCATAACCCAATTGAAAAGATGACATCAAAGTAGATGCTGTGGCAACAGTGCAGCTTTATTCTCAGTCTGTTAGGAATGGGAGACACGGGCAATGCAGTGCTGCTGCTGAGTGTTATGGTGGCAGATGAAGAAGGTAACCAAATTTACCTCAAACTATGCTGAACAACAACATCTGGGGAGTTTCTGCTGTTGTGGGGAAGGACTGGGCTGCAGTGTCATACAATCTTGTGGAGTGTCAGCATGTTCTTTGTAGGAACTCAAATGCTATTTGCATTTGATTTATGTCTGGAAACAAATTTTTAGGAGCAAGACTGACTATTTGCAAGACTTTTTCCACTCAGTGGATAAGCTAGTCTAAAAACTAAGACTTAAAAACACTTAGAATCATTTTATTAATGTAAAACTAATTATAAACTAATAAATTACTCTAGTTTTCCTCCTGCACTTAAGGTAATTTGTTTACCAGAGTGGCTGCTTTGGATGACTGTATCTGAAGCTGAATGGACAGTAATGACTAGTACTCAAACTGCTTGCATTCTGCTTGTGAAATTATCTTCACTTGCATA
The DNA here is from genome assembly GCA_013398055.1 of Ifrita kowaldi. Classification (NCBI taxonomy): domain Eukaryota; kingdom Metazoa; phylum Chordata; class Aves; order Passeriformes; family Cinclosomatidae; genus Ifrita; species Ifrita kowaldi. Next base: position 483,806 of record VZRS01002411.1, read on the forward strand.
CAAAAATAATTTTCCAACTTCTAACTGGGCATAGCTTGGGGAGTGACTGTAGTAAGAGCTGGAAGACTGTGACCTGGTTCTAAACTACTGTCTTAGGACTGTCATTTGCTTCTGAGGTGAACTGGGAATCTGCTGAGCTTAGAGTCAGACTCAAAGTTGGGTATGTTATGGTGACATAGATGAAACTGGAGAAAGATGCTTACTGTGAACACAGATTTTTGCCCTGAAGTCTGTTAGCAAGGAGCCACTGCTTCCCATTACTAGTTTGTTGAGCACTAGCCAAATGACTGTAGAAACTTGTTTGGCATCTGAGTGGAGAAATGCAGGAGTGACTTAAGGATCTGGGTTTGTCACCTGTTGTTTAATTATGTAATGTAACTTGGCACCAGTTTTGACAATATTTATTCCAGTGTACTGGCTGGCCATTAACAGCCCCAGCAGAATACAGACTGTTTGACAGTAGTCAGAGAAAGCCTAATGATGTCTACATACACTCTAATAAAGAGACAGTGCTACACAAAATCTGTCTTGATTTAGTATCTTTCTATGACTTAGGATTTTGGGCTGTGTGGGACTTCTGCAGAGCTGGTTTGTTTGTCCTTCTGCAACAAAGCTTTATCTGCAATTCTGACTAGTGACTTCCAGTTGTCTGATGTCTTGGATGATGCATAATCTTTTCAGATTGAGGGCTTGCATTCCAACTGCTAAGCAGCATGATTTTGGACTAGGAAGCTGTTGAATTTTTTTTTTTCAATAAATGGTATAATTATTACCCTGCTGAAGAAAGAATTGCTGGAGAAATTATGCTGAAATTATCACAGGAATGAGCTGTGCTCCAGGGGCTGTTCCAAACTGGGTCATGAGTTTTGTGATAGTAGGCTTTGCAGCTCAGCAGGCCAGAAAGTTGATATTATAATGCTGAATGAGCATGGGCAGAAATGCTCGTAAAAATGGAACTAGTTCAAGTTTTGTGCCTTACTCTTGTCTCTGTTCTAGCAGACAAACAAAGCACTGGCAGTGGTCAGAATAATTGTTGGCACCTTAGTGACTTAGAAAACAAGGATAACTCAACATAAAATGTCAAGGGGTGAATTACATTTTTTGATAGCCTGCATGGTCTTGAAATGACACTATAATGGAAAATGAAAGTTTCTGTTGACTCTTCAGGATTGTCTCCTTTTACCAAATTCTTGTCCAATGAAAGCCCATGCTTCAGGAGCTGTCTGACTTGGGTAGTGAAAACTGTCTGTCCATGGGAGATGGAGGAAGTATGCCCTGCAGAAGCCCATCCTACTGAAGGAAAGGATGGTCTGCTCAAACAGAGCAATAATCCTTAGTGACAAAGGTCCACACAGAAACTTCAGATGTGAATGTAGCCTGAATTAAAAATAGGAACCTAAGATGTAAATAGGTTAAGCAGTATAAAACTGGACTCTCAAACTGCATTTTTAAATAGATCCTTCCTATCAGCTGCTTACCTGAAGAACACTGCCCCATCAGTATGTACTTCTAGAGGAAGGAGAATTGCTGCAGTTTCTGGGTTTTAAGAAACATGAGGTTTAGAAATTGATCTCAATAGATAGCTCTAGTTCATATCCAGACCAAAGGACAGCAAACAGGTATTCTGTTTTAGAATATAGTTGTCAAATTGTGACTCGTGAGACACTTAATTTAGTGGATGCCTTTTGACATACTTTTCAATCTGAACATTTCTGGTGCTTATGATCAAAATTGGAGAAGATTTTTCTACTCACAAGGAAAGCAAAGGACTCTGTCCTTTTCTCCCACTTGCTAGCTGGGCTAGCATGTCAAAAGTTCAAAAGGTAAAGTGATCTCAACTGGCATTTCTACCCCCACATTGTATCTGTAAGCCTGATATGTTGTTTAGAGATTAACTTTATAGACTTCATGCCTACAAAATGAAAAGAGTTCCTGAAGACCGGGGAACTTACTGGTTTTTAGCTGCTTTTATCCAGTTCTAATCCTGTTTTTAGTAACTTGAGAGGAGAAATTAGTATTTTCTGCAGGTGAGAACCTGGATGTTAAATATTTTAAAGGGCTTTCTACCTGAGACACTGACAAAGAGTTGATGTTGTAATGTGTAATGGTGAACTTTGTTAAAAAACAAGAGCTGAAATCAGAGGAAAATAATCCAGTACTTAACTTCTGGGAATCTCCTTCATGCACTCTGGGGGACCTAGCTATATTCACTCTTGAGTAGAGTATTCTTATCATCAAGAAAAGAGTGTTTATTTATAAAGCCTGACTTCTGACGTAAGTCTTAAATGCAATTTTATTATTAGTTGCTAGCACAATCAACAATATTTTACCTGGGAAAGAGAGCTTGAATGCTTTTAAACATTTAGCAATAAGACACCATAACAAAATACTGTTCTATACTTTATCACTTGTAAATTATGAACTAACTTGCATAATGTGAAAGTATACAACTAACTTATCAAGTACTTTAGTGTGACAGCCAGAAACTTGTTACTGGCTGGCAGCAATACAATGGCCCATAGTCACAGACCTGCCTAGTGCAGGAAAATATCTCTGCAATTTAACCTGTTTTGAGCTGCCAAAAGTATTCCCCAGTGATAGCTTAAGCATAACATCCTACAAGTTATATTGTACAGGGGTATCCATTCAAACTGTGACCAGATCCTGAGTTAGATGGCCTATGAGATTAAAACAAAACAACAAAAAGTAAAAGGCAGTAGCTGAGAATGACTACTGTGCATCTGCCAACAGGAAAGCTGGATGTAACTGAAGTCCCATGTGAACGTCAGCTTCCTAGGGTACTCCTTGAGAGTCTTCTTTAAAAGCATATGAAGACTGTTAGTGAATATGCAGTCTGACAACAGTAGGCATTATTCTGTGACTTCTGGTTGTGTATGGTAATTACAGGCTCATGGTCTTACTTTTAGGAGGTCATAACTCCTAGAAACAATTGTGTAGTGTTCTAGCCAGGATGTCATTAGGAGAGGACTCTCTCAGTGTCTACTCTCAAAATAACATGCAAGTTGGATTGCAAAAGTGGCATAACACTGCGCCCCAAGAATGAAAAGAAGTAATGCAGGCTCTGACACAAGTTAGTAGAAGGACTTGTATCAGGGTACCTGTGTATTTAACATGGTCTTGTGCAGCATTATAGCTTACTCCTATTTGATGTCCCCTTCAAGGGTGTTGGGATTTGGTGCTGCCTCCTAGCCTTGTGCAGCAAAGCTCTCCCTAATCATGCTCTACTTGGTTTAGCTCTGTAGTCAAACAGTCTGATGTCCTCAGCACTGAATGTTGTAATGCATCTCAGCCTTGTTGGCTGCTTTGGAGCTACCCAAACTTGGCAGCTTGTGCTATCAAATCTTCATCAGTCCTGAAGGGATTCAATGTAAGACTTAAAGGTTTTGCTTTTGAAGATGTTGGAGGCCGTGTTATATCAGGGAGCAGAAAAGTACAGGATGTTTGGTTAATGTCCTGTGCTGATATCTGAAACATTCCCCTGAATGCAGTAAGAGAAGCCTGTGTGGAATAAGACTTTCTTCCCCCTTCCCTCCCCACCTCCAATTTTCTATATTTTGGGAATCCAGCTCCTGGGACATTAAGAATAGCAGATGCTTCTTCAACCTTAGAAACATCTCAAGTGTCCAGCAAATCAGATATTCTGCTTGGTGATATGTTGACAAAATACCAGTGATTGGGATACAGTATAAATGAGGCTCATAGCCATGCAGTTCGAGGCACAGCTTACTCATCTGGCTTAGAGCCTTATTTCTATTTCTGTATCTTGAGTGTTTCTTAGTACTGCTGTTGTTGCTTAAATGGAACTAATGTGTAACTTAACAGCTTGGTTCTTGCTTCTGCTTATCAAAACTTCTAATCTGTCTAATCAATAGCTTGTGTTCTTGTTTTCAGACAAATCTACCTATCTTCAAACTGAAAGAATCTACAGTCAGAAGAAGATATAGTGACTTTGAATGGCTAAGGAATGAACTAGAAAGAGAAAGCAAGGTGAGTAAAGTGAAAGGTAAATACAAGTCTTCATGGACATACGAAGGGTCATAATGCTGAAATGTTTTCATTATATTATGAAGCATGTATCATATAAAGCAGATACTGTGGTTGAAAATGCCCAGAAATAAACCAGTGTGTCAGTCTTTTTATCAAGCCTCAGTGCTGCAATGCCAGAGGCTTTTTTTTTTAATGGTTTTGAGTTAATTCAGAGTTAAACTACTTGATTTCAGCTTACCTGTTTGGGCAGGTAGTGTTCTTCTCTGCTCATGTTTTATTACTTCACTAGGAATGTGACTGATCAGTTGGGTCTTCTAGGAGGAAGAGGTGGATGAACTTGCTTACAGGCTGCACTTAAGGACACTTCTGTAAATCTTTCAGGTTGTGGTACCACCTCTACCAGGAAAAGCTCTTCTCCGTCAGCTCCCCTTCCGAGGAGATGATGGTATATTTGATGATTCCTTTATAGAGGAAAGGAAGCAGGCTCTTGAACAATTCATAAACAAGTAAGTGTTGGATCTAGTTATTTAGAGACAAACCTGGAGCTCAGCTCTGGAAAATTGAATTAAAGCTACTAATCCTCTTAAGGATGGTAACTACACTATGTTCAGAATACTAACTTCCACAAAATCTTGCAGTAGGATGTGCTAATGTTACTTAACCCAAGTTTAGTTTGGGTATCTTAGTGCTTACCTGAACAGCTGAAATGACTGTTAGTGTTGTCATTAATTTATGCAAATTGCTACTAAAATTATAGTGTTCAAAATAGTTCTACTTTATAATTTCTAGAAAGGTATCCTCCAACTGGGTGAACAGTAGAGCTTGCCATGGGTTTGCAGCAGTTTACTTTGATTGCAGATGTGAGGTATTATTGGTTTGTGTAATGATGCATATTTTCTCTAATCATCCTGAGAATCTTTCTGAAAATGTAAAAACTCTACTTGAGGTGTGCACACATAGTTTGAAATAGACACTTTGGATTTTGTCGCTGCCTTCAAAGGGTGAGCAGAAATTATAGTAACAAAGTCTAACAATTCTTTTTCCACCATCTGACAGTACTAACCACTGTCTGTACACTGACCTGAATAGCTGGTTTAACCTCTTTAGCAGTGTGGATCCACACAGTGGGTAAGGAGTGTTGTCAGTTACCCAGCTGTTCTGGTCTCTGGAGTTCTGTTCAGACCAACTGGACTTGGGATTGCTCCCTCAGAGAGCTCAAGCCTGTCAGTTCCACTGGCATTCTAATCTTGTTCAATAGCAATGCTGTTTAGCAGGAACAGAGGATGCCTGTGAGTTACGCCAGAACTTATGAAAATGTACTTATCAGTTACTGTTAGTTCTGGCATGTGTCTTGGAGCTGCAAGTGACTGGTTCACTGAAACTGTCTTATACAACTAAGTGTGACCATATGAAATCTCTGAAGTTTTTCTTCACATAATTGCTTCTTAGCTCAGTTTAGAAGTACTGCTAATGGTTCTGAATAGATAAAATGCTTCAGACTGCTTTTTTTTGCTGTTCAAAGACAAGTGGAATGAACTTCCAAGGCATCTTATAGTACGATGGAATATGTTTGGGTTTTTTTAATGCTGTAAAATCAAGGCAGTCATGACTGTAAAGTACAACCTTTATCCATGCAGACTTGGAACTCTATCTTAAATGGGGAAGAAGTGCACTTCCTGAAAGTTTTGTATGCTGAGTCTGGCATGGAAGAGGGCTATTGGTGTTCTGAAGCAGCTGAAGTGAAACAGTCATCTTTACCTTGACTCTGGAAAACTCTGTATAGCTGACAGAAATGGAATGGCCAGTTTATGGATATCCCTTTTTCAATCCTACTGCAAGTAATAAATTGACTTTGTGGGAGTGTAAAACTTCTTGGTTTATTTTTCCTCCTTTGAAACATAAAAGGAGATTAATGTAGATATTGATGTAGTGGCAGAGTTGAGTACATCTGGAATAAGGCTTTCCAGATATAAAATCATAGCAATTTAACTCATCAGTTCTAGTGGCAAGACCAACTCATTAAGCAAATATTACTAAAGTTTTGAGCCATGTAAAAGCTTTAAGGCTTCTACCAACTACTCTGGGGACTAGTGAACTTAGACCTGAAGGTCCTTTGCACAGTACATTCACATTATTGCATAATCAAAGCAGATCTATGCTTCTAGAATTAAAGAGTCCCTCAGATAACTGATACCACTGGAACAAAAAAATCTTGGTGCACCAATGCCAGTTCTTGATATCTGGAAGTGTGAGATGGATGTTTTTGAGAGGCTTTGTCCCTCTGGATGTAAAATCTGAATCACAACAGTGCAGCTTACTTGAGTCAGCTCTCTTGGGCCAGTTTGCTGTCACCACCATCAGTACTACATACAGTGACATTCACATGGATGGCTATGTCTCAACACTCTTATCTGCCTCAACCTGAGTTTGAGACACATGAAAAGTCTTGAAGTAGCAGCTGCTATGTGTAAGGGTCACCTTGGTGAAAAATATTGAGGGAAAGCCAGTGCAGAGTGAGATATTCCTGTGAAACCAAGAGCCGAATCAGAGGTCAGATCTAGTCTTGCAATTCAGCCACCAATTTTCAAGCCTTCCTGAAAGGGAGAAGAAATACACTGCTGCCTCATCCTCTCCTATATATCTTTTCCTTGAAGTTTAACGCCAGTAACTTCATTCTGATGGGGTGAGAAACTCAAGCTAGTTACTCTAGTTACTAGACTGTCATCCTCATGAACTACTGCTTGAGACTGTCAGCCTTTTAACTAGAACCTGGCAAGATGGATAGGTTTTATAACTGCACTTGGAATAATCCATCAATATTGAATAGGAGAGCTCGGCTTCCTCATTATAGGTCACCCTCAATGACAAGTGAGTAGTGACAAGTGAGTATGTTCTGTGGTGAAATAAACACAAATAGGTAAATTTGGAGAGGATGCACAGAAGTGCTTGGAAATGGTGCTGAGCCATTGGAGCTGAATATGTATTGCATATATTCAACCAGATGCCTTCCATTATGGGTGGAAATGTTCTAACAGATACGGAGGCCTCAAGGCTTACACAAGCTGCCCTTGGGATGGTGAGGGACTGCCTCTTCTAAAGGAAGAAGTCTGTCTCGATTGACCAAACTGGATGTAGTTTTTTTCAAACCAAACTGCATTAGGTAGTCGTGTCCATAAGTGATGAACTTTCAGGTATCTGATTCTTTTGGATTTTTACCTACACAGGAGTCTGCATGGTATTTTAAGGGTTCAAATGCAGTAGCTTGTGATTTTCTTCCAAGTTTGTGAGTGTCTCCTAATTCAATTTCAGCTTCTTTACTGTTAAAAGGATGGTTTTTCAGTTTATATGTGGAACAAAACTAAATCTTCAGTAGATGTGCTGGTGTCCCCTAGATCAGGCAAGCTCTGTTTCCTGTGTTTGAAAGCTACCACATGTGCAGTGAGCAGAAGGGCCAGTACCCCCTGGCTGTGTGCAGTGCTGCCCATGCAGGCCAGGGGCGCTGACCCTGGGAGTCGCTGCCCAGAGCAGTGCCGAGCCTTTGGAAAGCCTTTGCACCCCCTGCTGGAGCCAGGCTTCAGCTGTGCTGGGACGAGCTGCTGCTCAGTGACACTGACAACTGAGGGGATAAGTGGCCTTTAGAAGGGTGTCCTGTGACAAAGGTGTCAGGATCTTTAAAAAAAAAATCCACTTGCCTTTCTTAGCTCTAGATTTCCTAATGCTAGAATGAGCACTTACTTGGATAGTCCCATCAATTGCAGGTGACAGATGATGATTTAATATGCTTCCAAGTGATCAGTGGTAGCTCAGGTTCCTATGGACTAACTTCATCTATGGGAGCTTGACAAATCTTGCTGTTAGGCTTCATTCTAGTCACCAACAGTGAAGTGAAAGTGGGATCTATGCCCAAGTGCAGAACAGTAGGTTATTGGTACAAAACCTTGATCTGCAGGATAGCTGCAAGTAGGCTCAATTGGTTCACACTAATGCTTGTTTTTTTCCTCTCCAGGGTTGCAGGCCACCCACTGGCACAGAACGAGCGTTGTCTTCACATGTTCTTACAAGATGAAGTAATAGATAAAAACTACACACCATCCAAAATAAGGCATACTTGAATTCTAAAAGCTTCTTCTCAAATATTAGTGGTTCTTATGCTTGGTTTTAAGAGGTTGTAGTTTGTCTTAGCATGCTGAGGATGAACAGGCACGAAGTCTCCACTAACACCAGTACACTGCTTGGTCTTTGCATATGCTTTACAGCATTTAAGAACTCACTTGTCTTCTAGCTAAATCCCTCTGAATCCTTGATTTAAGAGTATTATACTATGAAACCATCCACTCCTTGCAATGTCTCACAAACCCTTCCACTATTATTTGCAATGACTTAACAATGTTTACTGACTTGGCCTTACTTGAACTTTCACAACTGTAGTGTCACGTGTTCACTTGTATATGACTAAACTGCTCTGCTGTTTCTGAGGTAGTCACCTGTCTGAACGTCTGTAGAAAGATTGCTTTATTTCTGATATCCTGTATGAGAAACACTTATGCAATTGTCTTCAAGCTTGTAAAACACTTTATACTGAAGTAATGAGGGAATTATCTTTATATTCTGTAAGAGAAAAAAAATCGAATTTATATACTAAAGTAACTTGTCTAAAGTTTTGAAATAAAAGTGAAAATACACTTCAAATGTTTTGTCACTGTTGACCTTGAGTGTGGAGTGTCTCATGCTTTCTGAGGAGGAGGGGCTTGACTATGCTAAGTGAGAATTGGTGTTACAGCCTTGCTGTGATGCTCTTCCACAAAGTAGTTTTGTATTACTAACAGCCAGCACTAAGTACCCTTAGATGCTGGCACTCACTCTGCAAGTGTTAAAGAACATATAAAGGTATTAAAGGCTGTTTGTGTGTTGTGGAGCCAAAGCTGGCATACCACTCATGGTAGGCAGTCAACAGATCTGTGACTTCAATAACTTTGGGGAAAGAGTACCTTTCTACTTGGCATGAGAAGCATCAATCTAGCTTCAACTAGCTAGTGAAAATGATGCCATCCTATAGAGAAGGGAATGTTTACATAACCTATATTATAACATCAGTCCTAGATTAAAGTAGCTCTGCTCTATAAATAGAATTAGGAACATGAAGTCATACAAGTCTGCTATGAGATGTGATCATAGACCACTTCCCTGAGCACTAAAGGAGGGGTGAGCTGTAGCGTTGTGCTGGTTTGATCACTGCTGCAGGTGTGGGACAGCTGAACTGCAATTCACAAGCAGCACTGCTGAAGTTGTCTTTTACATGAGAAGGAAGTGAGCTAGAGAAGCTTCCTTAGTCTTCCAAATGTGACATGAAAGTTACCTGTCAAATGCTCTTGTAAGCAGATTCCAGAACACTCTTGGAGCAATCTACTCCAGTGTTTTGTGCTATTTGGTAGCTACATGTTGGCTTAGACTCAGCTCTGCTACTTTTTTCCTTCTTATGACACGTATCTCTGTAAAGAGTATCCTACAAACTTTGTTGGCAAAGTTAGTAGCTTCTTTTAACTAAGACCATTAACCTCACTTGTGGAAATCTGAATGTAAAAGACTGAACTGACAAGGCAGTGGTGGCTGGCTGGATTACACAAAGTACTAGTGATTAGCTACACTGAATAGATAGATGTTTGAATAATTGCTCTTTCCACCTCGTACTTAACTGAGACTGTGCTGATTCTCTCTAACCGTTGTATTCACAAAACCAAGGACCAAAACTGACAGTCCATTTGCAGCCCAGGGCTGTCACTTTTCAAGATGTTTATGATAATGTAAATAATTTTCAAATTTCCTTGTCCTTGTTGAATCGCCCCTAAAAGTTGAGTTATTCTTGAAAAGGGGGAAAGAAGGGTTAAATGTATTGAAGTTTTGTTATGTAGGTTTAGATACGGAGTCAGTTGTTATTTTTCTTTTCTCAAATGTTGTTTTCTGAGAGAAGCTTCTTTCAGAAATCAAAGTAAATGCCACATCTTAAACTGAAAGATGATGACACAATCTCTAGCATTTGCCATGGAAAAAACCCAAAATATTTAAGCTGAAGAGGGAAAAGCTGCATGCTTGATGTCAAAGTATTCCTATTTCCAAAGTGAGGACTTTGGAGCATTAGTCTCTTAGAATTACAGGGCATTTGCACAGCACTCTGGGGCCTCACCTGGCCTTTAGTCCTTCAAGGCTAGCTAGAGACCCTAATTCTGATGTAGTGTAACTGGTTCTGCTTCTGTGTAATCTGCAGTAGTGGGAGCAGGACATAGTCTGAGATTAGCTGTACCTAAACCATAGGGATCTGGGCATTGTTCCCAGCTTGTGAGTATGCTCTGCAGCTGGGCTACGTCTTGCAGGTGGGAGGCTGAGATATGGGTGTGGTCCCATTGCCCTGCCTGCTTTGCCAGTACGGCTCTGTTTTGTCCTCTAGCCTGGATGGTGTAGGGACTGGGACTACAGCAAACTGCAGGGTGTGACTGCCTGGTTGCCTAGCAGGGTGGATGCAGTTCATGTTTATTGCTGCTCTGGGACAGCAGCATGAATCTTACTGAAATGAATATTTTGTCATGGGTTCTGTGCAGCACTGGGTTCTACATCTTTAGCTCATAAACTGAATTGTCACAGAGTGGAGAACCACAATTGCTTTTTCTGCCCTATCAGGTTCTTTTCAGTGTAGAGAGCAGAAAATGGTTGAAAATGTTTACAGGGGAGGAAGAATGTATTATAAAGAGTTTGTTGGTTTCTTTCTAAGAATGTGCTGTGCCCTGTGGTAAGTGCATTCTTAAGTGCTCCGAGCTAGTTTGTATAGAAGATGTTTTGAGGTCTCATAGGCTGTGACTCATCTTGTGTATTTATGGTTTGGCTGTCTTGGAAAACACAGAATGTGAGACCCAGCAGTCTGCAAATGGAAGAGAGCTGGGGTTAAAACTTTGACCTCTGAAACATGTGAGATTTTTGAGCTTGGAAGTCAACAGAGCTAGGATTTCACTTGTGACCTGTATTCCGTGACACTGCAAACCAGTGAGCCATCAATACACACAGTATATTTCCACCTGTCATTTTAGCGTGCTTGGTTCTTTGGTTACTCATTGCCATATGAACAATACATTTCCCTCCTACTATTGCCAACTTGTTCTGTTGATTGGGAGTTGTTTCCCTCTTTCTTTGGTGTGATTTTGCAGTTAGACACCTTAATAAAACCTCAGTCTTTTTAATTGAAGCAGTACTTCTGCACTCATCACCTTTTGTTATCTGCATAGTTCACCAATATTAAAAATTGTAATAACTTGCAACAGAATGCACGTACTGGGGTAGACCTCTGATGCACTTAGTGTTGTATCCTAGAAAAAGCTACGTCACCTTCTTGAGAAAGAAATGTTGGAGCTGGTATTTATTTGGATTACAGAAAATTGCTCTATGCAGGATCTCACAAGGCAGGATCACCTAAGCTACTCCTTTAATGTTTGTCTAATCTGTTTTTAAAAACCTCCGATGATGGATACTCCACAGGATCTAAGGCAATCCATTTTAGTAAAGAATATTTCTATTCCCTGATAAGTAGGGGACAGTGAAAGAAGCTGATAAAGGGCAATGGTTAAAAGAACAACAGAAAGTAATTTAAATTCAATATATTTTTATTCTTTGTAAATACAATGAGTACAACTTTTTTACTTCACAAATCAGTTAATCCACTTTGTACAGGAAAAGTTTTACTCATTCTATGATAGTCCAAGTGCTGATCTTTCTCAGTGCTAGTTTCTAATAACAAATCAAATTTTGAAAAGTACAGCAGCTATCTTTAAATGTTTTTTTTTCTACATTTTTCGTACATCAAATAAGCAGCTTATAACGTTTTTGTGTGTGAGAGGGTATAGGCGAACAAGGCTTCAAAATTAGAACCTGGAGTTTTCTAAAAAGGCATTGGAGACTTTTGGAAATTGTTAGCATTGTATCAGTCAACAACCTTTATTTCTTTGAAATAAAATTCCTTCCATTGATTTTTTTATAGTCATTTCATTTCTCTGCACATCTCATCGACAAAGAGTTTGGCCACCGTTGCCTTTGGTTTCAGCACTGTGCCAACGGGACAGCCAGCAGGTCACTGAAGCGGTCATCTCCATTGTATTTGGTTTTGCTGTTTTAGTCTTCCTTTCTTGTGTTGTCTCTTTTCAGGTGTGTGTGTGTGTGTGTGTGAATGTATGTCTGTGTGTGTGGAAGAAGAAGGAGGGAAGGTCGGGGAGGAAATGTATAAAGCTCTTCTGTCTTTGAGATGTTAACCGAACAAATTGTGGTGACATCCGCGTCAAAGATCACCAGTTCATTTTGTAGGAAGAATGGAGCTGCCGTCATAAGCTACCTTTTAATCAGTTCTGAAGGCCACTTCATGATGTATTATAGCAGAAGTAATGTTTTGGTAACTTGGTCTCAAATGTTGCCTATCGTATTAAAAACATTTTCCCAACATAGGCTACTTTTAAAACAATTCTGAAGGCCACCACATCTTGTGTTACAACAGAAGCCAAGTTTGGTCACCCGGTTCCAAATACTGAACAAACTAAAGTACCTTCTTTCACATTTTGTCTCAGATCTGCCAGTTAAATGACAGAATAGCAGAGTCTTTGTTAACTATGACTGGCATCTGAATTGCCTCCATCCTGTAGTAACAGGAATAGCAGCCAAATTCCAACCACTTTCACTTTTTCTGTAGAACAAAGCATTCTCTCCATGATCTAAATCACTCTGTTCAGAGCAGCAGAATCATATCTACTGGGGTATTTTTTGTCAATGAGTTTAAGGACTAAACATTCCCAGGCTTATGCTTCCTGTAGATTTTGTTAGTTGAGGCTTATTCTCCATAGATAAAAGTTCTTCTCAAACTGTCCATCCTGATTGTTTATTTTAAGGTAATTTATATGTCACTGGATTTGTACATATCTGAAAGCAGTCTTGTAATTGGTACATTCCCAATGGTCTTTTTGAAAAACACTTCTTCTATTGTAGATGGACTAATTGAACGTAAAGCTGGTAAGAGCAATAGAAGTTTTCCAAAACGACAGGGTTGTGTGGGATACCTGGGGGGACAGAGAGAAAAAGAATTTTGTTGAAGTTTTGAAGTATTTTTTTCAAAGGAAGAACTTTATTTTATAGAAAAAGACCAATATTTACAAAATTGCACAGGTGGTGCTTCCTGTGCCAAAACCCTGTGTTTTGTACTTGTGTGAGCAAGAAGGTTGACTCCAAGGAAAACTCTCTGTGGCAATCAGTGGAATATAGGACAAGGTTTCTGAGTTTTGTTTAGCTCCTTTGTTTATTCCCCTAGAGCAGTAGCAATACAGAGACTGGACCTGCTGTGTCCCTCATACAACAATGTTCTCGATGCAGTTCAGGGAAGAGCTTGACTTGTAATAACTACCTTGTCATTTGAAGTACAGTTTAAAACTGGAAGCTGGATTGTCATGGTAATCACTTTACCCCCTTTTGGTTGGCAGACATATTGAATACCAACTGACATTTGTAAGGAAAGTTTTTGTTAAAGAAGCTGTGTTTTTCCCCAGGTAATGTGTTTGTGTATAGGATATTTTCCATCCTTTCTCCCAGCTTTTGAAGCCAACACAGCATAGGACGTGTATTTCTAGCTGTGCTTATGCTGGCTTTACACACCAGTGATTCTCAAGCTTCTGCTTACAGTGGTCTCCCTACAGGAAGGTGTAGGTTGTTTGGAGAAACACCCTGCTTCTCCAGACTACCCTCCCTTGCATCCTGTTGAGAGTGACTCCACTGAGATCAAAGGGCTCATACTGCTGTGACACTGGCAGGAGGGTAAATTCAAGCCTGAGGGTGAAACACACAGGCTGAAAGCCCTCTCCCAATGGAGCCTGAGTGAGAGTCCTGTCAGTGGACTGCACCTTTCCCTTGTAAAAAGATATTGCTTACAACATATACTGGGTAGCACAGTATCTAAATACTTCCAGCAACACAGAAATGCTGTGGAAAAGTTGTCATGTTTGGAAGGGAAGCTGTGGCTATGTATTCCTCCCTGGCTTCTCTCTCCAAGGCTCTGTCTCACTTAGGGTCACCAGGGAGCACTCTTCATGGAAAAGGCCTTCCCTAAGAACAGGAAGAGGCTGCTATGCAGCAGTTACTCTTTTTGCTCCAAAGCAGCCATAACTGGATGGAATTTGCATTTTTACTTCCATCCCCAGTGCAGGCCATTCCCTGTAGACTAACAGAACTGTTTCAGAGACTGCTACCATCTAATCTCTGATACTGATAGGACTTCTGCCTGACAGAGCTACTGTGACAGCAAATCAAAGTTTCAGAAGGAAAAAATGCTGTAAAAGTTCCTCTTCCACTGCTCCATCTCCTACTGTTTTAGTCTCGTGGACCTCCACTGCAACTAAAGGACTTTGCTGCGGCACCACAATGGGATTCACAAATTCTGGGGTTTTCATTTCAACCTGAGCACAAACTCAGGGCAGCATCTTGGAAGAGCCACTTAAGTTCTTTGTGTCCTGATTTCTGTGTCTGCAAAATGGAGGAGATTATATGGTGGAGATCGTGGGTGAAAAGAGCTCATACTGGTCTGAGATGGAATGTTTTGAGCATCACTTTTAGTGGTATTTGATTGAATAAAATGTAGAGGAAAATGTAGCCCTCTGAGCTTGAAAGTGTTGCACAGCCACTTCCCACTTCCCAGAGGAAGAGCTCTCCTTTTAGCACTTTTGTATTTGTTTAAAAACACCAAGGTGCTGGAGCACACCCAAAGAGGAGCAGCAAAGCTGGTAAGGGTCTAGAGCTCAAGTCCTGATTAAGGGTCTAGAGCAACAGCTGAGGGAGTTGGGGTTGTTTAGTCTGAAGAAAAGGAGGCTCAGGAGAGACTTTATCACTGTCTACCTGAAAGGAAATTGTAGTGATGTGGGTTTTGGTCCCTTTTCCCAGTTACAAGCAATAGGACAAGAGGAAATGGCCTCAAGTTGCACCAATGGAGGTTTAGTTTGGCTATTAGGAAAAACTTCTTTCCCAAAAAGGTTGTCAAGCATTGGAACAGACTGCAAAGGAAAGTGGTGGAGTCACCATCCCTGAAGGTACTTAAAAAATGTGTAGATGTGGCACTTGGGAGCATGATTTAATGAAGGACTTGGCAGTGTTAATGGTTGAACTGGATGATTTTAAGGGTCCTTTCCAACATTTTCTATGGTTCTATTTTGTCAGGAAATGCCAAGTCCCAGCAGGCTGACAGCCAATGTATACTCTGTAGCAGCCTGGTCCCCATTTCAGTCAGTGCAAATGGCACCTTCCATGCTATGAGAGCAGTACTTTACCCCTACACCTGCCAGAAGTATTGACAGAAGACACCACTGACCTGGTATGAATGTAGCTGTTCAGGGTGAGCTGGGCTTCGTCTTGAAGGGCTGCTATGGCCGCCGCATTTCGGAAGCTCCTCAGTTCAGAACCACTGTGTGTGGGCACTGGAAAGCAGATCAGTTACTAGTTCAGCTTGACTCTTGGGTGGGTCAAAACAGTTCAGCTAGTGCTATCAATGGAAATTAAATGTTCCCATTAGTTCCCCAGCACTCCGCTGTCAGCCTTTCAAAATGCAGCAATGAATTGGAATTCAATACTGGGAAAACTACTGGGTGATACAAAGCTCTGCCTGGTTTAAAACATCATTTTTGCTTTAAAGCAGCAACCTCATAGTTATTAGACCAGAGGAGCAAGAGATCCTTTCTGCTTACCAGCTTTAAAAGTGACAATGCATTTGAGACAGGCAAATTCAGTAGCATCTAGCCGAAGTTGTCTAAATCTAGCCACAACCTCCTGTAAAGCCTGTATTTCTGAAATAATTTTATTCAGCTTCTGGGAATCTGTATTGTCACCGTTCATGCCTGAAACAGAAACAGATGAGATAAATAATATTAAAGGCATTTGCTTTATTTTATATTGATTTCTGACAAAATCCTCTGTATCAATGTCCTCTCTATTGTCACACTTGTCTATCTGGTTCCATGTAAACTGACTATATTGTATGAAAGTTAATATAAAATCTTCTCTTGGATGATAACAAACACAGTAATTTGCATTTAAATGACAATGCAAGCAGTCATGAATACAACAAAACAACATTATTTGCATTTAAATATAGATTTATAAATGACAGGTATGCTCTATTGTTCAGTAGGAATTTGTTATTCTTTACATGTTGTTCTTTTTTCAGTAATGTATTTTTATGGTAATTTTTGTAACAAAGTCATTAAATTGTGCAATTCTTACCAGATACAGCCAGTAGAGTGTTAGCATCAACTGGAATGGCCCATTGTGCTATTCCTAGAACAAACAGTTCTCTCCAAGCATCTTCCAAAAGCATCAGCTGTCATACAATAGATGTACAATATAACATAGTGTATAATTTATAGATTTATAAACAATTTAAATATGTAAATTTCTGTTATTTAAAAAACTACTTTAAATGCCTGTCATGGTATTTCCCCCACAGCATTCATTAGCTCTTCTCTTAGCCTTTTGAGAAGGTGTCTAGAAATAAGTCTATGCATTGCAGAAAAACACTGAGGGTTGGCTCACTGTGCACCGTGTTGTGGACCAAAAGGGAGGAGAAAGAGAGAGTGAGAGCTCTTTCCCCAGAGCATTTGCTCACAACATGAACACACTTGCTTTCTCAGCATATTATGGGTCCTCTTCTCCTCTCCCTCAGCACTTTTATAGCTGTTCTAGGGCAGGTTGGAGGAGTGCTTTCCTCTTGCTCTCTGGGGATTACACTCGTGTCCCTCGGGAAGGCAGAATCTTGTGAAGAAAAGCCTGGACAACATCCTGCATCAGTGTAGGGAGCACTGCTTTAGAGCACCCATGCACCTTATAACCCCTTCCTTATGAAGCAAGTCTTTAGATCTGTCAAGCACCGCATCTGGACACACGCAGAGTTTCTCAGTGTCACCTGTTTTTCTGCTTTTTTGCTTAAAATCACTCAGAAATTCCAGGCCCTAAGAGCTGATGCCTTTCAGAGATGTGAATATCCAGGCACCTATGCTGACAGCATCACTAGTTCTCTGCAATTTTTGCACACCGCGTGTCTGTATGGAGGATGTGTTTTCCTCTGTTTTCTCTGAGGCACTGCTTATGATTTCCCTGAAAAGGCAGTGGTGCATCTGAAGAGGAGACAAGACTTCTGGAAATGCAGACTGGCAAAGCCAGAACAGACATGTTTAAGCTTGAGGGCATCTATGGATTGTTAGCCCAGACCAACTCTTACAAGAGGTTTGGAGGACCTCCGGTTCAGCTGAAGTTCATGGCCAAAGGGCATGTGGTGGTGCGTACATGTTGCTGGGACCTCATGTCACACAGTAGGGTGGCAGAGGTTTGAAGGGGTGAGAACTGTAGTGGACTCAGGAGGTATCTTCTAGCAGCTCCATGCAGTGAAAACAGATTGCCCAAAACTCATGCAGAAAAAAAACAAAGCCATCAAACCAAAACCCCCAAACCTGCAATCATTAATATTGCTATTGTCCCTGAAACTATCAGCAGCTTAGCTTCTTAGGAAAAGAGGAAAGAGGGTATTTTAAGTATGTAAAGAGTCTGCAAGGAAGAAAAAAATAAAAAAAGATGCTGTTCCAAGTTAATGATGATTTCCTTGGAATCAGATATGTGAAAGTAGTAGGTGATACAGAAAGCATCAGTACAAGTGAATCCTTCATCTGTGTGCAAACTCTTAACAATATTGCTGTTCAGAACAGTGTTACTTGTTGCCAGCCACTAGGACACGAGACAATGGGCAGAAACTGATGCACAGGAAATTCCACCTGAATATGAGGAAAAACTTGTTGACTGTGCACTGAGCACTGGAACAGGTTGCCCAGAGAAGTTGCGGTGTCTCTCTCACTGGAGGTATTCAAGAACTGCCTGAACACAATCCTGTGCAATGAGCTCTAGGATGACCCAGCTTAAGCAGGGTGGTTGGATCAGATGTGATCCCTTCCAACCTGACCCCTCCTGTGATTCCATGACTGCAAGTTTCAAACCACCCTGTTCCAATCTGAATGGAAGGAAGAATTCTCAGTCTCTGCTCTCAACTTGTCACTGTAGGGTGATGTCCGTTTTATGCCTTTTTGCCCTGTGTGCTTTGCAGAACTTCTACGTAACCTAAGGAAATTGTGACGGGAAGGTATTCGTGTCTCTGCATACAGTTGCTGTTCAAAACACTTACATTGGATTTTACAGTACCAAAAACTGCCCAGATTATTGTCTGAAATGGAGACGAGGAGGAGGTGGTGTGTCTAGGGTGTGATGCCCATCTCAGCTTTCTTCTGAGAGCAGATGAATCTGCTCTTAAGTTTCCTAACCACTGCAGCTTGCAAACCCAGTCCCTCCTCTGGATAATCCCACCTGATGGATGTGCAGGTGTCTGTATGACATAGGAAATGATTCGCCAGCCTTTCAATTGCTTTTGTAAAACTTTTTTGTCATTCATTCATGCAGATACAATGGTAATGACTGGTGGTTCCTGGAAGATATCAATTTCATATTTTCTTTCCCACCAAGTCTTTAAAGTCAGAAGACTTTAGAAATAAGAGACTATTCCAATAGCTAAAGCTTTCTTCATGCCTATGCATAAGTCTGTAAAACCACCAATTAAAATAATTCATGCTGAAGTCATACTCAGCTCTCCTTCTTCAAAGAAACAACAAATACCAGGCTTTCTGAACAACTGGGTTTTGCTTCTTAATCAACCCCATCCTTAGTGTGACCTTTTGTTGGTGCCTGCATTGGGCCAACCTGTCTCACAGATAAAGTGGGCAGGTGTGCAGGCCAGCAGAACTAGAGGCATGACACTTTTTGCTTTGTGGTTTCCAGTTCAAGATGGACTTATCTGTATGAATCTGGGGAAGGGACACAGCCCCTGGTTTACCAGAGGTAAATGATGCAGCAATGCTCAGACTTGTGTTTTATCAGCAAATTGGTTTCTATTTATTTCATTGCCTTCAAGATAAAACTGTCCCAGAGTCCTAAAATTACAGTGCACTCGCCTTTTCAGAAAAGCACAAAAAAAAGCAAAATTCAGGAAAAGATTTTAGACTCTCCTCAGCCAGATGTCAGAGATACAAAAAGAGAAATGCAGACATTTACAGCTGGGCCATTGTCAAATTAAATAATGCAATAGCAATGTTATAAAAATCAACTGTATGATTATTCATGAAATAAGGTGATTAAAATCAGAGTTATTTCTTCTCCAGCTCTCCTAAATATGACAGGGAAATCATGCAGAAAGAGGCCCAAGTCAAAGCTTTCAAGCTGAGCAGCTCTGAGTTTTGAGGAAGCTGACTTGCAGTGCGCAGGTGAGAGTGATGTTAAGGAAAGGCTGGGTTTTTAATATGTTATTCACTAACATTAGTCCAGGGACTATGAAAGTGAAAGAGGTAGTGGTTATTTAATGGGAGCACTGTGGTATCTATGGTAAATAAGCAGGCCTTGCTGTTTGAGGCATGCTTGGTCACATGCCATGGAGATTTCTCCTGCTCCCAGATCCTGCTGCCTCCTCCTCTGCACACTAACAGAGATGATGTGGGAAACGCCTCCCTACCATGTCAAATAAAGCCTTTGCCTAGGGAGCCTCCTGTGGACATCACTGGTCTAGAGATGGACGCAATCTCCTCCCGTGTGCTGGGGCTGCTGCTGGAGCAGCGCACCTGCTTCTTGTCCCTGACACTTGGGCCTGTTTCTTTGGTTGCTCACTGTGACAGGCCCAGTGCTCCCCTGGATTAGTGGCAGCAGAAGACACGATTAGAGAGCAGCAGGATGCCACACTGGGATTGTTGTCTTCCTACTGGCATGTGTGACCTCCCAGGCCCTGTCTCATCACTCCCCTCATCCTCACTGCAGGACTGCAGGTGGAGGTGAGCAGCATTCCTCTTGGTCTAATTTCACAACAAAGATTTCAAAACGTGGGTTTGGTGCTAGAAAAGGAACATTTTTATATACCTTAGCTTTATAACACGTTGTGGCCATCATGATTTACCTTTAGGTAGAAAACAGTATTGATTTCCTAAGAAGCTCTTTTCTTTTAGTTCAAAATACATTATTTGCTTATCAACTGCAATACTTGCAATGTGCTTCTGGGGAGAGGAACTAGTTCCTCTGAAGTCTATGGCACAGTTTTTCTAGTTAATATTTTGGTAAATTAGCTCAGTCATATCAAAGTATTAGATGTCTTTTGTGATTGGAGCTTGGTGTAGATATCCACCCTTCCATTTTACAATTATCTGATTACTTTTTTAAAAATTGGTGCATTATACAAAGCACGCTAAGTCCTCATCAAGAATCAAGTCATCAAGAAATTGTTTCATCTTGTATGGTTCACATATGATTTACTTGAGGCAAAGCTGAATTATCATAGAGGAAAACAAAACACATTAGGGAAGATTTTAATTAATGGTAAAAAATATTGGGGGCTGGCCAAATACTACTTCCACCATATTGATTGTAATTGTAAGCCACGGTGAATAAGGAAAACATGTTGGCTGTGTAAACAGTTAAGAGGAGAGGAGAAGATGAGGAGGAGGAGAAGGAGGAGGGGGAGTGAAGGGGGAGGAGGAGGAGAAAGAAGTGGTAAAGGAGGAGGAGGAGAATTGGTCTTCAGAAACCACCTCAGCCATATCCTGAGACCATAAGTTTAACAAAGCATTTCTCATCCCAAAATAGCAAAGTAAGATGCTGTTCCCCATTTTATGGAAGGAAGGTTGTCCTACAAGTAGAGAAACAGTTTTGGCCTTCTAAGCTTGGTCTGCAGCCTGGTGATTTCTCCTCTAGCTCTTGTCCTTCCATAATATTCATTTTATATTAGATTTCTTTTTCCTGGCTTGATTTTCACTTGTTTCATGAGATAAAAGTTGGAGGAAAGCAGTTTCTGAATCACTGCCTAGTTTTTGGGGACAGACCGAAACTCTGCACTGAATTTCAGAGCTGCTGAAGTCCATCATGGATTTCAAGGTCTGGGGCTGGAAGTTCAGGACCCAATGTGAAGTCTGAGCCTTATTTAACAGGCAGGCCAGGCCGATGCCACTCCCACTGCCAGTGCCTTACCTGGTCTTGCAAGGACAAGGTGGAGAAGGCTGGGACACTTTTGGCCCACTTGATGCTCATGAACAGAAGTCTGGCTGCTGACTCGCAGACGGATTCCGTGGCCACTTCGTAGAGATACATAGGGGTACCGTTGACTTCATGTGGGTACTAATGTCAAAAAGAAAATAAAGCCATTTCATACAGTGTCACCAAGGCAGCCTGGTCTTCCTCTCCCCTACATTCAGTGCTCCTGCTCATGCCCATACAGAGTGTGCACTCTCTTGTTCTGCAAGCAGAGGGCATTGCTTGCGGTGGGCTCACTCCAAACTGCTCCTTGCTGCTTCTCCGTGTGGATGAGCTGTGCTAAAGAAACTGTTCAGAGCAGGAGGTTGAAAGGAGAATGAAATTATTACATCGGGGGGGCAGTGCGTGTGTGTGTGTGTGAAATATACCAAAATTATGTCATGCTTTACTGGGTTACACAATAGCACACCTCTGATAGCAGGGTTACAAGAATAAAAAATTTGATTAACAATATGTAGTTTGTACCCGTGCTTCAGAAGCTGATTTAGCATTCCAGCCCTGCTCAGCAAAGCAGTAAATATTCATTTAGCCTAAACATTCATCTTGCCCCTGACTGCAACAGGCTGTAAGGAGGTGCACAGAGCTAAGCATAACTATCTAGAGGCTGTGTAGGGTTTGAATGGAATTGTTTTCAAGTGTGTGCTACATTTTCTTGCCAAATAATTTCTGATTCAGCATTTTTCAAAATTACCACGTAAAACTATATGTTGTCACCACATTTATGATGGGTTCTGCCATCATAAACCAGCTCTGAAAATGCAGAACTATTTAAGCAGTTTCTTCTGTGATTTTCTGGATGCTGTGAAGACACAAAATGCCATTGCAAATGGGCTAATGAAAAACCTCGCCTTGCAGCTAATTCCTGTGCAGTTGAGGCCACAGCAGTGCTTCCACTGGGCTGCTTACGAAATGTCACAACCAAGAAGTGCAGAGAGCCAGCTTAGCCAAGTTTGGGTTTTGTGTCTGTGGGGACAAGCTGCAGGCTTTGGTCAGTACACAAAGTACTTTCTGAACTACACCACTGTGGAGGTTGGCATTTTGCTGAAGAAAACTCATTCACAGGGATTGCATTCCTTGTGAAACAAGGTTTAAAACTGACTTGTGGACGGGCTCCAGGCAGGAGGAGCATTTCTGCAGCCATGAAGGTATAAGAATTTGTGAGAGACAGGGTTTGTATGAAGCAGGTTATCAGCTGGTCCTGCTGCATACCCCTTCTCCAGAGGGCGTTGCACCTCATATCCTCAGAGCTTTTAGGGATGTAACAAAAATCCCCATCACAACCCACAAAGCTTCAAGCCTTGTTGTTTGCCATGTCTACCCCAGGCAGAAAGGAGCCGACAGGCTGCAGGAACCTCAGCAGCGGGGTTTGCAGCCTGCCGGGGGTCAGAGCAGTGGCTCACCTTTGGGGTGGGCTGTGCCAGGCCCACCAGAGCCTGTCTCTCCGGGGTGCCAGTGACAGCGGCCAGTTCCAGGCCGTGGGGCTCCAGCTGGGAGACGGCGGTGAAGAAGGCGGGTGCCGGCAGGGCGGCAGCGGGGAAGTGCGGGGCTCCGCCGCTCTCCTCCTTGTGCCCGCGGAAGTAGAGGGCCACCTGCTTCCGTATCGTCGACGTCCGGGGGCCCCGCTCGTGCTGCACCGCTGTGGGGCATCAAAGAAAGGCGAGGGGTCACCTCGGGGATCCGCACTGGGTGCCCTGCAGTGCTCGACCGGGCTTCCCTCCCTCCCTGCAATTTTCTGAGGCCAACCCGGTACCTCCCCCCGCCCAAGACGTGTCTGGGGAGAAGTGTCTGAGGCTGCCGCAGGATGGGAGGGTCATTAGTGGCCGGGGCAAGGAGACACCGGAGTGACACAGCGCTCCTCGGTTCAGAGGAGCTCCCTCCTGCTGCCCCGCCACCCCAGCCCCGGGAGAGGGGGAGCAGGTACCATCTTTGTTCATGTTGACCTCCAAGCACTTCTTCAGCCGGCAGGCTCGGCACTGGTTCCTGTGCGTCTTGTCCACCGGGCAACCTCCCTGCAACACAGCCAGCCGTCGGGCCGGGGGCAGCAGCGCGCCCACNCCTTCAGCACCCGAGACAGCGACGGCTGCGCCGCCCCCTCGGGGAGCCCCGGTGCACCGCGCATCCCTCCGCGTTCCCAGCCCCACGTCCCCGCCGGGACGGTGCGGGAGTGGAAAGGAGAGCGGCCGGAGCAGGAAGGGGAAAAGCGGGGCTGCCTCCGCCTGGGCGCGGGCACGACATACCGGAGTGTAAACCCGTGGTTGTCCATCCCCTGACAGTGCTGAGGCTTACTGAGAGGCTGCCCCTCTCTGTCCTCCCACAACCAGGCAGCGTGCTGGCTGTGCCCTCCCCCTGCCCGCATTCCTCCTTCTCCCTGCGCATCTCCCCCATCCCCGCGGGTGGGCTGGGGCCGGGGGACCTGCCGAGGGGAGGCGGGCTGGGGCACCCGGCTCCCAGCCTCGGCCCGGGACCCCCTGGGAAGGGAGGGTGAGACTGCGTGGCTGCTGCATCTTGCTGCGGGTGTCTCTCTGTGGTTGGGGCAAGGGCAATGCGGGCCCCTGGGGAAGTGCAGGGTAGGGGGTGCAGGCGGTGAGGGGGCTGGGCTGCGTCTGGTACCTGATTTCCTGATTTGCAAACATAGGTCCTATTCCTCCTGATGCTCCGCTTGAAAAATCCCGAGCACCCATCGCAGGCATAAACCCCATAGTGCTTCCCGGAGCTGCGGTCCCCACACACTTTGCAAGGGATGTCTAAAATGCGACCTGAAAGCAGAGAAGGGAAAGAGGGAGAGAGAGAGCGCTCAGCAATCTGACCTCCGGAGGGATTAGCCCCAGAGCCGCAGTACAAGCAAATAATGAAGTGATTTTATAGCCAACTTTCTTTTCCTTGAGCAAGTGTCAGTTTTCTACAATGAGCATTATTCATGCCCCGCTACGTTTATTTGGATCTTCTATAATCGCCAAGACCCATTTTGGAAGGGAAGATTACAGCAGCGGGAGCAGCAGTCTTGCCTGCTAGAAGTGAGGATGAGGGGGGAGGGGAGGGAATTCGGGGGGTTTGGTGAGGCGGGTGTGTGTTTCCCTCGCTTTCTGGCGCTCGGCAAACAGAGGACGGCACTTTCCCTGGGCAGGAGAGCAGTCAGGAGACCGATGCACAGAATAAACCAAACCAAAACAAAATAAAATGACCGCGAAGCCAAGTAACCTCCTCTCCCCGCTAGCAACCCTGGCGAAAGGGGGCTGATTTCCTCCGCGGGGAAGGCGTGCCGTTTTCTTCCCCCCAAAACCTGCAGCAAAACTTTCCGTCTCTGTTTTGTGCGCGGAGGAGTCAGCGGGCCGGGAGCCTGGCTGGCGGGCAGTGCCCCTGTGTCCCGCTCCGCTCCGCCTCGCCCACAGCCCCTGCTCCTCCGGCCGCTGCTTTCGCACCGGCTTTCACTAGAATTGCAAACGCTCTCGGGGAGATGTAAAAACTCATACAGAGACTATTGCAGCCCGGTTCAAGAAACCCGCCAAAACCCCGTTCGGCTTCTGCCTTTTCTCTGGTTTATTTCTTCTCTCTTCTGCTGTCTCATTTTCTTTTATTTTCCTCTCTTTCCTTCTTTTTCTTTTTCTTTTTCTTTTTCTTTTTCTTTTTNCATTTTCCTTTCTTCTGGGATTGCGTTCTCCTGGGAGCCCTGACTCATTCCCCGTGGGGATGGTGATACAGAGTGTGATTATAAACATTTAATAAACAAAACCCCTCTTCTATAGTGTTTTCTGCAGGATTGTTGTGAGCTCTCTTGCTAGAGCCAGAATGGAGAGGGAAGTGCTTTTTCAAGAGAATGTAGGTGGAGAAGAGGAAGTGAATATTTAAGTTTCAGTGGGGATAAACTCTCTTACTCCCAGTTACAGTAACAGAAATTAGTCACTGAATGAAGGAAAGGAGGAAAATCAACTTTCATGATCTGCAAAGACTTCACTGATCAACCTCACACCTCTTCTCTTCTCTTCTCTTCTCTTTTCTCTTCTCTTCTCTTCTCTTCTCTTCTCTTCTCTTCTCTTCTCTTCTCTTCTCTTCTCTTCTCTTCTCTTCCTCTCTTTTCCCGTCTGCCTCAAACAACCTTCTCTCTTACCAGAACTTAAGTTAGAAATTCAGTCCCTCTCACCAAACCTTGGTCTCCAAACTCCAGTGGAGGGGTCTCGGAGCCGCTATATTCGTTTGGAATTAGTTCAGGGAGAGCCCCGGCTACGGGTGGGTGAGGATGAAGGCTGGAGGGGGAAAAGCG
>VZRS01002412.1:0-15506 GCA_013398055.1 Ifrita kowaldi
GCCGGCGTCCTGCCCACGCGGCTGCCAGCGGGGCACCTTGGCCTGGCCCGGCTCGGGGAGCCCCGCAGCCCAGGATTCCCCACGGGCAGAAGGCAGCGGTGTGGGCTGTGGGTTAGCGGAGGTCCCTCCAGCCGGCAACCCCTCCGCCGTGCGCCTGGAGGGCGCGGGCTGGTAACCTGAGCAGGGAGATGGGCCCAGGGTTAAAAATATTGCCGCTGAGAAGGAGGATTTATTTTTAACTGGGGTCAGCGGTGCAGCCCGCTGCACTGAGGAGCCTGGCCGGCAGTGCGAACAGCCCAGCTGCAGGAAGAGCCCGGAGCCAGGAGGGTCAAATGAATGGATGGAGGGATGGATGGATGGATGGATGGATGGGCCACAGAGGCCACTATGCAGGCACTGCTCTGACAGAAGTGCGTATGAGCTCTTCCCCTGCTGCAGGTACTGGCTGAGCACGTCCAGCATATGTGCCACAGGTCTGCTGTGCCCATCATCCAGGTTGCTGAGTGGAGTGTGGATGTGAAGTGCATGTCCAACAAACCTGAGAAATCTAGCCTTGAAACAAGTGGAAAGAAACTAAGAAGTGAACTACAGATGTTGCAGTGTTTTCTGGTCCATCTCTTGAAGAGTGGCCTGATCCCTCAGCATCCTTTCACAGCAGCAGCCTCTGAAAAACCTGCTCTGCCAAAACTGCCCAGCAGATCACCCAGTGCCATCCATGCTCCTGTCACCAGCAGCGGGGGTGCCCAGCAGAGGCCAGACAGACCGAATGTTCCTCCCTGCGTTCCGGGGCAGCGGGGGCTGCTCCAGAGAGCCCTGCTCCTGGTGCACCGTTTCCTTCCCGGCAGCCGGCCTTTGGGTGTTCCTTCGGGCGTCTTTCCCTCTGACATCAGCTTCCTCCCCTACAATGTGTGGCGGCCAGAGCCCTTCTAGGTGAAACACTCGACGAAGAGAGCGGCTGGCGGAGGGACCCACCCTCCGGCATCCCCGGTTTCCCCGTGCCACGGCCGGCTGGGTGGCTCCCTGAAATCCCAAAAGCTGTCTTTGCACTGGGGGTTGCGCAGGCGCTGCTGGCAGACAGGAGAGGAGGGAACCTCGGGGCCGCCCCGGCCTCGGCCGCTGCGCCGGGTGCCTGCAGGGTGGGAACTCCCAGCGACTGTTCCCGCCGCCGCCATCTGCTGAGGCCAGCAAACTGGAAACCAGCTACTTGCCCAACCCTCGCCAGCAGCCAGGCTGTTGTCATCGCTGTTTGCTTTACACCAGCTCTGTTTAGTTTGGCAGGCTGAGGGCAGCAGGTTCAATCCGGGCGATTTTACGAGGGCTGGTTCCTGTCCCACACCCCTCGGTGGGGAACGCGGCGTACGTTGAGGATACCCTCGCCCTGCAGCCCCAGGGCAGGAAAGGGTGCGGCTGAAATTAGTGTTTGTTTCTCAAGGGCAAGCCCGAAGTGGCGGTGTTTGGGAAGGTAATCAGCGGGCGTGAGAAAAGGCTTTCCGCATGGGCACGGCAGCTCCCCGCATTCCGCGGGTACCCGGTCACCTGCTCCCGGAGACCGCTGGCCGTGTGGGAAAGTGTGGGGAGGTGGTCAAAGGCAGGGATCACGCCTGGGGTTTGGGGCTGCAGTGCAGAGCACGTCCAAAGTCACCTGCCAGGGGGACTGAAGCCAGCCAGAGGGATGTCCCACCAGGACATGTACCCTCCCACAGCCCTTGCCCCGGGCAGTGCCTGCTACTGACACCTGCACAGGGGGGATGTTCCTGATGTATCCAGGCAGCTGGTACCCATGGTAAGAGGCTTCTCCTCCATGTTTCACATTGACAGGAGAAAGGAAAAATGTCACTAATGACTCCAATAACTCCAGCTGCTCCCCTTGTCCCAGAACAAGCTGTCAGCCCTCTGGCCCCATCCCAGGGCACAGGCAACAGTGCTGCAGGCACAGGCGCTCACAGCTCCTGGGCTGCAGGGAGCCACAGAGACCAGTTAGCCCAGTGTCCTCCTCGTTTGCTCGTTCTTCATCTCAGTCAACTGGACATTTTCAGTGCCCTATCCTGCCAGCCAGGGCTGCTGCTGGGTTCTCACCCTGTCTACTACAGGACCTCACCTGCTGGAAGGGAGGGAGCAGTGGGGCAGAAGACAGGGAATGAGCAGCAGGGCAGAGGACAGAGTTCAACACCCAGAAGTGCGTCTGCCCAACCCTGCCCAACCCTACCCCTTCTGTTCCATCCCAAATCTGTCCTGCCCCATGTCACATAGGCCTGGCTGAATGATGCTATGGGACAAAAGCAAGCAGCTGGAGACCTGAGATGTGGGGTGGGGGGGGCAACGTAGCCCCGTGGTGCTCCTAGTCCCGCCCTTGCTCAAGTCATGTATTTCATTTCTTTGCACTAGATGTAGGAGCATGTAGCCATGTGGCAAGCCAGTTCAGAGAGCTGACATGGATGGAAACAGAACACTTTATTTCAGCAGGCTGAAGGTCAGCTCAGGCTGCTTGCTGCTCAGGCGTGCCCATAGGCTGAGCTACTGCCGGGGTACCCTCCCCTCTGGGGGACTCCATTCTCACTCCTTGCCAGGTCCAGTTGTCAGCTGTGGGCTGAGGAGTTGCCCTCTTTTTCTACCCCAAGAGATAACCCTTTGCTGTCTTTCGTCAATCTGTGCTCTGCTATTTTATCATGGTGAACTGATTGAGAGCAGAGTCAGGAGTCAGCAACCAGTGCAGGGAGAAGGCTAGGTCCCATGCCAAGAGGAGTGGGAAAAGCCAGCCTACGGCAGCTTGGCTTGCATTGCTGCAGAGTTGCAACCTGGGCGGATGGGCACTCGCCTGTGCTGGCATGACACAGGGTGTGGTGCTGGCAGCTGCCCAACTCCATTTATATCAGCTGATTCAAATCTGGGAGGCACAGCCAGCACCTTCCAAGCCCAGCCAGGGTGCACAGTGCTGCTCAGGAGCCTTGCAATGAACTGTGCTGGAAGACGACTATTCCCACGAAGATAAAAGTTGATGGCTCCTCTGCCAGAACAGCTCCTGGATCTGGTTTGCCAGGCAGATGTGTATAGTGTTGTGCTGGCACAACAGGGAGGATCTGAGCGAGCTCTGTGGAGTTGGTATTGGTTAGACCACCTCAAACAGCACCAAAAAAGTGTAAGCATGGCCACAGAGGCGACCTCAAGCTAACAGGACTCCAGATATCAGCGGAGTCTCTGTGAATCCAAGCCTGAGACAAGTCTTTACTAAATTGCTGCACTAGGAAAGGAGAGCTGGAGCTGAGCTCCTGCAGGAGGGCTTGTCCTTTCACACAATATTTGAATATATTTGCACTTCTCTGCAGAATTGAGAGGAGGCTAGTTGGCTGCTCTCCCATTCCAGTATATTCCAAGTCTGTAACATTTTCGCTCCCTGAAGTATTTTAGTTTATTCGTGCATTTCTTGTTTGCTCTGGTGCCAGTTCTGGCAGGTTTAGTGACCTCTGCCCCCGGGCAGCATTCCACATCAGTACTGGAGGGGGCTGTGTTACTGCATTACTGTGCAATAGCATTGCTCCTCTCCTGTGTCCGCACCCCATCTGTAGGGGCTTACAGAGCTGCTGCACTCTCCACACAAATACTCTCCCTCCACACACACTCGCGTAATCTTTGGGATGCTCCCCCGTATCCTACACTCCTCCTCTCGGTTCTGATTATCCTCTCCCTCCCTAGCAAGAAGGAGCACTCTGGAGTGAACTACTCACTGCGATCGTGACTGTTGTGAAACAGTTTATCTTCCTACGGGAGCGGCAGCTCTTGCCTGTCAGCCTGTGCCTGGCGCTCACAACGCCTCCAGCACTCACAACCCCGCTTCCTTCTCCCTGACGTGCACATATGCACGCTCCTGCACGCACACCCGTCCCTCCTCCGGCATGCCTTTTGCGCCCGCCGCTTTCCCCGGGGATCGTGCCAGCAAAGGGAATGTGGTGGTGTGCTGAGGGGGCTGGGGCTCCTGGCGCCAGTGGGGGATGCATGAGGAAGACAGATATGGGTCCTGTTGGGAACACCCCAAGGCTGCAGTTCTCCCGCCCCAGCCAGTAGCAAATTGGGTGGGTGAGTGGTGGTTGCACATGAACCACAGCCCCCTTGTCCTGTGGGTTATCCCTCACCCAGCAGCGCCTCCTCGGGAGCGGCCAGACAGAAGGTATGGGCATTCCGGCAGGCACATGCCCGGAGGGGGAGGGAGTCGGATGCCGTGGCCACCGCAGAGGCTCGGCGGTGTTCCCAGGAGGTGACTCTTTAGAAAGTGGGTGCGTCCTGCCGGTGCCACGGCGGGAGGCCCAGCGGGAACTGCGTGGGAGCGAGGAGAGCGACGAAGCAGGCTGGGTCCTAGCCTGACCCCTGGTCATTAGGGAGAAGGCGGCTTTGACATGAGTCAGCAGCAGAGCTGAGCACAGGGTAAGCAGTACCCAGAGACTGGAGAAGCAGGGAGGTGCCAATCGACATCGTGACACGTCCTAATTACTTTAGCTTGTGCTATTAAATTTGCTTGCTTGTACAAGAAACAAAAGCAAGAGGCATTCCCCAAAACTCCCTCCAGGCAATGGGCTCTAGCACCTTACCCAGATGCTGGCAGACTCTTTCTATGTCAGACACAGAAAGGAGTCCTGGTCATGCCGCCTCTTGCCAGGAATTCCCAAGCCGGCAAGCCCGAAGCTTGCTGCCCTGCCTCGCTAGCCTGGGACCAAGCACCGGAGCATCGCTGACGAATACACCATCCGGGAGGGCCAGGCGGGTGGAGGAGCCACTGCCCACACGGGCGAGAAGCCCTGCGTAATGCCTCCGCTCCCTGCAGTTGGGAAACGGCCATTGCGCGGAGGCCGGGCGCTGCGGGCAGCTAGCACGGGACAGAATCCCCGCCGGCTGCTTACCACGCCGTGCCTTACGTGAGGGAGGTCAGCCCAGGGAGCGGCCCCTGGGGTTTCACAGCTGTTCGGCCAGTGTCAGACTGAGGTACCCCAAAGCACCAGGAAGCACAGGTAGAAAGGGCAATAGTCCCCCACATCTCCTGCACCCAACGGCAGCAAGCTGCCCAGCACCCAGTGCCAGTGCTTGCCTGGCTCTGCCGAGCCCCTCTGTGACCCCATGGGCCTCCTGCACACCCGCAGAGGTCCCACCGGGAGAGCAGCCTTCTCCTGCTGTGGCTGCTGCTGCTGCCACCTAATGGAGCCGCTCTTCTTGCCCGGGTGAGGTGAGGGCGGCAGTGTCCTACGGCGGCCGGCCAAAGCTTGCACACCCCGGGCAGCCAGCTGCGCGCTTGTGCCCGTGCCCGCTGTGCTGCTGGGGGAGCACGTATGATGAGCTGGCGCTGGAACGGGTGAAACCCCCGAAGGCATGTCACACAGCACGGCAAGGAGGAGAGCCACTCTCTCCCCATAGATGGTTGCCCCTGACTCTCGTTGACACTGTCTCCCTCTCCATACACACGGCACACACGGCACACCTTGCCCACGCAGCCGCATGGAGGTCTCGGCTGCCGGCAGCGAGCGTCCGAGCCTCTGGTTTGTGGCGGCTGAAAGCAAAGGCAGCTCCCAAGCGACGCGGGTCGTGGCAAGATTCTTTATATAACCCACCGCCACAGAGAAAACCAAAATAGCTGCCTCCCTGCTGCTCAGTTCGTCTCTTCCATCAAACACGGATAAAATTAGAGCAGGCCGTGACGTGCACCTACGTCTGCGCAGGGACTCCAGGGAGACGGAGGGAGCCGGCTCAGGGCTCTGCCATTAGTGGCACAGCCTGCCAGAGCTTTCAAGTAAGCTCTGTCAGCAAGACTGGTGTGTGGCCGCAGGGGATAGATGTGTGGAAGAGAAGGCGGCAGGGGGGAGCACGGCTGCCGAAGGCTCACGGGGACGGCTCCATGCCTCATCGCTGCCTTTTGGGAATGCAGGCTGAGCGCTCACACGCAAGCTGGGCTTCAGCGCTGCGCTGACCCTCGCTTTTCCAGCATGGACACCACCGTGGGCGGAGCAGGGCTTCTCTCAAGGCTCTGGATTCACTGTGTCTGAGGCCAGCCTCCCGAGGAGAGGAGTACTGGAACAGGAATACTTCTGCCAGAGCTTTCTAGCAAACCTGCTTCTGTGGGCTGGAACCCAGAGCTGCTGCTGTCCCCTGCGAGGTGACCTGTAGAGCTGGCCAGCTCCCCTTGTCTGCTGACTTTGCGACCTGGTAGAGCCACAGCCTGTGTAGTACTGAAATGAGGCAAAAAGCTGACTCAGAAAAGACTGTGTGGAGACTCAGACCCTTTTAAGAAGAAAAAAAAAAGAAACGAACAGGAAAATAAAGCCAGGAGAAAAGTCTAGACAAAAAGCTGGAACACAGTCACTTACACTCCTGTATAGATACATAGATTAGGTCTGAGACTTTCCCTGCTGACATGAGAAATCTCAATTGCTCAAAGCTCCTGATTACTAGGTAAAAGTAATAGTGCCAGTGTCCAAAGCACACACAGATGAAGGTGTCTAACTTCAGCTCTCTTTTGGATGTGTTTGGTTTTTGCCTGGTTTACTAGTCTGAACAGAGGAGAGGAGGCAGGAAAGTGGTAGTCTGTTATTGTGTGACATTGCTCTGCTCTGTGACTTTGGGCACATCTTTCCCTGATGTCTGTGTCTGAATGGGTGCTTTGGTGTCCCATCCTCAATTCTGGGGCTAATGTTCTCCATCCTCATTCAGCTGTCAGGTTAAAGACTTGTGAAAGGGAACAAGTTAATATGATGTCGAACACCAAAGATGACTAGAGCCCTGGAGAAAATCGCTGCATTTTTCCTTATTTATGGAAAAAAACATAACAACAACAACAACAACAACAACAACAAAAAAAGGACAAAAGGTTTAAAACTGTTTTCTTGGCCTGAGGGACAAGTGCCCACTTGTGAAGGCAATATATGCTGCATCCCCTGGACCTCTGCCACCTTCTCCCTCCACTTCTGTCATATGACAGTGCTGAATACCTCTCCTTTTGGAGAGGTGGCTCGGATCCCAGACAGATCCTGGAGGCAGGAATCACTGATATATATAGCAGCATGGCAAGAGGTGAGTGAGGCAGCCACAGGAGCAGTTCCTCATGCTGGGCTCAAAAAAAAACCAAACCCCAAACCACTCCGAACAAATGAAGTCTGTTCATCTCCCCCATGAGTTCTTGGAGGTGAAAGCTCAACAGGAGTGAAGCGGCTGGATGAAAGAAGGAATATCTTTGTCACATGGTGAAGTCCCTCCTCATTCAGTCCCTCCCTCAGCCTGGCAGGGCCAGCCGGAAGTTGCTTGCATATCCTTGGGGACATTGTTTGCTGAGTATCCATTGATGACTGTTATCTCACTGATTTCTGAGGAATTGCCCTGCTGCAATCCAAATGTCAACCACACAGTGCAGAACACCTGGTGTTTCCCTGTGTCTTCTGTTATCTTCTTCTCCTTTGCCCCATGCCAATTCCATGGGATATGGAGTGCCTGGAGTGCCACAGGCTGGTGGTGTGTATTCAGTGAATCAGTTCAGAAAGTGTGTTTGGGAATCAAAGGACTGTACAGCAAAATCCAGCTTCCCTGGGTAGGTACCAAGGTCTGTGTGACTCCCCCTGCCACAAACTCCCCAATGCACAACTCAGTGTGGCCTCATGCCCCTGCGATGCTGCTCCCAGCAGGTTCTGCCCAGTGCTGCCCATGACAATGACCCCATGTGCAAGCAGAGCTCCTGGTGCTTCTGGCCACTAGACAGCAGGCATTCATCTTCTGGCTGCCCAGGTTACCAGGTTCCTTTATTTCACTGAAATTGCTTGTTTATTTGAAGCAGAAAGCCTCTGAGAGAGCAGAGAAGATGGAAGTGGAAAAGGGCAGCAAGGATGGGACAGGCCAAGATGGCCCACAAAACATGTCCTTTCCCCAGAAGCCACAAGTCAGCCCTGCTCAGGCCAGGCTGGCTGTTGCTGAAGAGTTATGAGACACCAAAGGCAGGTGAGGCAGCGAGGGACCAGCTGCTGGGAAAGCAGAGAGAGAGTCACACATCTCCACAGCACAGATTATTGTAAGCCTTTTGTGCTTCCACTGCACTCACACCTCACTTGTGTCTTCTCCTACAAACCAGCTCTTGAGGAATGGAAGATGTAACCCATGCACATGAAATATCAGGGTATATTAGTTGCAGGAAAGGGCAGGAGAGCATTGTGATACGGTCTGGGATTTCCCTGCGGCTGTTGGAGGACTGGTTTTACTAGCGGGATCTCTGCTGGGATGAGATGAATGGGAAGCAGGATTAATTTGCAATCCCTCTTACGTCAACACTTGACAGAAAACTTAATGACTGGGATTTCCCTCTGATTATCCTGGGGGGAACAGAGATCATTCTACCGGCTCTCGCCCAGTGTCAGGCAAAGAGCCATTCTCAGGCTGTTTGAGTATCTTCAGAAGTCAGGAATAAAAATTGTTTCCTGTGAGCAGCAGCAATGAGTGTCCTGGCACAACTGTGGTCTGAAAAGGATACTTACAACAGGAGCATCTTTTTCCTCAAAGCCTCAGCATATTCCTCTTTCGTAACTGTTCTGTAGCTCAAAATAACCTGTCCTGGCAGCTGGTGTTACTTGCATAAAGAGGAAGCTGAGGCCCTCAGTGAGGTCAAAGGGAAGAGCACTCTGTCTAGACCAACATCCCTGGGGATTTCAGCCCCTGCCTCCTGGAAAACCCCCTGGTCCAGAATTGCCCTGGTGAGTCAGAGCCACTTGCACAAAGCCAGCACTGAGACAAACTCCAGAGCTATCCCACCACTCCTACACCTCTTGGGAAGGCTTCTGCAGGGCAAAGGAAATTTCCACTTTGCTCTTACCACTTGATCCTCATCAGCTCTTCATAGCCATGCTGCAGGATGGATGAGAACCTGTGATTACACATCCTATCCATCTTCACTGTCTGTTTTTCCATTCCCTCCAGATAGAATGCGTTCCTTGTGCAGCTCTCCAAAAGGCCTGTCTACTGATACTCTCCATATCAGACATTGCAATGGCCAGCCAGCTCTTTGGTGCTCACTGAGACAGGCACCCTGGCAAAGCTCACATGGCCCACTGGCCTTGGTACAATGCTTAGGACTGACTTGTGGCCTATGGCCAACAGTGAGTAAAGCAGTATCCCCAAAGTGCTTCTTCCCTGGGTTTTGGGGTGCCTCCTGCACCCCCACCCAGCCCAGCAGCTCAGCTTGCCTTTGCAGAAGGAACTCCTCAATGCAGAAGTTGCCCATCTGCACCTAGCAGCCACAGAGGCTGTGGTTTGGGTGAGCCATCCTGCCCCCAGAAATCTTGCTGTAGAGGAGTTATTAATATTCTATTGCCCACGTGCCATGCTGACTAGCTTCCAGAGATAAGTGCTCTGCTCATGTGCCTGTGGAGAGAGGGGACTTCCCAGGCCTAATTCAATGCTTCCCATTCCTGCTTTCTTACACACCAATCTCTGCCGAGGCTATGAATATGTCCTGCTGAATCAGTGTTCATCCAGCCAACTTCCCTTTTTCAAAAGGGGAAATATTTGTAATCTAACAGTCAAGCCACCACGCAGTGCAGCTGGTGGAAGACATCCAATAAACATCCCATCTAACTGCTGCCTTTGCTGCCAAGCCTCCTCCCAAGAACTGGTGACTTGAGTAGCATTCAGCTGCACTGTTGTTGATACACAAGAGCTAATACTCATTATGCCATTTGCTGGCCATTCTGATGAGTTGCAGGGAGGAATGTTCTTCCTGTTAATTTTCAAATAATCAGCAAGGTTGTTCTGAGTTGAAAAAAACATGTCAGTCTGGAAGAATTCATTAACCGTTGTCTTCAGTGGAGAACCTGGCCTGGTACTGTCCGTTAAATCTAGCATAAAGATACCTGGGAAATAGATAGTGTTGCTGTGCATAGATGTCCTCTTTTTATTCTTTCCAGGTGATATGAGGATAATATCATTCAGAAATCATGGCTCCATAGCCACAGCTGAGATAAGTTTTGTGTTTCAAATAGAGATTCAAGTTCTCTATTGTCTTGGTATTTCCTCCCCAGTGTTCTTGCACTTACTCTCTATGTATAAGAACACAAGATCTAAGAACAGACAGATATAAGTGTTAAATATCTGAAAAGTTAAAAATAATTAAAATTAGCCCTTGAAAAATACAGCCTCTAGTAACAAAAGTTTTTGACATTTAATCATCACTGTAGTAGAATAATAAAAAGACTTCAGGCTTCCTACACAGTAAAAGCTTCCTGCTATCGTGTGCAAAGCCTACACAAGAATGTTTATTTTTTTAATTCCTGAGTATTTTTCACATAACTTTTGACATATGGAAGTCTCTCTGGATGGTTACATTAGGAATTCAGTTCAGAATTTTTCTTTCAAAAATGCAACTGAAGCCACAGCTTGTCTTAAGTGGGGATCATTTGGAAGAGTTGCCATTAGACACTGTGATACTCAAGGTTTGTCTGGTATCTAACCTGGCACATTTCCTCATCTATTTCCCTCAGTTGCTGTCTCCTTGCACCTTAGGCAGCCACTCTCCTTGAGAGTGAAATCGACTATGTTCCCATCAGGTACAACTGGAGGACAGGTTCTGTGACAGGCTTGCAGTTACCAAAATCTGAGACTGATTTTAAGGAAATACCTTTTACAGACGTTGGACAGCAGATCTGGAAAGCATCTGATTAAAGAGTTCATCAATATTAAAAAGCATTGAAATTTATATCGCTGGCAGAAAGATCCAGTTTTTTGAAATTGAGTGTATGTTTTAAAAAGGATAGTGAGTCTTCTTCTGAGGGCCTCTGGTTGGGTCTAACCCATAGATTCATCATTTGATGCTGAAGTAAATATGTCCTGTCTTTCTGCCATGGACTTCTCCATTGTCCTACGCCATATCCATCTCTAGCCTTTATCAGAGAGAGGACAGTGGAGGAGCTGGTCTGAGTGGTCTGGAAGCTGGCCTGGGTGTCCCCATCAGTTGGCAGGGATGAAGTGAGTGAGCACTCAACCTGAGCTGCAGGTAGGTGGACCTGGCCAACCACCTTTTATTTAAGATGCTGTACACTGGGTAAAGAGACAGCTCAGTCAGACTTGTGCAGAGCAACAGACTTGTGCTGATTAGACCTTGATTTCAGCATAAATTCAGTTTGAAGAAACCTGGAATGGGATTTATCTCACCAGATTTAGATGTCTGGTTCAGGATGAGAAGACCTCTCTAGAATAATGTCTTTTTCTCCATTGTTTAGAAAGGGGATGAAGCCCCCAAGGCCCATGAGATGCAGAGATAAGCATTTAATCAGATGGTTCACAGCTCTGGTCTTTTAAGAAAAAGTAACTATAAAGTTATGCCCCAAACATTAAAGGTACTCTCTTTTGTGTTGTTTTGAGCTGGCACTGTGATTCACAACTGAAAGAAAAACAATGGTGTGACTTAACAATGGACAGTTTGCCTGTTGAGACAAGACAACACCCCAAGCTTCTATTTTTTTAGAGTCGTGGCTTAGGTAACAAAAACTCTTTTGTAGAGATTCTTGAAAGCCTGTGTAAACAGTAATTTGTTACCCTCCCTGAGCAGAGGCAACTTTATCACAAAGGTCAGAGGAGGACAGGGCTGGGGGTTGAGAGGAGGTAACAAGGCAGCTGCTTCTTGCAGAGGTTGGGGGTTTCTAGGTGAAATTTTTACTGGCGTTTGCTGGAAAAGTTAATCCCAACACAGTTGCTGGTGAGCAGGAAAGGCTAGCAGGCCTCTGCTGGACAGGGAGCTGGCATGGTGCATGCTGCTGGGGCTGTGGGAGAAGCAGGGCTTTGCCTGGAGCCATCTGCTGGGAACTGAAAGGGTTATGGGCTTCCCTTGAGTTCCAGGAGGAGAATTGGTGAAAGTTGCTGGGAAGTGAAGTGGGAGATTGCCTCAAAAAGCTGGGAGGGCTGTCAGGCTACTACTTAAAAGCTGAAAACCTGCCTGGCAGTAGGGAAAGCACTGGGGAGAGATGAGAGAAGAATTGCAAATGCTCACTTCCTCAAAGTGGTTTGTGTGTGATTGAATCTGGGCTGTCTTTGATGAAGGATGTTTTGTTTCCCTAAATGAACTCCTGCTTTAGATTAAGTCCCATACACTTGATTTCAAGCTATTCACATGCTTGCAGGATTTTGAAGTACTTTGTAGGAATAACTTTAGTCAGTGGGTGAAATGGAAGCAGACATATAAAAATATATTGTAACAATAATTTGTCTCCTCAAAGGATTCAACTTAAATGCTTCTTGATAACTAAAGGTTGTTTTGTTCTATGCCTCTTATCCAAACACTATGTATTTTAGCTATATGGCCAGTACACGGTACATGGGATCTCTGGGACAGATTACAGGAGAGGAAAAGCAGTGCAAAGCTGTTTTATGGCTGTTTAGCCACTGATTTATTTTTAGTTGATTGAATAACATCTCTGTCTGGACTGTGATCATGATGGTGACTGTGAGAGTTATATCCCAGCAATGAGTTCAAATACAGCCCCTTGAAAGAAGTGGCCTTGCACTTTCCAGAAGTGGTGGGTGAATAATTTTGCATGGTTTGTAAAAACACTGATTAGCATCGTAAAGCCTATGTAATTTTTATAGAATTTTCTCAGTATCTGCTAGTGGATTGCCAGGTGCAAGGCAGAATGCAAAAGGATTACAGCATAAAAGTAAGTCTAGAATAGTTTTTAAGAGGAACATTGTTTCAACTTTTTATTGTCCAAAAGAAGAAAATGCAAAAATGCCACAGCAGCTGACGCAGAAACAGTAAAAAAAAGGTCTAATTATGTAATTCATACACATTCATACACATTGTTTCACTGAGAGAGCAAATTAGTGTTGTTTTCTGCCATTTACCATAGATAAAAGATACATTTTGGTATGGCAGGAATTGACTACTGCTAACACTCTGTGAAGTTTGTCAGTTAGGAAAAAATTAAAAATTTGGTGGGAAAAGGCATATTTTCTTCAATGGCCTTTGCTGCCTCAGACTATAGAGATATTCAAAGGTTTCCAGTGCTCTTTTGCTAAAACGGAACTGAAAGCTGAATAATTCATTGCTGTCTTTATCATTTTCAAAACAGCAATAAAACTGCATTAGGGAGATTTGGAAATAGAAAAGGTATACACAAACAAAAGGGTTTGAATTTTGGCAGTGTGTCGTGATTGGCAGCTGATGTTAATGTTTACTTTGGGGATACACCCATTCGTCTGTGGCTTAGTGGCAGTGAGAACGAATACCTGCTTCCAGCTGACTGCCGAGCTCCCACAATGCTTAACACAGCAGATTAAGCTAAAATAGGTCATCGCTTCATTTGGAAAGTTGTGTAACAAGTTATCAATCTCTCCTTCACCTCTGTTCAGTGTTTCTGAATTACAGGAAGCGTTTCATTTTGTGAGCCTCCACTATGTGGAAACATTAAGGCATGTCCCTGCAAGACTGCTATTTCCTAACCTGCAGCTGAAAGGATCTTCAAATGCTTTCCCTCTGCTGTAAGTTACTTTGTGCACTCAAGGGAGATTGCCCCATTGCATGTTTAAGTGCTTTAAAGAGCCAAAAGCTGGGGATTGTGAAGAGAACTCACGGCAGCCCTGTACCATTTTCTTTCGTAACACACTGAAGCACTGAAGGATCTCTGAGGGGTTTTATAATTAGATCTGAACTTGTGTGGCAGTTTCTAGAATAATGCCTCCACAGGAGGAGACTACAACAGAAAACAGGGGATAAATTTGTTGGTCGTAAATGTAACTCATCTAAAAATGTACCATGACAAAATGGCCACAATAGGAAGGGATTGTAATCAGTCACATATTTTCTCTTTGATGGTTGAGTTCACACTTTGATTTTAGAAAACAAGGGTATCTTAACATGAATGAGCAACTTTCTCTGGAAAATAAGGCATTATTGAATGTTTTAAACATGTTAGAGGGCTGGGTACATATCATTGGTTTGAGGAATGTTCTACATGAAGAGATTTGTCATGCTGTGCCTATTTCATCAGGAATTTTATGGTACAGCATTTCATATCTTCATATTCTAGTAGTCTGTGTTTCTTAAAGTTTGTGAAATAATAGCTATTTCTGCCTTAAGTGCTGCAATGGAAAGAATGTTTTCATTGTGCAAATATACTTTGACATACTGTAGAAAGAGCAAAATATTTATTTTATTATGGTTACATTTCCAAATAATTTAATTGTCCAAGTAAGGGAAAGTTTGTGAACTGATAAGAGAAATAAAAATGTATTGAAATGTCCATCAAGTGACTGTAAATCCCACTTCAAACAACAAACTGGAGCATAAAGTAAGGGCAAAGTCTAGTGCTGGGAGGTTTTTGTTGTTTTGGGGGTTTTTTTGTGAAGGTTCTTTTTATTTCCCTCCAAGCAAGGAGGTCACTCCACCACTGTACATTTGGGCTTAGTGCCTGTTCCTGCAGGAGGGCTTCATCGTATTTGAAGCGCTGAACTGTTCTTTAAAATGCTCTGCAGGTGAACATCCAGGCATGAAATTCGCTCCCTAAAGCCTCTTTAGATGGAAGTTTGTACCAACTCCTTGTTATTGCTTGCCATTAAAGACATGTTTTGACCAGAGAAGGAACACAGCTGGTGATGTTTAAAGAATAAAAGTGGAACAATGGTGTCATTTTTTTTTACTCAAGCTAATAGAAATAAAAAAGATATTTTGCTTTCTAGCAATGTTACTATCAACTTCTTTCTTCCTGCTTTTCCTTGCATCTCAGCACACCCAAACAGTCGCAGGAGCTGATCCCAGGAGCTGACTGCAACTGTGGTGATCATAACCACGCACCTGTGCAATTTTCCCCCTCCCTGTTCGCCTGTGGGAAGGCAGGTTACGCTGCAGAGCAGGTCACTGCTCCCACTTGTGCGCGTTCGCCCCACTGCCAAGACGGGAGGCTGGGAACGGAGGTGATGTGGTGCCAGGGGAAGCAGCAGCCCAAAGCTGGTTAATGGTTACTTAGTGCTATCTTCCTACAGAGTAAAATATATCAAGAGGAAAAAAAAAAAAAAAAAAAAAAAAAAAAAAGTAGATCTGAGTACATGCTGGAAAAGGAGAGAAAAAAGTAATGCTCTGTCTTCAAAAATAATCATAATTTTATTTGCTGTGAAAAACACTTGGCTACTTCTATCAAATGATATTCGCAAGGCACTGATGCAAAGAAGCAAGACATCCGGTAAAACTGAATTTTGTGTGAAGAAGTGAAGAGGAAAGTTACTCAGAAATTAAAAAAACCCATGCAATATACAGCAAGTGTCTCTCCCAGTGAAGGACTTCAGCTGCGAGGCAGTCGCAAGGAAATTCAGACTGCTTGTCCATCGTCAGAATGTTCCTCTGCCTCAGAGCACGGTTTGGTTTTGTTCGTTAAAGAACTGGAAAATTAGAACAAAACCGTTGTTACTCGTTACCCTCCGTTATTACTGGACTGACCCCATTACTCATTTGTTTCCTAAAGACACAGCCCCCTGGCAGGCTCACGCCTCAGCACCAAGGCCCGCACCCC
>VZRS01002412.1:15513-108229 GCA_013398055.1 Ifrita kowaldi
CGGGGCGGGCGGCGCGGCCCCGCCTCCCTTCGCCGGCCGTGCGGGGCGGGGAAGGAAGGAAGGGGTGACGTGTTCCACGCGTGACACCGGCCCACGCGTGAGCCGACAGCCGCCCGGTCCCGGCCTGCGCCGCACCGCACCGCGGGACTCGTCCTGCGCGAGGGGCCCCCAGCCCGCCCAGGAGCTCCGGGTGCGGGGCAGCGACGGACCAGGGCAGCGTTTTAGCTTGAGCCAAATACGAGCTTTTTCTCCCCAAAGATCGAGTTGCAGCGCCCGTCCCGCCATCTGCCATGTAATCCGCACACGATGCAGATTATCCGGCGCCTGGCGAGATGGGCCGCTGCGATAAAGCTGTAGCAAGGCTGCTGACACCGTGTGAGCAGGAAAGAGTTCTGGTGACGTGGCCTTCCGAGGGCTCCCTCCATGCGTAGGGCCTGGCACAGCGGGATCCTGGCACAGTGGGATGCGGGCTGAGAAACCAGGTCTTGGTACACAAAATGGCTATTCTCATCTTGCTGTGTCGTGGCTTGCATGGATTTTAAGTAGGCAGATGTTTGCTGGAGGGAAGAAAATGATCCTGAAGGATCTTCAGGAAGTACAGGGTTGGCAGAATATACGTGAATAATACACCTGTGTGACAAACTGCTATCAAAACTTCAACAGCATCACTTTAATTCTGCCCACAGTCTGCTTTGCGTTGGCTTTCTTTAAATTCCCACTTAGCTGAATAAGGTCTGTTGCTATGTAGTCAGTTCATAACAGCCTTCTGTTCATTTTATTTCTGTCTGCATTCCCAATGGTTTCAATAGTAAGCATGCAAACAAACAGAGACAGAATGGTCTGCTCAGGAGTTTCTGAACTTGGTGTTCTTGAGTATTGTAGACCTCCTGAAATCAAGTTGCTTTTCCAGCATCTGCCTACCAGTGCCTGAAGGCCCTGGGTTATTGGCAGTCGTGTTTGGTTATGGCTGGAGAAAGCTTCTTCTGAAGCCATGCTTTTTAAAAAATCTTGTTCTTCTGTTCTTGCATCATTTGTAAGACGAAACTTGTCTGTGTATAGGCAGAGCCAAGCAGTGTGAAGGCTTTAAAGTGTTGATGTAGTATTTGCCGGGTAAGGCACACGTATTTCAGATGGAGTGCCATGTTCCCATCTGTCTCTTACTGCTTGGTAACCAAGCCTCCTTGTTCTCAGGTTGCCCACTCTTAGGTCAGTTGACCCCAAAGACTCTTCCAAAACTCACTTTTATGACACAGGACTTATCTAGGGAGACGATGGTGAACGAGTGCATCCCATGTTTGGGTCTTAATTGGCTTTGCTGATGAAGCTGATGTCGGGTAGTACTGCTTATAGAAGTTCTTTTTTGTTCAAACCATAAAATAATTAAAAGAAGCCCTGTATAGTTTGAAAAACTACAAAAGAGAAAAAATAATGCAATTATTTTTGTAAGTAAGAAGGAATGCAAATCTTGCTTTCCTTCTTACTGGTCAGGTATGCTGTGTCCTCCCAATATGATGGACTTGTTATAAGTGCTGAAATCCCTCTGCTAGGTGCCTGCTTTCTCTGTGATCTGTGTGGGAAAGGTCAGTTCAGGACATCATGCCTGCAGGTGCTCTCTGTTCTGCACTGGATGGTCTGCTTTGGCCCCTTGGATTGGGCCACCAAACAGAGGAGGGAGGAGGTTGGTATCTAATTCTGTCGGGGCTCAGTTCGGTTCCTGCCGGTGAGCTGGGATGTGTGTGTGTGATAGCCCAGCGCTAACAGTGGCACCCTCTGTTTTGGAGGAAGCCGTGGGCTCTTCCAGCTGGCTGCTGCGGGGGGGCGTCGGGCGCCTGAGCTCTCCCTTGGCAGACACGTGCCTCTGGCCCATTGTCGAGCCCGACGGTATCGGGCTGTTTGTCAAGGGCAAACAATGCCCTGTCTGTAGGGGATTGCCTTACCGTAAATAACGTTAGAATAGCATGAAAAATCCCTTTCAGGTCGACTCCCCCACAAGCGTTCTGGCTGGGCTATTAGCAGCTTCTCCCGCCCTCGCACACCCGGCTGAATGGGCAGTGTATTTGGCTGATTCGGGTAATGCTATTCAGTTTCATGAAAGCGGATAGCAGAGCTTTTTCCTCTCCAGAATGCTGTTCATGAGCTGCAAAGGGCAAAAATTGATCAAGCTGCATAGAGTAGCTCTGGTGCCTACCAAGCCATGGGGAAATAGTGCTCAAAATAATAGGGGCATCTGAGAGCTATGTTGTTCTGACGGAGAAACCGGTGTGCTGAATGTATGGTGTCACGCTGATGAGGCAGCTTGGTTAATCGGGGCTGCTCCACTCAACAGCATGTGCCATGTGGTGGCCAAATCACAGGCTTTTTCACGGTGTTGGCATGGTCAGACACACAGTCCTCTGCTGCAGATGGGCCTGCTCATTTGGGCCCAGTGCTTCCCAGTGCCTCCCAGTGCCTGGTGGCTTCCAGATAGGAGGTAGCTGGTGGCTTGTGGCAAGGGGATGGCAGCGCAGCTGCCTGTGCATGACTGCGCAGGCGTGCTTTCGTCTGCTTGCTGCTTGAAAACAGGTACAGCTCTGAGCAGGAGCTGCTGCACAGAGAACAGTGCTCCTCATTGTTCTCAGGCACTGACAGCATATGGTGCAGGGGCAGCTACAACAAATCCCCTAACAGGCAATTGTGGGATAATCTGTATATACAGGAGGCTTGTTCCTGAAGTCTTGCCTGCTATGGTTTATACCATAAAGTATATGAAAATTTGTATACTTGATTGTTTTTCCTGCCTAATGCAGCAACTCTCATCCATGAGTAGGT
This sequence comes from Ifrita kowaldi, assembly GCA_013398055.1. Classification (NCBI taxonomy): domain Eukaryota; kingdom Metazoa; phylum Chordata; class Aves; order Passeriformes; family Cinclosomatidae; genus Ifrita; species Ifrita kowaldi. The sequence continues at coordinate 18,322 of VZRS01002412.1, forward strand.
CCACACTTGTTTAAAGTCCAGTGACAGAGAGTTTGTTAGGTGCTTTAATAAGAATAGAGAGCGTTTCCTTAGAATGGTTCTGGGTACATAGCCCTTTTACATGGCCTTTGTACAGGGAAAAAAAAGGCTGGAGTAAAGTAAAATGTCTGACTTACTTTTTCCGTGCCACAAATTATTTTGTGTACTTTTGTCTTATATACCTTTAAAATTATTCCCAAGCTTTTTAGTCTCTTTGTCTCTAAGACTTTCAAAGATCCCCTAGTAATTTTATTGTCCGTGCTGTTTCAGACATACCTATTATAAATTAGAGTCGAGGGAAAATGGGAAGCGTCCCAGTGGAACACACGTTGTTCATTTTCACGCAGTGTTGTAACACCTTCCATTTTTTTCACCCTTCTCCCTGGTCAGAGTGTTTCAGCTGGATGGAGCCTTTAATTGAGCACAGTTATTCTCAAGTTTGCGTCACGAAATGCGTGTCCTTTCTTTTTATACTCTTTGTTGAAGCATTTTTGTAGACCTTCCACAGTTTTTGCCTATTCTTAGTAGTTTTATAGACTTAGTGCAAAGCAGTCATTATTCTGTCTGTGTAGTCTGAATTGTCCTCTGAAGTGGCCACTTTCATGGATCTTGGCACCCAAACCTTGTGTAACTCGGGGCCACACTCATAGTTCATTTCTAGAGGAATGGATGTACCCTTGTGCATTTCATCTTCTGGTGAATGTGACCCTTTTGTCCCACAAGTCTTCTCCCTATCTTTGTTGCTATGAGAATTTATGAATTTTGCTTGCAAAATAAAGGCAGTGAATGACAGTTTGGTTCAGCTGTAGTTCTTACATGTAGTCTGTATTTGGGATTCATAGGAGGAAGAGAAGTTAGTGTGGGTTTCAGTTTGGGATTTTTTTTGGTTGGTTGGTCAATTGCTTTTTGGTGGTGGTTTTTTTTGGAGGGGTATTGTTTTTTGGTTTGGTGGTGGTTTTTTGGATCTAAGAGTCAATAATTACTTTATAGTCACTCTGACTTTGTCAGCTCCTGGTTTGTGGATGAGGAGGGGAGGAATTGATGTAGTCACAAAGATGGAGGGAAACTGTTGGAAGGAGAAAGCATCAGATCCAAAGGGGAGGCTAGGATTACTGTTCCTGCACAGGCAGCAAGAGCTCACGGCAGCAGAGTACTGTGTTTCTTACCGTCATTGTCTCTCTTACAGATAACTGACTCGGCTGGGCACATCCTGTATGCCAAGGAGGATGCCACCAAGGGCAAGTTTGCTTTCACCACTGAAGACTATGATATGTTTGAGGCCTGCTTTGAGAGCAAGCTTCCTGTGGGTAAGTGAAATGAAAGGTGTGCTGGCTGTTTCTAGCTTCTGATCAAGTTCGTGTAGATATGTGGGTTAGGAATACAAGTAAAGTGATCCTGGGTGTGGTCCACAGAACACTTTCTGACTTTTAAAGCTGATCTTCAGGAGGTTGTGGCCAGTCTCACTGCAGAACGTCTGCTGTCTGTGTTGCATTTTAAGTAAAGTAATCCTCTGTGGCTGTTGTGTAGAGCACTTGGGTTTCCTCTGAAAGAGGAATCAGGCAATTCTCCCGCAGAGGTCACCACAGTTGCAATGAGTGGCAATACCAGTAAGCAAACCACACTTTTTTTGCCAGTTTCATACTTCTCCCCATCTTACAGTCAAGCCAGGACAGAGCTGGATGCCAGGACCTGTCTTTCACCCCAGCAGGCCATTTCTTCCCTGTTTGGTAGAATGTGATCTATACACAATGTGTTCTTGGCAGCTATCCTGCGATAGGTTGACGACCATTTTTTAAGGTTGGACTGTGTGTATATAGGGAATGTGTCCTTAATTTGCACCCACAAATTCTCTTGAAGTGGTCAATAAAGGGAAGGGGAAATGAGCAGGACGTCAGCTTTGCATTTGTGCTACAGGGATGGTTGCCTAACGGGTGCTGAGGCTTGTTTCCTGTGAGTGTGACGCATGTACTGCTTTGAATGCCCGTGCTCAATTGCAGGACAAACGTGCTTCAAGTGGCCAGCATGTGGGGTCTAGTCTCATCAGTGGTGGTATGAGCACATGCAAGTTCATAGGTGCCACAGTCCTTTCGTGGTTACTGCCAGAGTTCTGCTCCTTGGGCTCAGTTTTTCTTAGGTCTTATCCTAAGAGATCCCAGAGTGTTTCTCAGAGCATTCACTAGCAGCATTCCTCATATCAGTTGAAATTCAGCTGCTCATATCAGTTGAAAAAACAGCTGTTTTGCTGTTTCTGCTCTGTGTATAAGATGCAAATAGTTTGCAAGTTGAAGAGAACTTTACAGAAAGAGAAAGCTATATTCTTTGCTGGGTTTGGGAGGGATCTAGCTTGTAACACCTCTTCTATGGTATTTTACAGATAAAATAGTGACCCCAAATGCTCAGGATTATGTTTTTATTTTACTGCAAAGGTAGGACTTCCAAATGTTCCTTAACACATTGAGACATGCAGGCACTAGTGACTCATCTGGGAGTCACTCATACTATTTACTTTCCAACACCTGGGTATTTGAGAAGTCTCCAGACAGTCCTGCAGATCTTTTCATAGCTTCCATGTGATCACACACTGAAGTGGGGAAGGTTTCTTTCTTTAGTTTTGTCTAGACGCTTAGTTGGGTACTTTTGAGCAGAGGTTTCTTGCCTAGACTGAGCCGCTTACAACTGTTTTGATTGTAGCAAATGTTTGTTCCCTGACTGCCTTGTTGCAAGTTTGTTTTAAAGCTTTCAATATGGTTGAGGGTTAAGTATTTCTAAGTGCAGCTTCTACCTTGATGACCTGTAGGGCACTGAGGTGCCAAAATCTAGAGCTCATCAGCTGAGCAGCTGGATCCTCTTCTGGAGGCTTTCTTTTTAGGGCTTTCTTTTTAGACCCAGGTGCCCCAAATTCCACCTAGAGTATCTCCAGATTTCCCATATCTGTGCTGGAAGTCAAGGAAGTATTAAAGTAAGGGACGTGACACTGTGGGGCTTGATCTTCTGCAGGACTTGGCTAAGGTACTTGGAAAGAAGTAACCACATCACAAGGAAGTACCTTGTTTGCTCTATAGAGTCAGCATGGGAGTAGGGGAACTTACCAAGTCTGTTTAATTCCCATGTTTCTCTTTAAAGGTTAGGGGTTTTTTTCCCAGTCTCATCAAGTAAGTAATCAGGACTTACGGCAGCAGCCAAGGAGGATGTTTGTGGAGTACTGGAAGAGATGTACTGTTGGTAGAGGAAACCTAGAGCTGTTGGATCTGAGGGGTCCAAGCAACTGGGATTTCTCCATCCCTAACCGCAGAAATGAGGAAGAGGAAGTGAGGAGAGCCTGTATCGAAGGTTCACCTTATCAGAGTGGAGGACTTCTTAGGGTGCTTCTTGGAGCTGTGGGTATTTGCATGATGGGCTTTTTACCCTCTTCGAGGCAGAATGGTCCTGTCTTCCTGACCAGTGCTCTGTTCCCAGGCACGTTTACTTTCCCACAATAAGCTATCTCAGATGAACAGCCTGGCCACACTGCATTCTCCCTCTAGGGCTCTTCTGTGTGCTAATCTTTAACTGTTAATCTTTAAATGCTCCTTCTGTAATCCTTCTCTTCCCAAACTTTCTTAAGAGTGTTAGGACTAATTTTTTCTGAAATTCCTGTGGGAAAACTTTTTGATGTTCAGTTCAACCGTCCTGCATTTCCACTGACTCTGCAAATTAAGAGCTCCCACAGTTTCCCAGGAAACAGTTCAGTGCTCATGTGAGATGACCTCTTGAAGACCTGAGGAATGTAGGTATCAGTTTACTACATGGTCTCTGAATCTTGGCTGTTTTTCTTTTTGCTGCTGCTCCTGCCTGCTCTGGTGAACCTTGGCTGCAGGAGAAGCAAGGGATTTCTGAGGATCTGATGAGTATGAAGGGAGCTGCCTTGGGCTTAGTAAACTTACAGAAGAGCATCTTGAGTTTTTCCCTGGCAGTTCTGACAACATTAACCTCTTGCAAAATGTCTTCTCTCCATCCCTTTGCACCTGGCAGCTTTAAGGTTTCTGGTTTCTTACTGCCTCTTGGCAGCTCTCTCTTCCAGTCTAGCATATTAATTCTTCTAGTTCTGTTCTTCTGTTCACTGGCCTTTTCATCTTTCTCATCTCTTCCTGCAAGCTTCAAGCTCTTAATTCAAGTTGCTATGGTTTTAGCACCATTAAAAAAACCTCTCACTTAACTGTGTGCTGTGAATTTTTTTCTGCAGCTGCTGTTGTCTGTCCTACCTGCCTATCTCCACGCATGCTGATAATGTGTGTGGCATAAGCAGTCAAAACTTGTGGTTGGGGAAAGGAGTATGGGGGGGTTGTATACAGCCTGTCTGTTAAAGAACAGTGCTGGGACTTCAGGGTGTTCTTACAGTAACCAGTCTTTTATAAGAAAACAACAAAATTCTATCCTAATCATGATTAACTGTTGGGCTCTTATATAGTGCATTCCCATAAGGAAACTTAAGAAGTGGTTTGTAGTGGATATGCACCATCTTATCGGTAGATCATTCGTTGTCCTGCTAGCAGTAGAAGGTGATTCTACTGTGGTGTTGAAGAGCTGTTCAATGAGTGGGTAGAGAAAAAATCTGGTGATGTTGTATCGAAGATCTGGAATATCTTTCTAGCTCCAACTGGAGTGACCCAGCATAACCTGTACATTGAATTTGTTTGTGGACTGAGGGAATGCCCACCTGGCAGCCTTCAGAGACAAAATGTGAGTATTGGACATGGTCCTGGATAGAGACTCTGACATTCATGGTTTAAGTAAATTCAAACCTTGTGTTTTGCTGTCAGCCAGTTGAGGACAACTGTATGTCCCAACATGCTGGGATTTGGGAATGTGTTACATACAGACATTTTCTTGGTGGGTGGTATAGTGTAGAATGACACTCAGATAAGCTGATGTGCTGCATTTTTTAGAGTATCTGATGTGACTATCTTATATATCTTTTTTTCTTCTTGCGAATGTTCTCAGATGTAAGAGTTTGTAGCAGTTGAAAGAAGCGATAAGTCACAGGTTTCCCTAGCCTGGGGGTTATGGCTTTGAAAGATACCTACTCTGCTAGTGACTGCAGCCTTAATGTGCTGTTTATGTGGCTCCAGCTGGCAGCTCTCTGAGGCAGTGTTTTCCCTGCTTCAGAAGCCTCTTGCTCTCTTGGGGTGTGCATTAGCAATGTGGTTCTTGGGTGTCTGAGATGGTTGGTAAAAGGATTGCTTTGGCTTCTGCAGATACTCCAGCATGTGAGGGTTCAGTAGTCCTCATATGCCATGTTCCTCAATAGGAGCAGTTTATCATCTGCTCCTTTGAATGTAAAGTCATTTACAGCCCCAGTAACCTTGACAAGTTGCTGGTTCACTTCCTGTGAACGTGGGCTTCCCAATTGAATATTTGTCCCTGTGGTGACTTGTCTTTCGTTAGGCTGTCTCATAGCAGCTGGTGTGCGTGTTCTAATCCTCTGCAGTTTTTACAGTGATTTGCATCCTGTAGGCACTCAGTGCTTTTAGTTACAGCTTGTTCTCATTATCTTTGGAAGGCTCTCCTTCAGCCAGGATTCATTGTGAAGTCTCTGTATTTTTAGGCTGGACTGTGCTGCCTCCGCAGTTAGCTGCAGACATGGAGGGAGGGGAGGGGAGGAATTTGAGTTCTTCCTCACTGGTGGGAAGAACTGGTGATTTCCTGGCAGGCTGAATGTTTCACACAAGGAATCCTTTCATTATGCTTCCAGGAACAGGGAGGATGCCGGACCAGCTCGTGACTCTGGATATGAAGCATGGCGTTGAAGCAAAGAACTACGAGGAGGTATGTCCCCTGGCTGCCTGCACTGCAGGCTTCCCTTTCCCAGCACTCACGTGATGCCTTTTGTAGATCTGGGCTCATGATGGGAAGCTGTTTTCCCAGCGGTGATGAAAGCCTGTCTGCAAACTACAATTGCAGTGAAGCTTTGTGTGTTACAGGAGGGAAAAAAAAAAAGACAAACATCAACTAGAATTGATTCTGTACTCTGGGAACTGGAGCTTAATGTGTGAATTTCTTCGCTAGGACAGCATGACCCAGCTTCTGGGCATAGGCATTAGAGGCAACAAGACACTGAGAGGTGAAGTTTCCCCAGCCCCAGCAGCAGAGCTTATTTTAGGTTAATATCAGACCCTCTCTTAAAGGTCAAGTTTCAATGTTACTGTTCCTACCTTCCTGACTGTAAGATGTACTGGCTCAGCAGGCCTGAAATGGCGCTTGTGTGTTTCTAAGAACTGGCAGTGTATCAATGTAAAGGTGTTTGGCAGAGCAGTAGCTGCTGTGGAATGGGTATTTGGTTTGAAGGCGTGACATTGGAAATAGGCATAAAAGCCTAAACATTTCCATCTTAAGAGGACATAGCTTGCTTAGACCCAAGAGCCAGCTGTGTAGAGTAGCAGTTGCTTTGTGGCTGAGACAGTCCTGGCTGGTTTGGATGCTGAATTTTTATGGCAGCTATCATGCTTTTGGCTCACTAGAATTTGGGATCAGTCATCCCCCAGTATAGAGCCTGTGCCTGAGAAAATGAGAATTACTGGTAGAGTCCTGCAAATGATTGCTGTGTCCACTGTGCATAAGAGCATGGGAGATGCCTTAGGGAGGAGAGTGAGTAGCAGAGGAGGCTGTGCATGCTTCCAGTTAGAAGATTAACAAATTTCTGAGATGGTCATGCTGGTGTTTTTATATCCTTTTGAACTTTGGGCTATCTGGATTTGCATGGCTTAAGTTGGTTGGAAGCACTTCCTGCGTGGAGTGTAAGGAGTTACTTGGGGTCAGGGAAGAGCGGAGCAATCATGACTTAAGTCAGTTTGGAGCACATCCTACATGGAGAGTAAAAATGTGCTTGGGATCAGGGAAGAGTGGAGCAGTCATAGGGCCAGCTGTCTGTCAGCCTGCTACTGAGGGATTGCAAGAAGTTGAAATCTTATGGGGTGAATCCCTGAGAGCGTAACTGGGAGGATTATGTTGACTATATTTACAGAATGCCTTTAAATCCCACCCCACAGCATACTCTGGAGTTACATTACTGTAGTGCTACCTAGAAGCACTGTTGCTGTGCAGAAAGGTTCTTGTATGCCTGTGTATCTACATACTCACTGGTTGTACTGATAAAACTGTCTTGGAATAAATGCATCTATTATGCTCATGAATGTAGTTAGATTGAGGGAAAAGGTCCATGGACAAATACAAGAAAAGAAGAAATTAGACTTGCAGTCCCACTTGATACCAAATGCAGATCTTGGCAGCCCTGGCAAGCATCCTTGACTTGTGAGGGCCTCTCAGAGTGGTAGACTGTATTGAGCCTTGTGGAGCAGCGTGTCTACGAAGGACTCAAACTGATTTATTATTTGTACAGCTGCTATAGATGTTTAACCACACTGCTTTGCAGCGTGTTTTCTTTTTTTTTCACCATCTCTCTTCTCAGTTTGCTGTAGTAGTTGTGAGTTTTGACTTGACAGGTTGCTGTAAGGTATCAGAGGGCAGGGATGTTGCTCAAGTTTCTCTCCTGGAGTTGCAGCCTTTTTGAGCCTTTTGCTTGCGATGTTCATCTGTTGATGGGTACCACTGACCTGTTGTACAGGCCCAGTTCTTCTTGTTGAATTGCTGCAAGGAGACTTGATTCAGGGAGTTTAATGACAGTCACTGATACTGTCCAAGTCTGGCTTCATAAACTTTCATAGATCCAGACATTCTTGGAGGAAAGCAGCTGAAATAGTGAGCTGATTAGAAAATCTTAACTGCAATGTCATACTTTAGTTATCTGTGTTTGGGAGGAATAACTTTATCCATTCAAGAAGTAGAAATGAAGATAGGGAAAAGTGAAAAGACTTCTGATGGTACTAAGAATGCTTGATGATCTAGGTTCTTTTCCACATCAGCTACTCCTTGTCAATTCTTGGCTGTAGTGTATCTTCTGTGCTAGGAAGAGGGAAGAGCTTTGACAAATCTTTTAAGTGACCCTTGGGAACCCCATTGGAGTTGTTGTCTCGGTTCTGGTGGTCCAGATGTTCTTTCTGGGATGATGATGTTCCACCATCACAGATGCCTGGTGGGCTTTGTTACAAAATCTCTTGGAGCAGCTGCGCATATTGGCTTCATTAGGGGTAAAAGGTTCCAGGACTGCCCAGGGAGGTTGCGGTGTTTAAGGAAAGACTGGACATGGTACTTAGTGCCTTGGTCTAGTTGTTGTGGTGGTGTAAGGTTGGACTCAATCTCAGAGGTCTTTTCCACTCTAATTGATTCTGTGATTCTCTGATTCAGGATACACATTTTGGAAAACATGCAGGACTAAAAGTAGCTGTTAGATGTTTGTAGGTACACCTATTAAGAGTGGCTGAAGGAGTGCAGATGGAGCAGATAAACCTTGGTTTTTCCCAGTGGAACCCTTGTAGCCTTCTGTGAATGAGGAAATGAGCCCTCAAGGAAGATAATGGATCTGGTCAGTGCAAGGCTAGCTTGTCAGTACAGCTGCCCAAGACCTTGTGTGTGTTACAGACTGGCTGCTCTAGCAGTGTCAGCAGAGTCTGGGCCATAGGCATGCAGACACTGGTGCCAGTTTTTTGGCAAAGCTGTCTGCTGGCAGATATGTGTCCAGGCCACAGGGTTCTGTCATTACAACCTATTGGCTAGAAAGCAGGAGGGGGTTAACCTGCTCCTTCCTACCTCTCCTCTCAAACACACTCCAAACTGACAGTGCTGTGCTGGCAGAGCTGAAATATACAGCTTGCCTCAGCATAAAAATCCCCAGATGATTGTTTGGTGGCTTGCTGCTTGCCAGGATACACGTGTCATGTGGAGACCCTTCAGTGGAATGGCTGATTAGCTAGCACTGGCCTGGTCACGAGCATCTCTTCAGCTCTGGCTCTGACGCCCAGGCAGCTGCCTCTGGAAGTGGCATTTTGGGAATACCTTCATGCTGGGTGCCCTGTTGCCTGCCTGTCAGCACGGATCACTGAGAGATGCCATCATGCAGCTTATACCTGAATAATCCTGTGGGGCTGAGACTGGTGGTGAGCTGCAGGTGCTTTGTGTGTTTTGTGTAACTCATCTTTCTTCTGCTGCATTACTTGGGGACACAGCATCTGGCCTTCATGGCAGGGGCCTATCACTTGTTGGTAATAGTGACAAATTCTGTGCAAGAACCGCAGTTACCCAAACCCTACACTGGAGAAGTGGCAGGAATTGCAGTTAGCTTCCTTTGAGTGTCCTTGTGTCACAGGTTTTATGTAACCATGTGTGTGTCAGGTTACAGCCATAACTGGGGCAGACACGTCTGCACATTCAATTTAAATGGCTGCTGCTGTGTGCTGTGCTTTCTAATTGAATTTTGCTGTGGATTTTTGGTTTTGGGTACTGAGCCTGTGAGCTGTGGGACCGGGGGCCGGGTGCCGTGCACAGGAACGATGTCCTGCCTGACCCGGCGTTCCTGAGGGAAGCGGGTTGTTCCCGAGAGGAGCCGGGCCCGACCGCGGCCCCGCAGCACCACCCGGTGGCTTGAGCCCGTCGCAGCGCTTGGTGGCTGCGGGGTCCCTGCCAGGAGCCTCTGCTTCCCTGGAGGTTCCGTCTGAGAGATAAAAGCCCCGAGCTCTTGTGGGATAATCAAACTGCTGCTACTGGGAACCGGGCTGCCTGGGTTTTCCGGGGCATTAGCAAAGGGAGTCTCGGTGCTAATAGCCTGTGTGCCTATGGAATTGTGTCGTACGCATATGTAAGTTAGTCACCTGTATCTCAGTCTGTGATTTATACTCACTGGAGGTTTAGTCATGTGGCAAGATCTTCTACCCACTCCTCAGAAACCAACTGTGAATAAGTTAACATTAGGCCGAGTAAGGAAGAAGTGTGCTTGTATGCATGCTGTGCTCCTCCATTGTGTAGGAGGAGTAGTAGGAAAGTGTGTTTCAGAAAACAGGTGGGAGAAGTGATAGTGTTTTATGCAATGGTAGTTTCTGGCTTGTAGAGGTATTTCCTGAGGGGAAGGATGCCCCAGATCTGTAGTGTGTGGGGAGGAGTAGTTCAAACTGGCAGTAAAAACCCATGTGGGAGCTTTTGGTTTTCGTTCAGTGATTTGACTCTTCTGTTTTCTAGATTGCTAAAGTGGAGAAGTTGAAACCCCTGGAAGTAGAATTGAGGCGCTTGGAAGATCTTTCAGAGTCCATCGTTAATGACTTTGCTTATATGAAGAAACGAGAAGAGGAGATGAGGGACACAAATGGTGAGAGACCATGTGCCCCTTCAGAGGGATGGAACTCTAAAACCCCTTATTTCTGCTAAATGTGTTATTAGGCCAACATTTGGAGATCAAGTCATTATAGCTGTCTCTGCCTGTTCTGTTCCTAGTAAGGGAAACCTGAAGCAGTCCCTGAGTCTTGTTGTTCTGTCTCTAGAAATCATTTCTTTTTGTCTCCATTCCTAATGTGAATTACTCTGTTCCATTCAGTGTTGTCCATTAACCACAGCTTCACCTTGTTCCCTCTTATTATCCGTCTCATTGTTCCCTCTCCTTTTATTCTCAAGTGCTGCTGGTTCTCAGGTGCCCTTGCCTTCATGCTATCTTACTTTTGCATGTGGGAGGAGAAGTCGTCCTGGGAACTTTGCCATCTTGGGGTGCATCCGGTGATGCCAGACTCAGGTCCAATGGTTTGTTATCTGTTTCAGAGTCAACAAACACCCGGGTTCTGTACTTCAGCATTTTCTCCATGTGCTGTCTCATCGGACTGGCTACCTGGCAGGTTTTCTACCTGCGTCGCTTCTTCAAGGCCAAGAAGCTGATTGAGTAAAGGAGCAAATCTTCTTCCCCCTCCTCTCAGACCCAGCTGGACACCGCTGGGACCTAGCCATGGCCCCCTGGAGCCATCTCACAGATGATACCCACTGACTGGAGCTTTTCTGGAGGAACTTGGACCCTAAAGGGGGAGGGGAGCTTAAACATCGGAGGCAATGGGGGACTTGTGAAATCCTGTTGGATGTTGAGGGTGGGGGAGGTCGTGGTGGGTTTGGATATTCCTGGGGCAGCGATTAAATAAAAAAAGATGTTTCCATGACAGCTGCAGCAAGTTTTTTGCGCTGTCTATTCTCCTTTTATAATCATGGCTTGATGATGTCTCCCATCTGTCTGTGACTGCAGTGTTACTCAGAACCACTTGACCCTGCTGCGCTCTTTATGCAGGTCGTGCTGGGGCAGGGCAGGGGAATCCTGTCCTCTACAGCGGGGATCTAAGTCTCGAGCAAATGGAGATAGGATTCATCATTCCAGCAGGGCCTGAGGATAGAGGGTCTTCCAAGCTTTGGTCCCTGTCGTGGACCTCTGTGTTTCTCCCTGTGGGAGCTGGTGTCTTTGTGCTGACAGGTCAGAGCACTTGAGCATACGGTGATTCAGCCTGGAGGAAGGGGAGCCTTCTAAGGCAGGCTTGGATGTGTGTTTGAGCTTGGAAAAAAGCCTGCTTTGCTCAAATAAGCTATCCAGCCTTGGTCCCACCCTTCCCCCGCATGTTTGTCTTGGATTTGCCTCTCTTGTTTTGAAATGGTGCAGCAGCTTTCCTGAAAGCCTTGGTCAGGAACAGCCTTTTGTGCAGGAGGCCTCGGTCAGATACAGTCACAGAGCAGATGGGAGCAGGTCATGCTAGGAAACTTGGTCTTACATTGAGCAGGAGACTTCTTGTCCATCCAGGCAGCTGGCTGAATGTCATTTTCTGAGACCTCAAAGCAGGGTGAGCTGATGCTCACAAGGCATGAAGGCCTCTACCCTGCATTGAGGTCTGAGGGTACAATAGTGCTGTGCAGGGTAGCAGAGGAGTTGGAAGAATGTGGATGAACAGAGAAAAGGCAGTACAGGGTGGGAATAGGCTATTTCTACATCTGAGGGGGCAGTCTGAACTGTGCCCTCAAGAGAACTGCTATTTTCCTATGCAGTACTGGACAGCAAGAGCCAGCAGCTTCTCACCATTTCTCAGCTGTCCAGATGGCATGATGTTAAATAAACTAGGCTGGGAAAAAGCAGGCAGGTTAACTTCCTGGACTTAATTTGCTGCAGTTTTTAGGCAGTGATTACAATTCTTTCATCGTCTCTGCATTCCTTCAGAGCAAGTGGTTCAGCAGCACAGCATTCTGGTGCCCTGTGTCTAGACACTTCTGGGTAGGGATGGGGTTGTCATGGCCCTGGGCCCAGCCTAGCAGTTTCAAAAAAGCATAGTTTTATAATTTCTGGCCTGAGTCTGATCTATTGCTAGGAAGGAAACAGTTGTCCAGGGTGAGGCAATGGAAAAGAGCATGTAAAGATGATCTCCTGTCATCTAAATACATTAGTTCTTTGCCATTCCCAAGTTCCTGGAGTTGTTAGTTTCACTGCAAGTACTTTGATTGCTTTTAATTTGTTTGGTTTTTGATAAAGCCATATTAGGATCCTAAGTCCACTCCTCTGCCCTTGCATCCATTTTATCCTTGTACGTCTTTGAAAGCTGTTACACTGCAGAACAGCAGCAGTGCCACAGGACTGAATTACAGAAGTCATTTGAAGGTAGTTTTAGGTCTTACAGTTTGAAGCCTGTAGATCTGTTAAGGTTTTGCTTTTGTTTTTATATAACTTGAAAAGACAGTACAAGAAAGGGTCTTTTCCGGTCTTGTCTGTTTTGATATCCTCTCCCTGTCCTTATCTGAGTACAGAGTTACCTTAAAAATGGTGGTGAGGCCTTAAGTTCCCCAAGTGACTGTTACACTCTCATCGTTCTGGTGTTATGTTTTGATCTTCACTGTACTAGTATGGTTACTGGGGAGGAGGTACGGGGGACTGCTGTGGATTTACTTGTAATGACTGGTTGGGGGACTTTTGTCAGCTTTCTCAAATAAAACTTTTTTGGGGAAGAACAACCCACCTCACCTTGTTGCTGTGAGTCTTGTCCTCTTTGTGCTTGTTCCTACAGATTGCTGTTTCCTGAAAGTTGACCTGTCAAAGGAAGCAGCAAGTAAACAGACTCCCCGCAAGCCTTAGGTTTCTCTAGTAACAATTCTAGAATTGGGAAGGGTGCACAGGCTTCTCTGTGGAGTGGGACCAGGACAGCAAGTGAGGTGTCCTAACACAGGTTACTATTTTTTGCCTTTCTCCCTCCCCACTTCCTCACTGCATCGCTCAATGTGGAGGAATTTTAAGGCTGTTTGTGAAACAGGGCTGGTGCTTTAGGGTACAAGATCCAGTTTTTCACCATTGGTTCTCATGTAAAATTTAGTTCATTATGACAAATAGAAGTACTTTCAGTTTTGTGCTTTAGAGGAGATTGAAAACTGTTGCTAAGATGAGATGGTCCTGTGTGAGTGGCAGAGACTGAAGAGAGTGGTTAGGTATTTACTGAAATGCTGTCAGATCTCCTCTGCTGACCCTGCAAGCCTTTTGTTATGCAGTAGCCAAGTGATACGTGCTGTGTAACAAGACTGGGGACACATAAATGCTAGGTAACTGGTTAGTATTATCGGGGAGAATTTCAGGAAGGGAAATCCCCAGATCTCTAGATAAGGATTAGCCTCTGCAAGTTCTTTCCCAGATGAATGTTTTGAGTATGTGAAATCATACAGCTGCTTGCATGCGGTAGGTTGGTAGTGGAGTCTCAGTTGTTTTACAGCACTGTGGATGCAGGGCTGGTGTCTTCGTTCCATTTCACTTCTGGGAAACAGGCTAAAGCTGAGCTGTTGCAGATACTTGGGTCTGAGCCCATCTCTGTGTGTGACAGATGCATCACTGGTAACTAACTCTATGATTGCCTGTAGCAAACTGCATCAGACGTTTCCAGCCTCTTCCACCCACTTGTCAATGTGACTAACGATTTAATTATCACAGTACTTAACACAGCACGTGAGCATTCCTAAGTAAGGTTTATCTTTGTGTATTCCCCCTCTTGCTCTGCCAGCGTGGGCTGCACCCTGTACAGGGTGCCCACAGCAGCTGCTGTTTGCGTGCATGCGTGAGGGGATGAGCATTTTACACACTTACTCATTTTTTGTAAGCTGCTCAGGTTTGTGAGAAGTAAACCAAGTGTACAACATCTGTGTTTCCTTCTAACTGGCAGATGAGAGACATTTGACTCAAACTAGTTTGGCAACTGGTCAAGATCATGAGGGGATTCCCGTCCATGCATTTCAATGGGTCCTGAGGCAGAGGTTTGAGAAAGTAGTGTGGCCTCTCTTTACCTCTGTCATTTCATGTGGTATATTTCTGTCTCTCATATCTTTAGTTGTGTTCCTCTGCAGTACTTGTCTTTCAGATGCCTGAGATGGCCGTGCTTTTAGTGAACAAAGTCTTTGGGAAATGAACTTCCCTTACATTGAAGGTGGCTTATTGGGAAAGAGCGACCACAAATATATAGATCTCCTCTGAAATACATAGATCTTTCAGAGGAGAAAAACAAGGTTGGGTCTGGTGAAGACTACAGGACTTCAGCGTTGGCAGGTTTTTTTCTGGTGCCCTTTCTCCACCTGGAAAATTTGTCAGACTTGTGCTTGTTTTTTCTTCCCCCAAATCACTGCATGTGATGGTGTGGTAGCTCTGGCAGACCAGAGGCAGGTCACCTTTCTCTGAGGAGGTTGGAAAGAGCAGAGGATTTAGAAAAACTGCCAGTTGGCTTTTCTTGAACCTTTTTGTAAACCTGAAACAGGTGAGCCCAAGCCGTTACCGCTGCACTAAAACACTTGTATTTGCTCAATAGTGTTTGTAGGAATCCTGTTTTGCTTTGCACCAGAAGGACTGGCAGGAGCTAGAAGTTTCTCTGTTTCAGCTGCAGCTGAAGTGACTTTCTGTTAAATGGTAGTAACAGATTCCTGTTTGCTCCTTCTATTGCCAGAGGTCCATGTGGTTTATCACCTCTAACTCAGTGCATTAGCTTCTGCATTTCCAGCTGACACAGCCTGCCAGAGGACCTGTGATCTCTTGGTGTCCATCCCAGTGATCTTTGCTATGAGGATCATTGGTTTAACTCATGTTTGGAGAAAGCTGCTATATCCTAAAGGACTCATCTGTCTTGTATTTCAGTTTCTGCAATAAAATGTACATGTTGAATAACTTCCTTTGGGGGCACATAACCCCAAAAAAAGCAATGACAGGACCATGCTCACATTGCTTTGTCTCACTTCTGTGGTTTCCTGTCACTTAATTTCCTTTCACAGCTGGTATTCCTGAGGTAGCTTTCCCCTGATCTTTTAAATCAATTGCATTATGTGATCTTTACATGAACTGCACCAAGATGTTCTGTTGGAATTGTAAGGGCAAGAACTTGTTTTTCCTTGGTTATTTGGTGGATGCTTCTCCTACAGTTGCCAATAGACGAGGCAAGCAGAGGAGACGAGGTGCTTCCCTGCAATATCCCATTGCAGCTCTGGTCTGACCTGCTGCAGAGTTTTACCCTCTAGCATTTTCTCACCCATACCAGCTGCTTGGGCTTTTATTTCCCCCAAGTGTACTTTGTTTGGACAATCTTCCTTCACACATAAAGTGTTTGCTATACATATATAACTGGATTTTCATGGTATTGACTTCTTAATGATAATTAACCATGTAGATGCCTTGTCACTTCTTTCTTAGCATGGGCTGATCTTTGCTTGGCTTAGTAATATAACCAATGTACTGCCTTGACTCTGAAAACCATGAATGAGATCTTTGAAGTAAGGCAGATGCTTGCTATGATTTGGTTTAAATGACAGTTTTCTTACCCTTACCCAAATTCATCCTTCAGTACTCATTTTGCAAAAGGCAAAATGACACGTGGCCCCTTGATGGGGGCTTGATGGTCTGATTTCTTTAAATGCTTGAGTGAAAAATACAGTGTAAAGTCACATATGCATTCTTCAGTCATATTCCAATAAACCTGACTGAGCAGCGACTGCTACTTACTTTAGGGGCATCTTGCTGTGAGAATTACTGCCTGCTTCTTAAAGGGTAGTAAAGGCAATGCTGTGGGGTGGCTAAACCTGATTGTAGCTACTACGGTAAGCATTTTAGGGAAGAATGTGTAAGATACTGTAGATAATAATGGTCAAGATAGCTCTACTTTTCAAATAGGAAAAATGAAGATTGACTTTTTCAATTAGTCTTCTGATTTTCTACAACTATTCCAAATTCCTTAATCCCATTTCCATGAGATTTTTGTCATGCAGATTTTAAAAAATTATTACTATTTACCAGGTGACATTTTGCCAAGTACTTTCCTTGCAAGAGAGGGAGTAAATGATCCTTAGCAAGACACATCTGAGCTTTTTCATCTGTTACTGCAAGCTTCTTTATCCTAAAACTGACATGCTGTCGTTGCTGCTCCTAAGGTCATTATCTTTATATGGAAGTAGTTTCAATGCACAACAAGTAGACGTTGATATATCAAGTTACTTACAAATAGGTGCATATAATGCTGAACAGCCCTTTCAGCACCTTGCAAGGAGCATTGCTCATTCTTTAAACCATCTTCCTGTCGTACTGAAATAAGGTAGTGAAATAAGAGCTAACTGGGCTCTATTGTGCCTGGGTTTAGGGCTTTGTGCTTCAGCTCTGGAGGTCTCCTGTAACTGTTGGATCATCTGTCTTGAAGTGAGCGTTCTGCATCATTCAACTCCGCTTTCCCACCTATAGTTGTGACCGCAGAACTCTGAAAATAAAACGTTGAAATGATGATGGTGTGCATCATTTGTGAAGAAAATAAATCACAAACCTAAGATTAGGGTTGCAAATACTTCTTCATGACAGAGAAGTCATTGCAGCTTCAGCTCTAAAATATTTACGAAGCTTTTAGTTTATTTCTTCATCAGAGGGAGAATCCATGAACTGTGAGTGGCACGGAGAGGGAGACTGCTATGCTTTATTAACAGTGTGAAATGTGTATCCACTGGAAGTATTCTAACTGCTCCAGCTGAATCTTTGTGCTTGGGGTGCAGTCGTGGTGTTTATCCATGCGTGTGTTCTCTCTTGTGTCAATTATTTTTCAATAAAGTATATTATGTGTAGCATGGCTAAGCAAAAAGAAACACTATCATCTGTACAATAAGAAGCAGTAATTACTTTTTCGATATAAATCAGTTACTTCAGGCAGTTTTTTGTTCGGCGAGTACGAGCGGCACTGCGACTCCATCAGCTCCGACTTCGGCAACGAGTCCTCGGGCAGGGGCGGCTCCCGCGGCGGCGGCGGCGTGCCCGGCGAGCAGGAGGAGCTGCACTACATCCCCATCCGCACCCTGGGCCGCGGCGCCTTCGGCGAGGCCACCCTGTACCGCCGCACCGAGGTAGGTAGGCGGCCCCGGCGGCGGGAGAGGGGCCCCGCTCCGCCGCCCCCGCCAAGGGGGCCCGGGGCCCCTCCGATGTGAGCGGGGGCCGCCGCCAGAGCGAGCGGGGCGGTCGCCAGGGGCCGGTGCTTGAAGGCGCCGGTGCCCGAGGAGCCGCAGCGGGGCTCGGCCCCTGGGGTGACACTGACAGCCCCCAGGATGACATCCCCCGGCACCCTCTGGGAACAGCCCGGACACGATGTGACAACATCAGCCCTCAGTGTCCAGGGGCGCAGGGTCTGGGTTTTGGCACGTTTGGGTACTGCCAATCTCTGGGTCCCCTGAAGTTTTGCAGGGAAATGTGGAGAGTCTTCTGACGCTAGTAGACTACTCATTTTTCTATGTTTTGTTCCAGTCACAGAGGACGTGGGGTCATCTCATACAGGTAACTCGCTCAGCATTTCAGTGTAATCAGGGGAGACTGGATGAAAAGCCACTCCTCCCGTTGCTCCCAGCTCGTTTAATACCATCCAGTTCAATTGTAGTTGTGGTTTTTAGCGGCTGTCAAGGAAAAATACTTGATTTATTTCCAAAGGGAAGTTCTTCAGATTTTTTCTGGCCACCTTGAGGTGTTATAACTTGGGCAATAAGTGAACACTGTTCACTTAAGAGATCACTCGTAGCATGGCTGACAATGTGTGTGGGCCTAATAAGGGCAAACTAAATTCATTCTTATTTCCTTATTGGTTTGCTTTGCTTTTTGTTTTTGGTTTTGTTTTTTTTTTTCTTTAGGCTTTTTCCTTTGAATATTTGTAACAGTTTATGGTCTTGTACAATATCCTACAGTTACAGGATTAAAAATACAATCTTCTCCCTTTATTGAACGGGAGTATGTTTAGTCTTTATTGAAATAAAACAAACCCTGTGTCTTCCCCTTGGTTTGTTTTTTTTTTCCCAAAGTGAGTGTTGGCCAGCTAGAAAGATGGCTTCAGGCCATTGCTATTTTTAATGACAAACAACAAACCTCAAAAGTTGTTAAGAATATTTGTCTGAAATCTGTAAGAGGCAGGAAAGTCTTCTGCTTTTCTTGGTATTTTAATTTCCTGCTATAAAGGCACAGACTGTTTTCTTCATAACAGTGTGTTTTTAATTGAAAGATGTTTTTGTGTTTCAGGATGACTCACTTGTAGTGTGGAAAGAGGTGGACCTGACCCGGCTGTCAGAAAAGGAGCGTCGTGATGCTTTGAACGAAATTGTTATCCTGGCCCTGTTGCAGCATGAGAACATCATCGCATACTACAATCACTTCATGGATAACACCACGCTCCTGATTGAGCTGGAGTACTGTAATGGTGAGATCCCTACTCCCATTTGTAAACAGGCAGCTGCCATGTGTCCTGGTCACCCTCCTGTAGAACCTGCAGCAGGTATTTCTGGGGTGTCGTCTGGAGAGCAGAGGAGTGGAGATGAATTCTGATGCATAGCTCCTGAAGAAGAGACTGAGAACCCTTCTGATTTGTGTCTCAGGTGCTAAAAAAAGCAGCTCAGTAGGGCTGGGTTCACTTCTGTTGGTGGAGGCGGTCTATGCAGTAGATGGTTTCTTGAGTTTTCTGAATGGCTGGTGCACTGGAAGGAGTGGGTTATTGGTGATAAACGCTTCTAGTCCACCTTGCTGTGTTCTTTTAGGAGGGCAATGGGAAAAGACGGTGAGACTATTTGGGCCTCTCTACCAGTACAGAGCTGGGCTGTTTTTTCAGTACAGTCACTTAAATGGGTTTATAATTTGGCAGTTGTAAATCAAAGCTTAAAAATCTCCTGGTACACTGCAGTCAGGACTTTTTCCTGCTTTCTGCTTTCAGCTTCTACATTTACTATTAAAAAAAGCCACAAACAACAAACCTGGTCCTTCTGGTGGTGGAGAAAATTTTAAAATTCTGTCCGAGAGTAGCTCAGATGGTGGTGTTTGGAGTTTGCAGGGGAAACAGTCCTAACTCGGATGGAGCGATAGAAGGATTTGCTATGAGGTTCTGACTAGCAGCTGCTCTTAGCAGGAAGAGGAGCCCATATACAGCTTATGCTGCTGGAACAGGATAAGTGCCTAGAACTGCAGTGTGGTTCCTGTTTGGGTGAGTGGGACAGCTCCCCAGGCTAAGCATCTGGTGTTTGTATAGGGCTTGCATTAAGCCTTGGCTCATTGGTAGAAGCATTTTTTGCTGGAAAAGGCTATCATCATATTGTGATTACCTTATACAACAGGTTGCTTCCACTGGAACAGGTTGGAGAGCATAACAGAGTTGTGCAAAGTCTTTTTGAAGGGTGTCAGACACCCTGGTTGGCAGCTTGATCAAAGCTGGTTTTTCTTCCCTGCTTTTTGTTGTTATGGAGGTTGGAATCCAGTGCGAGCATAGGGGAATGGTAGCTCTTTGAGGCACCTTTTGTTTTAGGAGTTCTCTTTGTGGGTGACTTACTTACTTGCCCTGAAAAGACTCCATGCTTGAGGCCATTATAAATTTGTTGGAGAGCGTAGAGAAAAGCTGCATAGTATTGATGTCTGTGCACATTTGTAAATGCCTCTGCTGGCTTTGGGATAATAACCAAGAGATGAGTGTGTAGCTGGTGTTGCCTGAATGTGTCTGAATGGTACAGAACAAGGGACATGAGAAAGAGGAAATCTTGTTTGGACTTCCACATAGTGGTTTTGCCAATGCATTAATAGTTGTTTCTTTGACTTTTTTTTACAGTGTACAAGCCCAAGATAATTTGTGAGTAATTTTTCAAGTAAGGCTGGACTAGTCACTGTCAGACACTCCTCAGAATCCAAAGGTTTTACTGTTTAATTGGCTTGCCTCTTCTGAAAATCTAGAAAAGAATTTCAAATTTCAGTAAATGTTGCCCCTGTTTTACAGAGGAGGAAGCCAAGTTATTAGTTTCTTTGCCTTTAGTTCCATGTATATATCAGGGTACTGTAAGACTTGGATTTGCCATGGGATAACATCAGTGAATACAAATGAAATATATTTGGGAAGAAATATCCTATAAAATACAGTAATTGAAAAGAGAATAACCTATGTCACAAGGTTAGATATGATTAGATAAAACAAATACTAAATTAATTTTGTTTTCACATATGTGCATAGAGGTATTGGTTATATGAGTCAAGAGCTAACTTGTCTCCTTGTGTAGGATTTTGGCAATGTAGTACCTATCATTTTGGCTGCTCTTTGGTTCAGAAAAGCTACAAAAAAGATGGGAAAAAAAGAGAGATGAAGAACACAATTGCCTGCAAAGTTTGAATGGTTAGAGCAGACATTTATAAGAAGAGGCAGAAGTAAATACTTTGGTTAAATTGTGAATGTGAAGAGTGATTTGTAATTGATTTGTAAATGTGAACATAAGGCAGAAAAAAGAAATGTTGGGAAGTTACACCAAGGCTGAGTGATAAGAAATTAAGAGAAGGGAATCTCAATTAGAAAAATCTTCCTAACATGGAAGTTTGAATTAAGTCCCTCAAGTAGACAAAGGAGTCATTGCAGCCTATTTTGGACATTTACCACTTGACAGGCCCATGGAAGTCATACAGCCAAAAGCTGTCTTGCACCATGGGAATGGTCCTGGTGATCCATTACAATTAGGACATAATATATGATAATTGGGAATTGGAATGGCAACAGGAGGTGATCAGAGTTTTGGGATTTACTGTTTGGATGCTGATCCAACAGGGAGTATCTCTACTTGCGGCTCTCAGCATCATTTCTTTTAGCTTTCCTTGATTTTCAGTCTGCTGTCTTGAAGTCATGGGGCACCCTGAAGATTCTGCTGATTTCAGGCTTCTGTTAGTGGTACTGCTGTTGTCAGTGCTTTGTGAATTCTGCACCAATGTATTTGGTAGGGCAGATAAAGGAGAGGCCAGTCAGAGCTGGGCAGTAAGTAGCAAAAGACAGTAAATTGTGCTTTCAGGGACTACTCTGACCTTAAAATTGTTTTCTTTCTCTTTTTAAATGTATTATTTATATATATATATAATGCTGAACAGGACAATCTCACGTGATCTGGTGTAAGCTAATACATGTTTACATACCCCAAGAAGCACTTTAAAAAAGTAGGGACTGCTGGCCAAGCTTACTGATTTGCTTTTCAGAGAGTATTAAAGGATGGTGTTAAAGATTCATCTCTGCTTAGCCTTAATTACACCACTGAAGTTCTTAGATGGAAGAAGAACTTGGTTTTGTGGATGCCTGACCAGTTTAAGTGAAGAATGCTGAGAGAGAGCTGTAGTGAGTGATCAGATCTCTTAGGGGATTTGAGTATTCCCAGCAGCACTTGAGCAGAGTAACTGCTGCCATTAACTAAGATGAACCTCTCTCTCTTTCTCACTCACTTATAATTACAGGAGGGAACCTCTACGATAAGATTCTGCGACAGAAAGACAAGTTATTTGAAGAAGAGGTAATTTGGACTGCTTTGAGGGAGCGGTGGGGCTGGCCTAATGTTCTGGGAATCTGTAGGGTTATTTGAGTATTTCTTCAAATTTTTTTTCATTGTGATGGTGGGGAATTTCTGTGTTTATCTGGGGGCTGACATCCTTCTGGTTCAATATTGCAAGCATTTATGGACTGTCCAAAACTTATTTTCCTTTTTAACTGTCTCTAAGCAGTATATAGTTCTAAGGGAGGAATAATGAAAGAGAGCTGGCTTTCTTCACCTTATCATCTTGGCAAACATTTAACTTTTAAACCTCTTTCTGTGTTTCTTCCTAGTGGGCACTCTTCTCTCCCTTCTTAATCATTTTGTAGGTGTTTTTTTGGGTAATTTCCTTGAATCTGTCTTACTCTTCTCTTCTTCTGTCTTTATTTTATTTAAACTTACTTTCTGCTGTCTGCTTTCACTGCGTGCTGAGCTGATTAATGATTACACTTACTTGTCTTTATATAGTGACTTCTAAGGCTTTCTGGCTCGTGGAGAGTATTTAACGGCCACAATTCATATTTTGGAGAGCACAACTGTGGATGTTTCCCAAGTGGTCATTAGTTGTCATTCTTAAGTCTTTTCACTTAAATCTGTGGCGCTTGTCAGAACAGACACTACGAATGGCAGTAGAACAATCTACCTATTGAAATATCTTTTTTAGAGATTTCCAAACCACGAAATTCTAAAATTTTCATACTCCTGAAAGAGCATCTAAATGGTATGGCCAGGCCTTCTTGCTGTGCCTCAGTGTGACAGGGACGTGTAGGGTTTTGTGGGTTTTTTTATTTTTTTTCATTTTTTTCGAGCCTCACATAATGCTTATATTCCTGCCTATGCAGATGGTGGTTTGGTATCTCTTTCAAATTGCATCAGCGGTGAGCTGCATTCATCGAGCAGGAATTCTTCACAGGTAAGTGTGGCATGCAGCAAAGCTGAGGTAGCCAGTGCAGTTCGTGGGGGGGAGTGAAGAACTCCTTTGTTTCTTTGTTTAAAGCAAGCACTGAGCTTCTCTCCAAAGTGTAATAGGATCTCCTAGATGTTAAGTATCCCTTTTTTATTGGGCTAGAAACTGCCTTGTGATAAATGTGCAGGAAATCTTGTATTTGAAAATGGAACTGCAGCTGTGTGAACAAAGAGTTTATCCACATAGGAAGGAAGTAAATTTGCCCTTTATTGCTATAGCACATAAATGATGTTTGTTAAAGTGGGTAGGAAGAGCAGTTACCACAGGCCAAAGGTACTTCTGACCTGTTCCACAATTAATAGCTGCAAGCCGATGTGTACATCATTCTGTAATTCCTGGAGGCTAGTAGTGATGAAGATTTTGCACTTGTCCATTGCTGTAATATAACCCATGTGAAGATTTGTCCTGCATTTGTCTGAATCTTATTTCTTTGGCCTGTTACTTAAGGACCTGGTACAGTCTGTTAGCTTGTAGTGGTAGTTTTGACAGTTATTCTGAGATTTTAATGTGTAGCTAATTACCTTTTTCTGTTGCCATTTTCTGTTTGGGAGCAGTAAATTTCATGTCTTACGTGTGTTTCAAGGAGACTGTGATGTTCTGGGGAGTATTGCATGTCTAGACAGCCACTTCCAGCACAGTTGGATCGTGTGCTGCACTAACTTATGTGCATAGCTGTGTGAGGATATTTTCTGTAGGATAGCATCCTGTCTGCTGCCATTCTGAATCTTTAGTAATTGGCAAGCCTTGCTAATGAGGGGTTGGTAGCCTACACTCAGCAAAGTAGTGCCTAAGTTTTTGGCCTGAAGCAGATGTCATGTCTGTCCTGCTTTGCAGTGATTTCCTGCTTACGACTTCTGAACATGTCTGGCCCCAAATCCTTCCACAATAATGAATTGAACAATTATTTAAATGTTGGCAGTGATTTCCTTCTGCTGCAGACATTGTCAGAGTGACCCAGGACTTTGCGATGCCCCAAGTGGATGAATGCAAAGTGCTGCTTTACTTGATGTTTTCCTGATCTACACAGGGAAGTTGTTGATGGTATGTTAGGAAAAGAGGGTGTTAAGGGTGCCATGAAGTGTTGGCCATGAAAAGCATATCATGCTGCAGGGGCTTCCTCTCTGTTTCCAGCCTCTTGTGTTGATCTGTGAAACTACATACAGATGACTCTGTCTGGGAGAGTGTTTCCAGTGAGTTTTGGAGTTGGGGGTTTTTGTGGCCATCAACATTTGAACTCTTGGGCATAGTATGTCATAGAATCATGGTGTCATTAAGGTTGGAAAAGACCTCCAAGGTCTTAGGAGTCCAACTGAACACCACCATGTCAACTAAACAATAGCACTAAGTGCCGTGTCTAGTTGTTTCTTGAACGCTTCCAGGGATGGTGGCTCTACCACTTCCCTGGACAGCCCATTCCAATGTGTAACAACCCTTTCAGTGAAGAAATTCTTCTGATGTCCAACCTGAACCTCCCTTGGTGTATCCCGAGGCCATTTCCTCTTGTGACAACTGTCACCAGTTACCTTGGAAAAGAGACTGACCCCCATCTTGCTGCAATCTCCTTTCAGGCAATGGTAGAGAGTGATAAGGTGTCAGCTGAGCCTCCTTTTCTCCAGGCTAAACAACCACGGCTCCCGCAGCCGCTTCTCATCAGACTTGTGTTCCAGATCCTTCACCAGCTCTATTGCCTCCTCTGGACACGCTCCAGCACCTCAGTGTCTTTCCTGTAGTGAGGGGCCCAGAACTGGACTTGAAGTGTGACCTCACTGGTACTGAGTATAGGGGAACAATCCCTGCCCTGGTCCTGCTGGACACGCTTTTTCTGATACAGGCCAGGATGCCATTGGCCTTCTTGACCACCTGGGCACACGCTGGCTCATGTTCAGCTGCTGTCGACTGGCACCCCCAGGTCCTTTTCTGCTGGGCAGCTTTGCAGTCACTCTGCCCCCAGCCTGCAGCACTGCCTGGGGTTATTGTGGCCCAAGTGCAGGACCTGACATTTCACCTTACTGAACCTCTACAATTGGCCTCAGCCCATTGATCTAGGCTGTCCAGATCCCAGTGTAGAGCCTCTCCTAGCCTTCAGCCCATCAACACTCCTGCCCAGCTTGGTGTTGTCTGCAAACTGACTGAGAGTGCACTCGATCCCCTTGTCCAAAACATCAATAAAGATACTAAACAGGAGTGGCCCCAACACTGAGCCCTGGAGAACCCCATTGGTGACTGCCAGGTGGATGTGGCACCCATCACCACTATGCTCTGTGCCTGGCTACCTGGCAGTTTTTAACGCAGCAAAGAGTGCACTTACACAAACCATGGGTTGCCAGCTTCTCCATCAGCCTGCTCCTGCATCTCTAAAATTTCCTTCTTAAAGTATGTCCAGCCTTCCTAGACCCCTGTGCTTTTAAGAGCTGTTTCCCAAGGTACTGTCTGAACCAGTGGCCTGAAAAGACCAAAGTCTGCCTGCCAGAACTCCAAGGTGGAGGTTTTGTTGGCCCCCTTTCTTACTTCGCTGAGAATTGAATCTGTCATTTCATGGTCGCTCCCTAAGAGGGCCTCCAGCCACCACATCTCCCACCAGCCCTTGTCTGTTCAGAAACAGCAGGCACTGCCCTGGTAGGCTTGCTAACCAGCTGTGTCACAAAGCTATCTTCCACACACTCCAGGAACCTCCTAGACTGCCTCCTCTCTGCTGTGTTGAGTTTCCAGCAGACAGGCAGCAGGTTAAAGTCTCCCACAAAAACTAGCGATCATGAAACATCAGCCAGCTGCTTATGGAATCTCCTCTGGCTCTTCATCCTGGTTGGGTGGTCCTCCCCCTGATTCTCACCCAAAGGTGGTGAACCATATTGTCACTGACCTTGGGCTCTGTGCAGTCAAAACGCTCCCTAAGGTACAGAGCCACCCCACCGCCTCTCCTTGCTCACCTGTGCCTTATGAAGAGCTGCATTGCAGCACTCCGATAGTGCGAGTCCCCCCAGCACATCTCCATGATGGCAGCTATGTCCCAGCTTTCCTGCTGCATTTCCTGGCTTCCAGCTTCTCCTGTTTGTTACCCGTGCTGTGTGCATTGATGCAGATGCACTTCAGCTGGGCTATCGATTTCACCCCCAGCACTGGCATGCAGCCCACAGCCTCATCTCTAGCGAGCCTGGTCTTACCTCCTTCCCCCTTCCAACCTAGACTAAAGCCTTCTCCATCAGCACAGCCAACTCATAGGCTAGAATCCTATGTCGTGTTATAAAGAGTACTTCTTGAGGGGTAAGGACATTATGCTTAAGTTCTAGTGACATCTGTTTCACACCCTCTGTGTATGTGTTTATGTTTGCATACATACATTTTCATACTTACACTTATGTTTTTAGCGAGCTCAGGGACTCCTGGCTTGGGTCTATTTATAAAACTAGCAAAAATAAGATCTGCTCAATGACCTTCATATGAGAAGAAACTGAGAGGGGGGAAAGAACTATCTTTGATCTGTGGCCTTTACGTAGGTATCTGGAGCCTGAGCTTTTGAAACTGTGTTGTGTTTGTGTGGGGANGGCTCCCGCAGCCGCTTCTCATCAGACTTGTGTTCCAGATCCTTCACCAGCTCTATTGCCTCCTCTGGACACGCTCCAGCACCTCAGTGTCTTTCCTGTAGTGAGGGGCCCAGAACTGGACTTGAAGTGTGACCTCACTGGTACTGAGTATAGGGGAACAATCCCTGCCCTGGTCCTGCTGGACACGCTTTTTCTGATACAGGCCAGGATGCCATTGGCCTTCTTGACCACCTGGGCACACGCTGGCTCATGTTCAGCTGCTGTCGACTGGCACCCCCAGGTCCTTTTCTGCTGGGCAGCTTTGCAGTCACTCTGCCCCCAGCCTGCAGCACTGCCTGGGGTTATTGTGGCCCAAGTGCAGGACCTGACATTTCACCTTACTGAACCTCTACAATTGGCCTCAGCCCATTGACCTAGGCTGTCCAGATCCCAGTGTAGAGCCTCTCCTAGCCTTCAGCCCATCAACACTCCTGCCCAGCTTGGTGTTGTCTGCAAACTGACTGAGAGTGCACTCGATCCCCTTGTCCAAAACATCAATAAAGATACTAAACAGGAGTGGCCCCAACACTGAGCCCTGGAGAACCCCATTGGTGACTGCCAGGTGGATGTGGCACCCATCACCACTATGCTCTGTGCCTGGCTACCTGGCAGTTTTTAACGCAGCAAAGAGTGCACTTACACAAACCATGGGTTGCCAGCTTCTCCATCAGCCTGCTCCTGCATCTCTAAAATTTCCTTCTTAAAGTATGTCCAGCCTTCCTAGACCCCTGTGCTTTTAAGAGCTGTTTCCCAAGGTACTGTCTGAACCAGTGGCCTGAAAAGACCAAAGTCTGCCTGCCAGAACTCCAAGGTGGAGGTTTTGTTGGCCCCCTTTCTTACTTCGCTGAGAATTGAATCTGTCATTTCATGGTCGCTCCCTAAGAGGGCCTCCAGCCACCACATCTCCCACCAGCCCTTGTCTGTTCAGAAACAGCAGGCACTGCCCTGGTAGGCTTGCTAACCAGCTGTGTCACAAAGCTATCTTCCACACACTCCAGGAACCTCCTAGACTGCCTCCTCTCTGCTGTGTTGAGTTTCCAGCAGACAGGCAGCAGGTTAAAGTCTCCCACAAAAACTAGCGATCATGAAACATCAGCCAGCTGCTTATGGAATCTCCTCTGGCTCTTCATCCTGGTTGGGTGGTCCTCCCCCTGATTCTCACCCAAAGGTGGTGAACCATATTGTCACTGACCTTGGGCTCTGTGCAGTCAAAACGCTCCCTAAGGTACAGAGCCACCCCACCGCCTCTCCTTGCTCACCTGTGCCTTATGAAGAGCTGCATTGCAGCACTCCGATAGTGCGAGTCCCCCCAGCACATCTCCATGATGGCAGCTATGTCCCAGCTTTCCTGCTGCATTTCCTGGCTTCCAGCTTCTCCTGTTTGTTACCCGTGCTGTGTGCATTGATGCAGATGCACTTCAGCTGGGCTATCGATTTCACCCCCAGCACTGGCATGCAGCCCACAGCCTCATCTCTAGCGAGCCTGGTCTTACCTCCTTCCCCCTTCCAACCTAGACTAAAGCCTTCTCCATCAGCACAGCCAACTCATAGGCTAGAATCCTATGTCGTGTTATAAAGAGTACTTCTTGAGGGGTAAGGACATTATGCTTAAGTTCTAGTGACATCTGTTTCACACCCTCTGTGTATGTGTTTATGTTTGCATACATACATTTTCATACTTACACTTATGTTTTTAGCGAGCTCAGGGACTCCTGGCTTGGGTCTATTTATAAAACTAGCAAAAATAAGATCTGCTCAATGACCTTCATATGAGAAGAAACTGAGAGGGGGGAAAGAACTATCTTTGATCTGTGGCCTTTACGTAGGTATCTGGAGCCTGAGCTTTTGAAACTGTGTTGTGTTTGTGTGGGGAATGTGATAAAACATGGATAACTGCAGTTGCCCCCAGTACTTGGGGCAAAATTGCCTTTGGAGAGCTTCATGTATGTGTGTGTGACAGAGTGCTGGCAGAGTAGCAAATAGCTCATTTTGGGGGGAAGGTATAGTAATGTGTGGAAGACTGTGAAATCTGGAAGTGTATTTATTTGAGTGTTTGAATTTCTTTTTCTTGTTCCAGAGATATAAAGACATTAAATATCTTTCTAACTAAGGCAAACCTGATTAAACTGGGAGACTATGGATTGGCAAAGAAGCTGAACTCTGAGTACTCTATGGCTGAGACTGTGAGTATCTGCCATCTTTGTGTGCAAACTGAGTTGTGTTTTTCTTTCACCTCTGGATGTCTTGCAGAAGACCAGGGGCGCTGTACATTCTTGCTGCTTGTTTTCTGTTACTTTCCTTTCCCTCACCCCTCAATTTCCCTCACTGTTGTGGTATCATAGCGTTAAAGTTGGAAAAGACCTCTAAGGTCATGGAGTCCAACTGTTAACCCAGCACTGCTGTGTTCACCACTAAACCATGTCCCTAAGTGCTGCATCCACATGTTTTTTTGAACGCTTCCAGGGATGGTGATTCAACTACTTCTTTGGGTATCTTGTTCCAGTGCCTGACCCTTTCAGTGAAGAAATGTTTCATTGTATTTTATGTAAACCTCCTCTGGTGCCACTTGAGGCCGTTTCTTCTTGTCATGTCACTTATTACTTGGAGACCAACACCCACCTCGCTACAACTTTACTTCCTAACTTTATCTCACTAACTCTGGCATATTTGCTGATGTGTTGCAGCCTGCAGTTATCCTTGCTCCCAGGTTACCTTTTGGAGGTCTGTCTCTCTGGAAAGCAGCAGTAGACTAAAGATAGGTGCCACTATGGGAATATAATTGTACCAGAGCTAGAGAGCACTGCTCCTCTTTCCCCTAGGCATGGAACTGAATCTGTGAATGCAAAGGCAGTGCTAGCTGAAGGACAGAGACAGCATTATAGTCACATCAGAGCAACGCTCTCCCTCTGGGCTAGTTAAGTCCAGCTTAACACATTAAGTTAATTTTGTCATGCTGCTGTGCTAACAGGTAAATTTTGCCTCAGGTGGATCTGAGGTAGCTTGGATGTGCATGCCTGACATTGCACTGTGCCACAGGCATGTCTCATATCTCTTTAACATCCAGGCTCTGTGAAGAAGCAAGACAGGCACTTGTGCTTTTTATGGTAACCAGGTGTATGGTTTATTGGTAATGTTCCTGAAGGGGGGCAAAGCTTTATAGGAGAGATTAATTCTACCAGAAGGCTGTCAAGCTTGGCCTTGTTCCAGACCCTGCCAGAAAGCATTTTCGTAGCCAGTTTTGACACAGGGTAAGCTGTATTGCAGGCACCTAAAAGGTTCTGCTTGGATTTCTCAGCTCCATTAATTTCTCTGGTGAGTGTTAGGCTTGGAGACATTGTCTGGGGTTCCTATCTGCTAACGGCCTTTATTATAGTTTGGGACACAAGCCAGCTCACACTTCCCCTTACCAGGCTGTGTTATTCAATTTGATGCCAGGTGTTGGTGTTCTGTTAGGATGTGTAGTTAAATACTTGCCACTGCACTTCTAGAACATGAGCACTATTGTGCAGTTCCACTGTAAGTGGGAACTCAAGGCTACTGCATAAAGCCATCAATAGGCTGGGCTGCAGCAGAACCACTTCTGTTTTGACACACTTTTCGTGGCCTTCTGGCTTTCAGAGGCAGTTTGCTCTGTGCTATGAATTTCCAGGTTTGTTTTTGCCTGTGCTGTCTGTATTCATCTATACCTACTACACCTGCAAGCATTGTTTTTTCCTTTTTCACATATGAAGAATTTTGAACTGCACACCTTCCACCATATTTTGGTTTTTATTTGCTGGCTATGCTCTGGTCTAGTTGCTCAATTTGTAACCTAATGACCAGTGGCAGACTGGAAGTCATTGTTTTGGGAAATGAGTGCAAAACATGTTATTGTCAGTATTTGTAACTGTAGCAGTCAAATTGTGATTTTGTAGAATGTTCACATCTTGCTTACTAAACACTGATTGCTTAATTTATCATTCTTTCTCCCATTTACCCAAGAAGATATGGAAAATACATCTGTATCTTACAGAAAGCTTACATTATCCTTTGCTTAAAAAAGGTTTAGGTGCAGTGTCCTAGTTCTCCATATGATACTCCAGTTCTTAGGGCTTCTAAACCTTCTCAGGGCTGGGACAGCTCTGTAGCTGTCACGCTCTGTAACAGGAAATGGGAGGGGGATGGCAGATTCTGAATGTGCCCATTAGGTAGTCAGTGTACTAGCAGAGTCTGATGAAGGGCAGGCTTTGTAGTCCTTGGAGCTTTGCTGAGAGAGTTGAAAAGAGGTCATCTATAAATATTTCTCCTTTTTCTAAAATCTGTCTTATTTTATTTTGCTGTCTAGTTTCTTTCTGAGGAGTGAGCTCCATTCATCTGGAAGCTTCATTCTTACATCTTTTATCATGTTTGTTCTGCATCTCCTTGTTGTGACTTTGAGCTAAGCCACTATTTCTGCAGTACCTGGGAGGCCTTCTGTATTTACGTGCAGGGTTTTGGATTTTTTGTGTGGTGGGGATGTTTGTTCTGCACAAAACAATCGTTCAGGAAAAGTCCACTTCTGAAGTGAAAGCCTGTTGGGTGGGACTCAAGCCAGCTTTCTACATACTGACCCAAAAGGAACCCTTCTTTTTGTTTGAGACAGAGTAGCCTTTGTCCTGGCAGTATCTTGTGATCAGAGTGGCTCCATAGCTAAGGTCTGGCATCTGTATTTGGAAGCTTTGCTAGATTTCTTTTTCTTCAGCCTCGTGTGATGATTTCCATATGCCTGGTCAGTACATAAGGCCCTGATTACCTCTAAATGATGTGTATTTAAGAGGGGAAAGTCACTGCTGTGTTTTTGTGACTACTGCTCTATTGAGAAGTATGTGCCACATCAGGTACATGAGAAGAGAGGTGTCTAGGATCTTTTAGGAAGCTCAGGGAAAGACAGGTTTGTGGATGAGAGGGGAAGAAGTGTGCTTATTGTTCCCATCCCTCCAGCACATTAGTGAGGTGTATCACTTCAGTGCTGTGTCAGAGCAGAGTCTAGCTCTGTTCTGTGTGAACATAATGGATACAGAGCTCCTGAATTGAAGGCTGCTGGATCATTTATGATTTTTAAATGTGTTTTTTCCTAGCTGGTGGGAACTCCATATTATATGTCCCCAGAACTCTGCCAGGGTGTAAAATACAACTTCAAATCAGATATTTGGGCTGTGGGCTGTGTCATCTTTGAACTGCTTACTCTGAAGAGGACCTTTGATGCTACTGTAAGTCTGCAAACCATTATGGACTGAATAACCTTATTTTTTATTGTCCTAAGATTCAGACTTGGCTCATAGCTTTCTTCAGCTATGTTTTTCTTTCACTGTTGTTTAAATCTGCTAATTAATAAAACAGTGGCCTGAGAGTGACAGCTATAGCCAGAGAAAATGCATGATTTCCCTTACCCTTCGTGCAGATTTCCCTTCTGCCTTCATGCAGGAGACTGACTGGCTTCTGCCAAACCCACCCTTGTCTTCAGCCCAAGTTTACTAGGTGCAGAATAATAACTGTGCTAATTTGTATCATGATTGTGAACGAAGTATCCTTTTGACTACAAGGAGGAAGTTTGTGACCATGTAGTCTTTTTGCTCTTTTAGCATTACTAGTTGAGAATTTTCTGTGTAGCATTCTGTAGCAAAAAGTTCCAGCCTTCAGATTTCATAGGATCTAATCCTGTTACTCTTTCTCAAAGCTTGGTTGCAAGAGAAGTCTGGTCAAGCTGGCATAGGGAGGGTGAAAGGAGCATTGCTGGCTGACACGTGATTTGCCGGCTTGTGCCATGTGATGGGAAAAGCTGCTAGTTGCCGTAGGCAAGATTTTGTAACCCTGAAAGACATGATGTGAAAATACCATCGTTTCCTGACTTTCTCTCGTGGTGGCTCTCGAGTCCCCAGTAACTTTGCTGCTGTGCTGTGGTTAATGGCAATATGCAGCATAGGAGATTTCATGCAGAGGGAAGCCTGTTCTCCCTGCACTGTTAGAGAATTTGGTGAAAAGCTGGATGTTGCCACTAAGTCCTAGCCACCAGAGGTACCATTTCTGCAGGAATTGTTATTAGGTTTCTGGAGAACCTGCTAGGCAGGGAAGAAGAGGGATGTGTCCTGATCAGAGATGGAGGAAGAAAATAATGGTGGCCCATAGCATCTCTCCTCATGGGACACGTTGTCCTGGATCCATTATGTCTGGTTTCTGCCTAGAATCCCCTGAACCTTTGTGTGAAGATTGTACAGGGAAATCGTGCCATGGAGGTTGATTCCACTGTCTACTCCTGGGAGCTGATCCAGATGGTGAACTCCTGCCTTGATCAGGTTGGTGAAATACTTTCTCATTTTCAGATACCCTTTCCCAGCTGTCTCAGCCATGGAATTCAGGAGTGAAGGGGAATGACATGCCTGTTTCAATATGTGAGCTGTTGATGCAGGGTAATTTTTGTGAGGCCTGAGACATCTCTAAACCTGGGCTTTCTCCAGTCCTCTGAAAGCTTTGTCTCAGTCCTGCAGGCTCTGGAGGTGTGCTGGGTTTACTCTGTTCACAAGTATTTAATGGGCTGGCAGAAGCAATTATTTTTTAATGCAGTGCTGTGGAGGTAGGAGCATCACCTCAGTGCAATCTCTTAAGGCTCTGGCTTTCTGTAGGGAATTGATTTCTTGAAAGCAAGCATAGTATTAATACCTTTGGAGCATGCAAGTCCCTCCTGCACGTCCGTGGTATTTATCCCTATTCATTCTAAATATTTGAATTAATTCCTTTCCCTTCTGAAGGGAGTCAGGGAAAGAGGTCTGTGCAGGCTTGAATGAGGTCTTCTAGCCCAAGATTTTGTTGTAGATGATGAGTATTTCCCAGAGAATTACTTGTTGCTTCCTTCTTTCAGGACCCAGAAAAGAGACCCACTGCCGATGAATTGCTTGAACATCCCCTTCTCAGCAAACGCAGGAGGTAATCAGATGGTCTTGCCTGAAACCTGGATGGCTGACAGGGAAAATAGGAGAGTTTGTGCAGACTGGTGGTGTTTATGCTTTTATAGCAATGTCCTTAAGTGAATTTAGTCTGATGTGAGGCAGTTATTTAAGTACTTCATTTTCTTTAGGGCAAAAGTGCATTTTTACAGTCTTGTCTTCTCTCTGGTGTTCTGTTGGTGCATGGGAAAGGTCTCTGCATCCTTAGAAGCTATTGTATTGAGAACCTTGAAATATTCCATTCTGAGACTCTTAGAGGAATGCTGCTTTCTACTCTTCAAATTTCTGAGAATGAAGAGTCACAGAGATCCTCTTGTGGTCATTGGAAAAAGCCATTTTGAATATATATTCAAAATATGTGGATCATTCAGTATAGAGACCCTCACTTTTTCCTTTTGGTGCCTCCCTCTTTGGGAGAGACTTGCATTGAAATTGGTCCATTTTAGCTTAGTTTGTCCACCAGCCTGCACACACTATCTTGTCATGAAAGGTGGATGATAATTCTGGGCTGTTTCTATCCCACATTGGTTTCTTTGGGAACAGCAGACTTAGTCCTTTATACCAATACTCTTTTGCATGATGATCAGCAGAGTTTGAGTTTTGTCTTGTTGTGTGCATTGGTAAAAGCCCAAATACTGATAATATTTAGCCATTTAAGGTTATTCTTGTGCAATATGGGTATTGGTTGGCCACATTTTCATACCTACGTAGTTTGTTGTCCCCAGCTCTCCTAGAAGTTTGTTACTGCGTGGTACATTACTTCTGCCCTACTTACTGTGTATTGCTGCGAGCTGGTAAACAGCTGCCACGTTTCCTCCAAGAGGCAGCAGCATTTTGTTGGAAAGGAAAACAGTCTGTGTGTGCTGCTTGTCAGTAAATTGCATAGAGCAATGTTGCTGTTTCCTAAAATGCTTTTTCTCCATTGGCAGGGAGATGGAAGAGAAAGTCACACTGCTTAATGGGCCAAATAAGAGACCAAGGTAATTATTTCGACATGTATTTGAAAGGAAGTATGGAGAGAACAGCTCACCAGAGAGGAACTAGGAGTGTTAGCCTCTGACAACCTCAATGGAATAGTGTAGTTTAGAAGATCCCTGAATGCTAGAAATTTGACATAGTTGTTGCATGCTTGTCCTGTGTTTTACTCTGCGTTTTATATCCTACTTATTTGTATGGCTGGAGTCATAATGCAGCAGGTCCCATCCAGCTCTAATCTGTCCTGCTGAGGATGTAGTCTTCACAGCCTACATATCTGCGTTGTAAAGTAGATCCCTCCTTTCACACAGATTCCCTTCAACAGGAGGAATATGACTGTCTGAATGATGAATATTACATTAATATAAATACCTTCTATAAAACTTGGTATAGCAGAGGTTCACCACAGTTCCCAGCAAGCCTGTAAGCAGGGTTGCTCTGTGGAACAGATAGCTTCTGTGACATGTATAGCTGGTTGTCTGGTATTTATCAGATAGAATTTGACCAATTTTCCCTCATAAACTTGGAAGTGCTGACACTATGTGAGCACCTTACGTGAAGTTGTCCCTGTCCATGGGTTGTTCAGAGCTTGCTGGAAGAACAGTTTTTGAAAACAAAACCCATGAGTGGTTGTGAAGAGGAAACTGTTAGACACCTGCAGGAAAATGGAGGGTGACAGGGAATACAAACTCGTTACTAAAAGCATGTGTGTTTTGTTGGGGGGTCTTGTGCAGGTCTAGTACCATGAATGAGGCTCCCATTGCAGTGGTGACTTCACGCACTAGTGAGGTGTATGTTTGGGGGGGTGGTAAGTCCACCCCCCAGAAGCTGGATGCCATCAAAAGTGGCTGCAGCGCGCGTCAGGTGTGTGCTGGTAACACTCACTTTGCTGTGGTGACAGTGGAGAAGGAGCTCTACACCTGGGTGGTAAGTGAGACAAACCACAGGAAGCGGGTAAGAGTGGGAAAGGAGGCTTCACATCTACTGCTGAGCATTCACGAGCCTGTTTGAATCAGATGGGCAGGAAGCTTGGAAAGGGAGAAATCTGACTGCAGTGGACACCGAGGCCATCTGATTTGGGGCTGACCCAAGTCTCCCAAGGCAAGTGTGTTTCTGGGAGACATTTTCCATTGTGGCAGGAAGTGTCTTGGAGACTTGCTGTGCGCTTGAGGTTAGTAGAGGGTGGTCTTGTAGGCCCAAACACTGAGTCAAACATCTCTCCATTCCCTTCCTGACTACTAGACATGCAGTGGAGACTTAGTGGTTCTCTGGCCGTTGTAGTTTTGAGGAGGGTTTTTCAAGATCAGAATGGGTGGGCTGAGTTACCTTTTTGTAATACAGTTGTCATCTACAAGGCAACTTGTGTCTGAAAGCAGAGGCGTCTTATGCTAAACAACTCTGCTTTTTATGATGAGTGGAAATTCTGGAACAGTTTAAAGTGGATAAAAAATGCTGGCATATAATGCATTTTAAACAATTGAATCCAGTCTTCTCAGGTTTAGATGGTCAGTGATGCATGGAGGTGTTCTCCATCTCCAGGCTCACATGGGTTTTTGTATTGATTATACAGAATCTGTTAAGATAGATTAGAAGATAAGTCAGTGAGAAAATAAAGAAATCCAAATAGGAGGAGAACAACTTGGAGTAATTTGCTGGATATTCCTGCAAGAACAACCACTGAAAACTTTCAGCTGGCTATTAATAGTTTTAGTTTCAACACTACTTGTTTTGTTTTTCCTGTATAATTGCTATGTCAGGCCACTTCAATGACATTTGTTTCAGGTTATGCATTTCTTTGCAGCCATTAGGATTTAGAAAAGTAGCTCAAAAAGCCGAAGGATGAATTTCAGTCCTGCAGTAGGGAGCAGGTTCTGTAGCCTGGCAGAAAGGAGCAGGGATTTCTCACCAGCTGGTGTCCTGAGACTGGATCACTCCTTGTTAGTGCATCACTGCCAGAAAGCCTGTGCTGCCCTTGAGAACGTTGCCTGCTGTATGCACAGACATAGCAGTCTCTTCCCTAGAGTAGACAGAACATTTTCTCTTGCTCCTTGCAGTCTTCTGTTGTTTGTTTGTGGTGCTGCTAACTATTGACCCCATCTCTGGGATTGTGGAAATGTAACCTCACCAGGTGTTTCTGTCTTGCAGAATATGCAGGGGGGTACCAAGCTGCATGGGCAGCTGGGACATGGAGACAGAGCTTCCTACCGGCAGCCAAAGCATGTTGAGAAGCTTCAGGGAAAAGCCATTCGCCAGGTGTCCTGTGGAGATGATTTCACAGTGTGCATCACGGGTAAGAGCTGGAAGTCCTTTGGCTCAGACTTTTATGGATGCGTAGGCATTGACAAGTCCCCTCACTTTGCTGTGCTGTTGGAGGTGTTTGCTTTCACCATCAGATTAGCAAAGCAGCTTTGTACACAAAGGAGAAAGCCCCATATGTTACTCCTCTCTCAGTTTTGAGGATAGTATTGACATTATTACATTTGGGATAGATTATATCTCAACATTTGAGAAAGATCAACATTATTACACAGAGGAAGATACTGACTCCCAAGAAGGATGGGGTTTTGCTAAGGATGTGCTCCTTTTTGGTGATAAAGCTGGGTGTTAACCACAAATCCACGTGTCTGTGCAGAGTCTCTGCTTTTACCAGTGCATGTGTTGCCTCCAAACATGATTGTACTAAAGACAGTGAAGCCTGAAGTCAAGAATGTAGGTGTGTTTGAAACTCTCTTTGGACTGTGTAGGGAAAGAATCACCCAGTGATGAAAAAGAATGTCTATCTAGGATTTGCTGTTTAATTCAGAATGCTTGACACCTGGTAGCTGTCTCTAGTCCCAACCTTGCTCATACTTTAAAAGATGTGTTAGGTGTGGTGCTGTCTGTTACAGAAGAATTTGACTCTCACTTTACCCATGCAAATGATTCTCAACAAGGTAGTTTCAAGCTTATTTTGCCAGTGCTGAAAAGGCAGAGATTTGAGAGAGATAAGCTCAGGTGGTCATTTTGAGGAAGGAGTGACTTAGGGGGCCACAGGATCAATTTGTGGGTTGCTGTTAAAGAAAGTGGCAGGTTCAACCAAAGATTTTTTGGCACTGAAGTAACTGCAGGTTGTCGTGTAAGATCATCCATCTTAACATAAGCAAGAAAGGACTCCATAGTCTCCTGATGACATTCTTCTGCACTAAAGAGGGTGACTGCAGAAAAGAAGTTGCTCTGACCATGTCCTAAGAAGTTAATATGCAGCCTAACACAAGCTCTGTGTGCTGACCAAGCTTCCTTTATGTCCTTTAGATGAGGGCCAGGTGTATGCCTTTGGCTCCGACTATTATGGATGTATTGGCGTTGACAAGGCTTATGGCTCTGAAGTGCTTGAGCCCCTGCAGCTGGATTTCTTTCTTACCAATGCTGTGGAGCAGGTCTCATGTGGAGATAACCACGTGGCAGTGCTGACCAGGAACAGAGAAGTCTACACATGGGGCTGTGGAGAGTACGGTAAGTAGAGTCTCCCTGACCCCTAAAGGCACTGGGGCATGCCTGCCCGAAAGTGGCTTGGTGCAGGTGTGTAATGCAGGGTCTGGGTGAGGGCTGCCTAGTATATACCCTGGGGGGCAAAAAACATTGTTTCTTTAGCCCTTTCTTTTCTTGTAAAAATGGAAACTGGAGACTGAAGCCTTAGGACTTTACTCTGGAAGGCCTCTAGGGTGCCACTTGGCTTCCCTGTGGGTAGGGCAATGGTTCTGTGAGTGGGGTTGGATTCCCTTGAGGATTAGCGGGCTGTGATGGATGTAGGGGAGCAGGGAGATTCTAGTTCTGTAGGGAGATTCTTTTGGGACTGTGGAGAGACAATACCAGTTCTTAGGAATGGGCACCTGGTGAGGCCATTTTTAACTGCAGTATTTTCATGGATGCAGGACGCTTGGGCTTGGATTCAGAAGAAGATCACTACACCCCTCAGAAGGTAGGGCTATGACTACTCAAAATCTACAAGGGCATAAATCCAAATGAGTTGTTGTTTGGAAATACTATCTCTCTGAGGCTCAGGTGTTTTTTCTGAGACATCATAGAGTTTGCAAGGGTTTTAACTTTGCTTTCTCACTTCATTTTGCTTCATTTCTGTGCTAGGGATCATGGCAGAGTCATGCCACTCACAAACCAGACAGCATCATAGCTTAGAGCTTCATTGCTCTGATTTCCATGATGGAACTGGAAATGCCAGCTTAATATTGTAGAAATCATAGTGACAACTACCAAATGGCTTACCTTGAGTCTGTAGAGGAAACTCACAGCACTGCAACTACTGCGAGTCTTTGAATGTAATATAATGAGTTAAAGATTAGTTGAAAGTAAAACCCTCTTGAAATACAGTGGTGGGGTAACTGAAGTATTCTAACCCACTGGGGATTAGAACAAATAAAGATGTGCCTGGAAGCCAAATACATGTGATCACACAGTATCACACCCACACAGCACAGCCACAAACCCAGCCCTGCTCACCTGACTGGGTTTGGTGTTTGTAGACCCCATCTGGCCAGGTTGCCCATGCATCATGTTTCAGGTTCCTGTGCTGGTCACTGGTGTCTGCCCTGAATTTCTGCACTGTGACTGGAGTTTCCATATGCTACAGGCTTTATGGTATTCTTACACCTTCATTCAAAATAACTGTGTTGGCTATTGATAGTGTCCAGACTAGCTGTGCTACTGCTCTACTCCCATATGTTTTCCATGTGCCAGCTTCTGTGTAATAGGTGTTGGGATTTTTATTTTCTTAGGATATATTTCTTCCACCTAGGTGGATGTTCCGAAGACCTTAAACATTGTGTCCGTTCACTGTGGCTGTGATGGAACTTTCCTGCTCACCCAGACAGGCAAAGTCTTGGCATGTGGACTCAATGAGTTCAACAAGCTGGGCCTGAATCAGTGCACATCAGGGATAATCAATCATGATGTAAGTGCATTTGGATCCCTGGCTCCAGCTCCCAGCAATCAGTGGCATATGGGGAAATGGAAGTCCTGTGATAAAGTGTTCATTAGCTTTGTGCCAGTGCTTTAGTTCCAGTCAAGACAATGGATACTGGGCTTGTGGGAAGAGGCAATTTGTTCCTCAGTTTTCTGTCAGCCCTGTGGGCTTATGTCAAATCTGAGGTAGTGAAACAGAGTGAACTGCTCTGTGGTGACTTATCCAGTGTCAGTTCATTGCCATGCTTGTGTTAGGACTGTGTAGGTTTAATGGCATGGTCAGACCTGAACCTGCTTGAGTAGGTTGTAGCTGATGAATGTGTGATTTTTGTCACTCTGTGCTTACCCACATGTCTTTTGTCAGACATACTGTGAGGTGCCGTACGCCACTTCCCTTACTTTGGCCAAGCAGCTGTCCTTCTACAAGATCCGTACCATTTCTCCAGGGAAGACACACACAGCTTCTATTGATGGTGAGAGCCTTGTGCATTAAGAACTGAATGTTGGTTGCTGAATTACATTACACCAACTTTGCCCTTTCAGCCTGGCCCTTGACACTGGGGGTTTTGCTCTTGGTAGCAAGGTTCATGCCTGCTCCAGGAACTCAGGATTCCTGTTTCTCAGCAGTCTTTGTTTCCTGGCCAGCTGAAGCAGCAGTGTCAGCCTTCCTGGTTTTTTAAAGAGGAGAAAAAAAAGTTTTGGGAAGAATCATGCTCTGGGCTAGCAGCGGAATAATTTATGATCAACTTAGGCTTTGCCCAAGTGACATCAGTCAGAGAGCTGTGAAGAGTCCCAGCCCCCAGCATCAGAAAAGGGACACAGTGGGAGAAGGAACTGGGGAGGTGTTTCCAGGCTAAACCCATTCATTTTGGCTGGCACTGTTCCCTTCCAGCCTGGCTGTCTGCTCAGCAAAGCCCTTGCTGTTCATGGGCTGTTGCTGCTCATGCTCTGTATGCACGGCTGCTTCCAGAGCTGGGCCCTCGTTGTGACTGTCTCCTCCTTCCTCCTCTCAGAGCGAGGCCGCCTGCTGACCTTCGGCTCCAACAAGTGCGGACAGCTTGGTGTTGGGGACTATAAGAAGCACCTGGGAATAAACCTGCTGGGAGGCCCCTTGGGGGGTAAGCAGGTGATCAGGGTTTCATGTGGAGACGAATTCACCATAGCTGCTACTGACGGTGAGTGGGTCTTTGCCAAGTTGCGGTGAGTTATTTTAAACTTAATTTGCAGAGTGGTTAACTGGCTTGCACTGATCATTTCCTTTACCAGCCCCGCAGCACACTGCTGAAATAAAGAAATCCTCCTAGACTGGGGCTGTCTTGCCCTGGTAATGGCCCCAGTGCAGCCCCAAGTATTTGCTGTCCCTAAGGCTGCAGAGTACTGAGTTGGTGGCTGCCTGTTAGGTTTGTTATTGATTTGTTCTCCCACTGTCAAAATTGAGCTGGTGGATTAGATACTTTGGGATAGCGGTTACAGCAGAAAGACTGATCCTTACAGCAATTACAGGCCAAGAAGGAGGGAGGAAATTGAGCCCCTGAATTTCTCTTTCCTCAGACAACCATATCTTTGCTTGGGGTAATGGCGGGAATGGGCGTCTGGCAATGACATCGACTGAGAGAGCTCATGGCTCAGATATTTGTACCTCGTGGCCTCGGCCAATATTTGGATCATTGCATCATGTTCCAGACCTGTCGTGCCGTGGCTGGCACACCATCATCATTGTTGGTAAGTGTAAATTTAGGATGAAGTTTTGGAATCTTGTTTATGATGATGTATTCCTTGCCAGGACTGAGAGTAGAAATCCTGCTTGGGAACAGGCCAAATTTCTGGGGGGAATGTGGCAAGTTGCTCTAAGCCATCGGCCTGCAACACTGCCTTTGTAGGAGTTGTCTTGCTTTCTGTGTGGCACTCTAACTGAAAGCACGCTTCTCTCCTTGCAGAAAAGGTGTTGAACTCTAAAACAATACGATCCAACAGCAGTGGTTTGTCCATTGGTACTGGTAAGTAACCTGCCCTGGGGAGCTCTGGTTTAAGTCCATTTAGTGGTTAGTTTGAGTGGATGAAGTTTGGTCCTGCAGCATGGTTTCTCCGTGTTTGAAAGACCTCACAGAAGAGCTCAAAGGGAAGGAATCTAGTTGGTGCTATGCATGGGAAGGGATGGCTCAAAGCTGAGAAAGCAACAACTGAAACAGAGGAGAAACAACATGGGTGCAGACAGGCCTTTGTGTTTGAGGAACTTCAATTTGACAAGGAAAAGCTGAGAGGAATTCACTGAAGGGAACTGATATGGGAAGGGGCTCTGTGGGGGTAGTTGCTGGAGAGATGGAGTCCAGTTTCTTGGACCTGTGAGAGGGCTGGGGCCAAGAAACTGCAGAAGACTGCTGCATGCAAGCCCTTGTGGAGAGGCCTGCAGGGAGTGTTAGGAGCTAAACCACTGAGGGAGTTATGCTAGTGTGTGCTCTCACCATGACCATACAGCACAAAGTTATGCATCTTCTCTGCTCCATCGGGGGTTTGGCAACAGGAATAGCAGAGGTGGGAAAAGTACAAGGTTTTCACTTTTGTTCACTAGTGGCTCAGAGCTGCACAGCTGGAGGAGGAGAGGAAGAGGATAATGAACAGGAAGCAGAAACCCCCAATCCCAGTGGAGGCTTTCGGGGAACCATGGAAGCAGATCGTGAGCTGGGGGGCTGGATCAGCACTACAGAAGCAAAGGGAGGCAACAGTGCTGACAGCAGCTCCTGCCCTGGCTGGCTGCGGAAGGTAATGTGGTTTCTCAGAAATGCCTTAAAATGGGGATCGAGGCTGCGAAAACTAGGTGGCCCCTTCCACCTCTGAGGGATGCTCTGATAGGCTCTTAGAGCCGTGTTGTACAGAGCCCTTAAGGCCTCACTGCCTGTTTAACCACAAGAGGGTGTTGGTGCATCGATTGAGAAGATGAAATGAGCTGCAGAAGGTTAGCAGTCCTGACAGTGCTGCTTTTGTGTGTCCAGGAGCTGGAGAATGCTGAATTCATCCCCATGCCTGACAGCCCCTTTCCTCTGAGCATGGCCTCTTCAGAGCCTGAGAAGGAGACTCTTCCTTACCAGAAACTTCAAGGACTCAAAGTGGCCTCTGAGGAACCTGTTGGATTAAACAAGCCCAAAACGGAGCCCTGGGTAAAGTTATCCCAGTGAATGCTTGGCTAAAACCTCTTGGGGGACCATAAATGGCAATGTTTGAATTATAGGGAGAGCTGAGAAGAGACTGTTGGATTGGCCTAATTCATCTGGATAAGGAGAAGAGGGGCTGGTGATAATCAGAGATGATGCTGCAAAGAAAAAAATTCCCAAGGATCTAGAACACAGAGCTTGATTCATGGTCAGTTTTAAAGTAATGAGATCAGTTCTGTGGAAAAATGTGGTTAATGCAATTGGAAAAAAGAAGCCAAGGGCTCAGAAGCCTAGCAGAAAATAGAAATTTAGAAAGCAGAATTTGCTGTGAGATAGGAAGAAGAATTGATACAGAAAATCGCAGAGAAATTACAACCTGTGAGACTACCTAGCTCCGGGAGTTTTCTGTCCCAAGAGGAGGTACAGATCCTATGCTTAGGGAAATGGGGGTAAACTAGATGGGTTTTGGTGATAGGAGGACAGGAACAAGCTTCCCAGGAAAAGGAGGAAGCTAGTGGCTTTGTATAGGAGGAGAAGTAGCTTGTTGACCCTGGCTGCTAGAAGTCTGGCAAGTCAGGAAACAAGCTGAGATAACACTCTGGACATGTTTTTTTCTTGTGGCATATACAACTCCTGGCCTTGCACTCAAACCTGGCCTGACTTCTTTCCATGTCTCTGCAGCCTACTTGCCTGAGTCCAACCTTGCCATGTGGTGAAGGGAAGGATGCATCTCCTGGGGCAGGCTGCATGTGCAGTTCTCTGCAAGTGGAGGTGACGCACCTCCGAGGCCTGGTTTTACAGTGTCTGGATGATCAGAAGAAACTGCAGCAGGAAACCATTCGTCTGAGTGCCCAGCTCCAGCGGTTCTGCAGGAGGATGGAGGAAATGCAGCAGGTGAGAATCTGTCACCTGGGTGCACATCCATGCTCAGGGCTTACCATGCTCCTGCAGATTGTGGAGGCTGTGCAGAAGGAAGCAGCTCTTAACAGCCATCTCTATCAGAGCAGAATTTGGTGGGACTAAGAATGGTGCCTGTTTCTTTTATAAGCTGCTGATGCAGGCTCTAACAGTAGCAAAATAGGAATGAAGCCAAGAAGAGTTTCTTCTGAGGACAGCCCACTCTTTGCAGGACCTGGGATTTCCCTTTATTTCTCCTGATGAGAAGGGACGGGCAGTCAGATGTTGCGAAGAGCCGCAAATGGCTGTGGAGAATATGAACTGGGCCTTGTGCAGCTTCTAGCTTTTTTTCAGCTAGTCCTGGTGCTGTTTGGGTAACTGCTGTGTGTTTTGACAGGTGAAGGTTCATTCCAAAGGAACACAGACAACCAAAGAGGAGATGGAAGTGGATCCAAAACCTGATGTGGATTCAGATTCCTGGTGTCTCCTGGGAACGGACTCGTGCCGCTCCAACCTCTAGTCTCCTGAGCCCACTGGGATCCATCTAACTTCACAGCACACTAACCGAATGCAGAGAGCGGCTTTTCTGGCGTCAGGTCACTCGCAGACAAGGAGCGAGGCCGGAGGCTCCAGAGCAGCACCCATGTACGTTTGATATGAACTAGGAGTGAGTATGAGAGGGGGAGGGCCCTTGAGCTCTAGGCCAGCTCAGTGATTGAAGCAGCAGCAGCTCCTCTTTTTACCTTATCTGTCAGTTCTGCATGTGAGGCAGAACGGCCCCATTATGGCGATGGCTCCAGTAGCAGCTTGTGGCCCTTTCATTGTTTCACTGTTTCCTGGGAGCTGCCTTTGGGACCCCAGTATTCATCACTGCATCTCTAGATGAGAGGAGGAAACACATTTTGTACTGAAGCTGGCTGAACCCTAAGATTCGCCACCTTCACTTCAGAGGGGTGAAGGACTAGGATCCTCTCCTTACCACATGGTAAGGCCCCACCGGTGAGGCTGCTTCCCTCTGCTCAGGGGCAGAGGGGCCAGCGAGTGCATCATTCTGGAGGCAGTGGAGATGTTCCTCTTAGGGAGATAATGGCAGACAGCACGTCCCTGGCTATGTTGAGGCATAGCTTCTGGCCATATGGCTGTGTCCACTGGTCTGTAGAGAGAGAGTTTGAAGGCTTTATTCTGGGTGCCGAGGGCTTTCCAACTTCCAGGCAATGCACCGAGATGAGTGAATCAGGTGTTTCCCATAGCAGTAGTGGGGACTGTCTGAGATTGGATCTGTAGTTCTTGGTTTCAGACCACCTGCTTCCCAACCAGATGCCAAGCATCTGGGCCTCAGACTAAGTTACCCGTTTCTTGCTCCAGCTGTTCAACTTGGTTTGGGTGCCAGAGTTTCTGGTTTCTTGGCATAAGCCTGTAGCTGCTCCCTGCTTGGCTTCTGTTCTGCTCAGTCCTGTGCCTACGCTCTTGTGTGGGTGTGGG
Organism: Ifrita kowaldi; assembly: GCA_013398055.1. Taxonomy (NCBI): domain Eukaryota; kingdom Metazoa; phylum Chordata; class Aves; order Passeriformes; family Cinclosomatidae; genus Ifrita; species Ifrita kowaldi. Next base: position 63,014 of record VZRS01002412.1, read on the forward strand.
AAGAATCCGTGCTTTTCCACTCAGTGTTCTGATGAAGCTGGAATGTCGTTTCCTACCCAGAATAGGTCACTACTGCTGTGGTCACAGGATGTAGCCTTCCCCAAAGACCATGAATGATCAAATCTCACTCCGGAATTCACCTTCTTTAAAGAAGTGAGAAGCTTTCCCAAGAAAATTGGAGATGGGAAGAGGCATGGTCTGATGCTTAAGATTTCCTCATTTTCTGTTAGAGAATGAGGTTAATTTTATTCCCCTTAAATTTATTAGCAAACTGACTGTGAAGTGAAGCTTATGGGATTGGTAGAATCCCTGGGAGCAGCTAGCTTCCCCTGCCTTACACGGCGCCTCTAAGGAGTCCTGAGTTCCTCTCACCTTTGCTGTGAGAGTGGGGTTGTGATTTCATCAGGCTTAAATGATCCCCATCAATGGCATGTTACTAGAATTGCCATAGGTCTTCTGGAGGTGGGTATCGTATCACCTCTGACAGACCTCTTTTGAGAGACTGTTCCGGGGCATCCAACATTCCCCATTTGTCTCTAGAGGTGGATGCCAAACCATTTGCTTGTAACGTAATGCTCCTAAAATAGTTCTTTGGTGCCTATTGCTAGTATCTGGGAGCTGAGTCAAGTGCCATCTTCCCAATGCAGTGTCCAGGGCAAGGATCGTTCCCGTGTGCCTGTCTGTTGGTACCAAAAGCAGGGCAGGAGGAAAGCCCTCCTGGGAGGGGGTGAGCCTCAGGTGCCCTGGTGCAGCCAGGCTTGTTTGCCCTTGTGACTCTGCTCTCCTTTCCCCCATGTGCGTTGGAGCCACTTCTCAGATCAGGGTCCCGGCTTGAGGGTCATCGGTCACATTGCAACAGTGCCTTTGAGGAGTGAAAAGTTGAGCCTGAGCCATGTCCAATAAGCAAGCACCAAGCTGATGAGAGTCGCTCTCCTGCAGTGCACTGCTATCCTCATTTCTCAATGCTCTGCAGTTGGGAAGCTAGGTGCACAGACTGGATTCCCCTTGGATCTGGTGGAGGATTAGGGTTCCTGACAGAGGATGCCCTGTGCTCCACAATCTCATATGTGCCTTAGAGGATTCACGCTATCCAGGTTGTGCCTGTTACAGACCACAGATTTCACACCAGCCAGCTATGCAACAAAAAAAGCAGTTTAAAGGTAGCACCTTTGTCTTGGGCTGAAAACGGGAAGGCAGGCGGGCAGAAGTGCCTTTGAGCAGTTTCAAACCCTTTTTACTTCTCCCCTTCTTGCAGTGCTAGCTCCATATGTGTTGGTCTCCTGCTAGTATTGCTACTGAGTTGTTGTAGTGGAACGCAACTTATGCCTGCTCTGACACTCTGGCTGAAAACTAGTTTGTCATTGTCTTTCTTTGAAAGGTTAAAGGGTGGAGTGGTTTGGAATTTCTGTTTAAATAAATGTTTAAACTCATACTCCTGTGTTTGGAGTCTTTTTCTTGTCTTTTCCAAGAGGGGAAAGGGGAATATGTATACAGTCATCTGGTTTTGTGGCATTCTGGTTTTGATTATTTTCTTTTGCTTATAGAAAGAGGGTGAAAGGGCTTTTAGGTTCTTCGCTGTGGTTAAAAAAAAAAGTCAGTTTCTGTGTCCCTTCATTTAAAAAAGCCAACAACAACCAAACAAAAAACCAATTCTTTTCTCATACTGCTACATCTCCTCCTAGTGACGTCAGGAGCTTTTGTATGTGTGTGTGTGTGTTTATTTCCACAGTTTGAGTGCCAAGCGGGGAAATGAGTAACGGGAAGAAAGGCTTAAAGGGAAGAAGTACCTGTTTCTCTCAGAAGAGCTTCACTGATCATTAAGGCCTACAGAAGGGAGAACCTGCCTGACACCTGCTCAGCCAACTGTTCCTGCACTGTGCTTAAAGCCTGACACTTTTATCAGGAGTTTTATTAAATTGTGACATATCTTGAAAGGCAGAGCGGAGTTAAAGACTGAAAATTCACTAGAGATTTGGATGCTGAAAATGCAGCATGTCTCTGAGAGGGGGGTTGTACTGCAGGAGCAAAAGAGGAAGCTGAGCTGGCGTGAATGACACGGCTTGGGCAGTGTCAGGGTGACTAACCATGGTAGCAAAACAGCTCCCTAAATCTCTGTGCTGAGCCTGATACTTTGTCTAATATGTTACTAAGTTTTAAACCAGTTATCAGAGACTTTCTGGATACTGAAACAACAGCTCAAAAACTGCCCACAGTTAGCTCCGAAACAGGTAATGAATGAAACCTGGTGATTTAATATTAATAACTTTTTCTTAATCTACAGTTTCAATCTTTTCAATCTCAGTGTTAGCCATTTGCCTGCTAGTTATGAGAAGTCCCCAACACATGGGCTTATTTTACAGCATCAAATGCTTTTCTGTGTGTATCCACATGTCACCATTTACAATCTGCTGACCTTTAGGGTCTACTAAATATAGTCAATAAAACATAGTGCAAGGGAAACAGAGTTACTATTAGAAGACAGGCAGCGGTGCTGAATTTTTTAACTAGTGTCGTCAATTCACTTACACCTTTCTTGAATTCAGGGAGGCTGGCATAAGGGTTTCAATTTACCCCTTTCCTACCTCTTGTCACCTCTTGCTATCCTGTTTTTTGAAATGCTGAAGTTAAAGCATTGGTCTTGCTTCTCCGATCAGTTTGGATACAGCAAATTATTTTCCCTTCTTTTGAGTCTGCTTTTTCTCTCAGGTTTGTACGCTCATCATTGGCTGGCACAGTGCAGCAATGATCCTTTCTGGGACCTTCATGCTTTTCCAGGGTGTGCCAAGGGATTGAGATTTCTGCTCACATATCTATAGGACAGAAGCTCTCCAACCTCTTTCAGGAGTCAGGTTCACACATTGAAGGCTGGAATATTTCTTCATATTCAGCTTCTGACTATTCCAGCTTAATCTTGTTGCTTTAGATCTTTCCCTAGGTTCCCATGAGCTGCTGCTATGCTACCGGAGGACTCGCAAAAGGAGCTGCTGGAGTTTTTTGTTCCTTGTTCGCTTCTTGTTGCAACTTTCTCATACAAAGTAGTCATTCTTACTGTGAGAACACAGACCACTCTGTGACCATTTAAAATAACTTTTAGGCAAGAGAACTAGTTTAATGTCTTTAATAATCAGAATCTAGAAAAATCTCTAGAAGAAAACAAAAGAAGGGATATGTTTTTGTCATAGTTCCCTACCATTGCAGCAACCAAGATGAATATAAGCAGATGACTTAAGGAAGGGTGCAAGCTTTGTTTTTTAGAAGTCCCTAGCAACTGGGCCTGCAGGAAAACTCCTTTTTTTTTAATATTAAATCTGATTGTGAGGGTTGTTCTGTTACCTCAAGGGCCTGGTTGGTTCAGAGTATCCCTGTTCTATACACATGAATTGACATACGGATTTGAGCAGTAAGTGCCTGCTACTGCTAGGTTTTCTAACCCCTGGAATTTCTGGTCCTGAGTTTCTTGTGCTGAGGAAAGGGACATCTCTCGTGGGGCAACTCAGGGCACAGGTCAAAGTATACAAGCTCTGTTATTCAGCTTATATATCCTGAGCTGTTCACTTGCTGTACATAGAAGCTTGCAGCCAGTGTTGAGACTACAGAAAACACAAATGTCTATAGCTGGGAATCTGGCAAAAACCAGGCAGGGAATCACAGCAGCAGGTACAGTTGGGCACTGCCTCATCAGCGCCTCCTCTGTGGTGGAGGTGGGGGCCTATTCTTTATGTTTTTGCATTTGGGAATGTGTCTCTCGGCTGCTCGGGGAGCAAACTTGCGTCCGCAGTAGGTGCAGGCAACGTAGTCTGGATTTTCGATGGGAGGCAATGGGGGCAGGTCAGATGCCTTCCCCCCCTTAGCAAGGATTTGCTGCACCTGGCGGGCCTGTGAGACGATGTGGATGAGAGCCTCGTGCTTCTGTTTCCAGTTGTTCTTTCTGGGTGGTGTTTTACTCTGCGGAAGGGAAAGGCAGTCAGAGCAACTGGGACCACCATCAGCCTCCATTCTCAAACTTACACTCAGAGCCCAACCCATGTCACCTGTTCCTGTGCATTCCCTGTTGACGTAAAACCCAGCCTGAGAAGCTGAGTCCCACAAAGGGAATCAAAAAGACCAGCACGAAGGAGAATGTAAAGGAAATACTGCTGGAAACATCAGTATTTAGAAAGAGCTTGAGGATAACCAGAAAAGCAAGCAGTAGGGCCAAGGAGCTAGAGAGGGTTCTCTATCCTGCAAAGCTATATCTGCTTTGCAGGAACAGAGCTGCATGTTTCCACTGCCTTCATTTTAATGGACCATGTTATTATCTGGATTTTCAGTCAGCTCCCTGCAGCCCCTGATGTCACAGAGCTTTACTGCAGCAGAACGAGTCTGCATCCTAACTACAGCAAAGAAGTGAGCTTTCTCCACTAGTACACCCTTGACACATTATAAAGCCAAGTCAGGACTCCTGCCTCCATCTATGAGATTTTAAATGGATCTATTTGTCCATTTGGCAAGAACCTTTCAGAGGCTATAGCTGAATTTTATCCCTTAGCCCCACGTACACGGGGAGGCGCTTGCGTCTCAGTCAGATGTTGAAGTGGAAGGAGTGTGAGCAGTACATGTGGATCCAGGGAGGCAAAGGGACTACACATTACCTGAGGACTCCTTGAGCTCTTCTGCTGCTGATACTGTTCCAGTTCTGTTCCCCTAGCTCTGGCCTTGCTGGAGTCAAACACTTTCCTCTTGGAGTCTTGGTTCTTGCCACAGATACTCATGTGTTTCTCAAGCCTGGTGCAGAGGAACTTACGTTTGCAGAAGCTGCACTGTCCAAACCCCTCCTGCTCCGCAGCACTGGCAGACTGCATGTATAGCATCTCTGCAGATGGGTGGTCATCAGAATCTTGGTCTGAGAGGGCAGAGAGAAGAAGGCTATGTTTTGGGGCCAGTTTTGAACAAGAAGCTAAATGCTCCATGGGTATGTTGTCTTGTATTTTGCTGTTGTTTGTTTTGTTGTATTTTGCGGCCACCAGCCACTCCTTGAGTTTCCCCACAGCCAGCTCTTGGGGGTGGAGAGTGGTGTCAGGCTTGGGGATAGTGTCCTCTGCAGACTGTGCTCCACTGAAGATCCCAATGCCTGGCCTGTCTGCAGCTCTGAAATTTTTCTCTTCAGGGTGCCTTGTGGCCTTTTGCTCATGGGTCCTTTCCGCTTCACTGTCTCTTTTCTCCTCTACCTTGATAAGCTCCTTCTCTCTTTGAATCCTCCTAAGTGTCTCCTCTGTCCTCCTCAGCTTCTCTCCAAGAATGGCCTTTTTCTTTTCAATTGCCTCTTCTAGGTTCCTTCTATCTGCCTCCAGCTTTAGGATGTAAGCCAGGTCTGTCCTGTATAGATGGGGGACTGATGGTTCAGGCTCTCCTGTCCAAGGGCAGAGCACTGCAGCTAACTGAGATCTCCCTGCTGGAACCATCCCTTTGCTTATTGAGCTTGATCTATTTGGAGCTTCCTGCAGGTATGGGGAATTTCCAGTGCTGAGCAGTGGAGCACTTGCACTCTTGTGGTGAGAAATTGGTTGCAGGGGATATGCACGGTCCACTCCTTCTTTCTGTCTGCCTAGTGATTTAGCTGACAGAGCACAGGCCTGGCTGATGAGATACTTGCTCTCTAGTCTGCCTGAACAGAAGCCTCCATGCCTGGGCCTGTCCTGAGTGCCTTCTGCAGACATAGAATAGGAATATCTTCGGTTCTTTTGGGCACAGAGATCTTTTAAACTTTCCTCTTTGTCAAGTATGAATCCATGCTGAAAGTTGTTCTGCTGGTGTTCCAGCTGGGAACCAGGAGCAAGCTTAGTAGCTGCCACCACAGGAGCCACCGGTGGAAAAAAAGCCATTCAGTGCCTGAGAAAGAGCCTGAGGTTAGAAGCAAAGCCATTACAGACAATTTTATCCAAAACTGGACAAATCTTCTCCTAACAGTTTATGCATGGAGGCTGCAGACAGAGGTTATAATAAGTATTAGTAAAGGTTTTGTAACTTCTCTGCTTTCTATAAACCTTTACATTCCTTCCATTTAGGGAGCTCCCATGCTGCCTCATCTAGTCCCAACCGTTTATGCAGCCAGAAATAAGACACATTTTTATTTCTGTTTCTGCCTGAGCCCTACCTTATCATGGTAGCAGCAGAAATACACTGCAGTGACAGAGGAATTGTTATACTCCCCGGCGGTTTCTCTTAACGTGTCCCTTCAGTTCTGGCAATGTGATCCACCAGTGTGTCACAGAGATTTGACATGCAGGAGTCCGACCAAGCCCGGCACAATCTTCCTGTGGCTCGTTCCACCACATCCCCCGAGGTGTGTCGGGTGCTCACGCCGCGGGGCGAGCGGGGTTACCTGCGGGGCTACGCGCGGCGCTCCGCCGGCCTCCCTCCTCGGCAAGCTGCGTCGCCACACGCTGCGCTCATGGCCCGGGAGACCCGACCCCTCCTGCTGCCCGCGGCTGCCCTGCTGCTGCCCGGGGCCCGGTGCGGAGCCGTGCCCGCCGCGGAGCGCTGCTGGCGCTGTTGCCGGGAGACCGGCGCCGCTCCGGCCGGCNGGGCGCGCGGCGGCTGCAGCGGCCGGCCGGAGAAGCGGGAGGGAGCGGCGGTGCCGCCATGGCGGAGGACGAGGGCTTGGTGTCCGTGGACTACGAGGTGTCCGGCAAGGTGCAGGGCGTGTTCTTCCGCAAGTACACCCAGGTGCGTGCCGCGGTCCCGCGGGGCGGACTGCCCTGCCTGCCGGCGTGCGCCGTGCCCGCTATCAGCCCTGTGCGGGCGCCTTGGAGGGGCCGAGCCGCGGGCGGGCGGGGTCGTGGCCGCGGCCAAGGGCTGAACTCCGGCTGCTGCTGTTGAAGGGGGCTGGCATCGCCGTGCTGCTGGCAGCCCGTCCGGGTTATGTAAGCATGACTGAAAAGTGAGTTTCAGCCGTAGTTTTTTGCGTGAAAGAATATGTTGAGTAGTCGAGTGAATCTGCTGCTGCTTTTCTTCTGCCTGAGCTATAGGAACTTCCTTGGAGGTCTGTGTCTTGCCAAAATTGGCTCCTGTATGCGAATGTTGTTTTATTGCTCTTTTACAGTTTGGATTAACCTCATTTTGCTTTGCATTGTCTTCTCAGGGGGAGGCTAAGAGACTGGGGCTTGTTGGCTGGGTCCAAAATACCAGCCACGGCACTGTCCAAGGGCAGATCCAGGGTCCAACTGCCAGGGTGCGGGAGCTGCAAGAATGGCTCAGAAAGATAGGAAGTCCCCAGTCCCGTATCAGCCGAGCAGAGTTCAGCAATGAGAAGAAGATCAAGGCGCTGGAGCACAAGGAATTCCAGATTTTGAAGTGACTTTGTCCAGGAAGAAGCAAAGCCTGGAGCGTGAGCTGCCCTCACAGAACATTTCCCCTCTTCCTCACTCATTCAGTCGGCCAACGTTCAGTTCTAGAGATTTTTATTTTATTGAATTTCTAATTTATTGTTTTGCTGCGCTGTTAGTTTGACGCTCAGCTTTTCGCAGAATTCCAGTGGATAGAGGAAGAGCTATGTCGTCTCTGTTCGTTCCGGGCCAGAACCTCTGTTTCCAGGTGTACGTGGTTTGGGGAGTAGTACATGAAATAAATCTGAAATTTGTAGAGTGTGGTGCTCATGTGAAGGAAATCACAGGGTCAATGCCGATAGAAGACACCGCTAAAAACATTATTTCTGTGCACTAAATGCCTCAGAAACAGTTTATTGTATTCCAGAACTTCACATCTTCTGCAGAATNCGGCGGCCGTTGCGGGGCCGCCCCGGTCCGGTGCGTGCTGAGGGGGCGAGGGCGGGACGCGGGAGCGGAGCCCGGGCGGCCGGGAGGAGGGAGCAGAGGGCTCTCCGTCTGTGAGGGGAGGGCGCGAACAGCGTGTGGTGGCGAGCTGAGCCGCGGGTCCGCGCTGCCTTCCTCAGCCCCCGCGGCCGGGGAGCCTCGGGAGACCTGTCATAGCGGCGGCACCGGATCCCCAGGGACGGCAAGCAGCCCCCTTGAATGCCGCTAGGAAACCAGTCGGCGCCAAGGGCTGGAAACAGTGGGTTCTCTTTCGCATAAACACCTTCCTCTTTGCCCGACACCCATTCCCAAGCCTGCTTTGCTCCTTTCCTGGATAAATACCAGCAGATGTTATTTGACCAAAATGAGCCACTGTGAATTTTTATGGGGACGTAGAGGTAAAAACAGGAGTAAAGCAGCTTTCTGCCCAGTTCTTGGTGATGTTTACTCTATAATTCTGATGAAAATTTCAGTAGAACCCTTTTGCTTGCAGGTCCTTTGAGTTTTGCCTCGTATGGTGGGAGTTTGATTTGGGCATGTTAAGTTTGAGAACACAGTATGTTGTTAGTAAGGAGCTTAGGCTCTGGCCATTTACCCTAAAGGCACTGACGGTGTGTAGTCAGAGCCCAAGCATGAAAGTAATCACAGAAAAAGCCTCTGAATGCCAAGAAGACTAAGAAAAGTGTATTTATGAGGGTGAATGAAATAAATGAAAGTCTTTTCAGGTCTTTAATTTGAAATTCTTTCATTTCTCTTCTTCCTTTTCTCCCCATGTTTTAAGGAACATGGAGCAGTGAGCCCCCTGCAATTTCCTGTGTTTCTCATCTATCAGATTTTGACATGATCAAANTTTCACCTCCTGTGTGGAATGGGAGTCAGAGGGAGGGGCTGAGTGGATGACGGCCCTCGGAGCGGGATCTTGTTGCCAAAGCTGTCCCCGTTCCCCGCTGGATGCCGCCGTGCGGGAGTGGCCAGGGGGAAGGCGCGCTTCCCGGAGCCGGGCCGAGCTCCGGCCCTTCCCAGCATCTGCGGGCCCGTCGGCGCGGGAACTACAACTCCCGGCGTGCTCTTGCGCCAGCCCCGCCCGCTCGCGGCCGCGCACGCGCCGTCGCCCCCCGCGAGGAGCCCGGCGGCCCGGCGCCGTTGGTCNTTTCCTGGATAAATACCAGCAGATGTTATTTGACCAAAATGAGCCACTGTGAATTTTTATGGGGACGTAGAGGTAAAAACAGGAGTAAAGCAGCTTTCTGCCCAGTTCTTGGTGATGTTTACTCTATAATTCTGATGAAAATTTCAGTAGAACCCTTTTGCTTGCAGGTCCTTTGAGTTTTGCCTCGTATGGTGGGAGTTTGATTTGGGCATGTTAAGTTTGAGAACACAGTATGTTGTTAGTAAGGAGCTTAGGCTCTGGCCATTTACCCTAAAGGCACTGACGGTGTGTAGTCAGAGCCCAAGCATGAAAGTAATCACAGAAAAAGCCTCTGAATGCCAAGAAGACTAAGAAAAGTGTATTTATGAGGGTGAATGAAATAAATGAAAGTCTTTTCAGGTCTTTAATTTGAAATTCTTTCATTTCTCTTCTTCCTTTTCTCCCCATGTTTTAAGGAACATGGAGCAGTGAGCCCCCTGCAATTTCCTGTGTTTCTCATCTATCAGATTTTGACATGATCAAACGTTTGGTGGAAGATGTGCGAGCCAGGCTGCGTTCTGGAGTCACTGTCAACTCACTCGGACAGTGTGTTGAGGAGCTTGTTCTCAATAGCATCGATGCCAAAGCAACATGTATAGCTATCAGGGTGGATTTGGAAGCTTTTAAGATCCAGGTGGTGGACAATGGCTCCGGGATGGGGAAAGAGGACCTAAAGGCTGTTGGAAAACGCTACTTCACCAGCAAGTGCAGCTCAGTGAGAGACTTGGAGAACCTGACTTTCTATGGCTTCAGAGGAGAGGCTTTGGCAAGTATAGCCAACATAGCCAGTGTAGTGGAAATCTCATCTAAGACCAGCAGGACAGCAAAAACATTTATGAAACTGTTTCACAATGGGCAAGCGCTGGAAGTATGTGAAACTGAATTGAACAGACCAAGTGGTGGAACTACAGTCACCGTGTGCAATCTGTTCCATCAGTTACCAGTGAGGAGAAAGTGTATGGATCCTGCGTTGGAAATTGAGAGAGTGAGACAGAAGGTAGAGGCTGTTTCACTAATGCATCCTTCTGTTTCCCTTTCTTTAAGAAACGATGTTTCTTGTTCTATGGTGCTTCAGCTCCCTAAGACAAGAGATGTATACTCTCGGTTTTGTCAAATTTATGGACTGGGCAGATCCCAGAAGTTGCGAGAAATAAATCACAAGTCTGGGGGATTTGAGATAAGTGGTTTTATTAGTACTGAGGGACATTACAATAAGAATATGCAGTTCTTGTATGTGAATAGAAGGCTTGTTTTAAAGACAAGACTACATAAACTAATTGATTTTTTATTAAGAAAAGAAAGTGTAATTTGCAAGGCAAAAAGTGTTCCTGCAAGCCGACAGGCTAATTCAAGTCCTGGTCGCCATCGCTGTGGGCCAGAGTTGTACGGGATCTTTATTCTCAACGTGACCTGTGCGTACAGTGACTATGATGTGTGCCTGGAACCTGCAAAGACTCTGATTGAGTTCCAGAACTGGGATGTTCTTCTAACTTGCATAGAGGAAGGAGTGAAAATATTCTTGAAACGAGAGCATTTATTTATTGAACCGTGTAGTGAAGACATCAGAGAATTTAATGAAGATAATGACTTTTCTTTGCATAATGCTCCAGTTCTGAAGCCTTCAATTCTTGACGAGAAGAGCATCCAAGAAAGTTTTAAGAAAGCATGTAATGAAATTGTGGATTCCTATGAAATGTGTACCTTGCAATCAAAAGATGTCAAGAGGAAATCCATTACTCGAAAAAAAAGTTCAAGTCTTATAGAGTCAAGTAAAAATGTACAGGAAACTGCAAATGCCCCAGTTCAGAACACTGCTGAGTCATCTGATCCATGCAGAAACAATAAAGCAGAGATGCCATTGCCAAGCAAAGATGACACAGTTTCTAATTTAATTAAATCTAATACCTCAGAACAGGAGCCAAAATACACTGACAGTTCCAAGAAAGTATCTGATAGTCATTGGAAACCTTCAGAACATCTTCGTTCCTCTTTCAGTGGAGGGGCCAGATCAGAAATAAGAGAAATAGATGGTTGTGGGGACCTAGGGGATTGTGCAGAGAGTAATAAAAAAGATGTGGGCAGCCAGCAAGGCCAAGTAATACAGGAAAGCAGTAAGGTCCGTGTGTTAAATAAGGATGTTATTCAGTCACTGCCTGAAAGAGAAGACCCTACTGAAACAGAAGAAGGGTCTGAAACTGTCTCTGGAAGTTCATTAATGAGGCTGTGTAATGCAAGAAGAAACAGGGAAACAGCTGAAGTGATAGATGATGCCAGAAGAGGGGCTGTTAGTTCAATACCATTAAAGTTGTGCCTTACAGGCCTCATAAGAAGTGTCATGCAAAATGAGCCCCCACGTGACTGTGAACAAACAGAAACAAGTCTTGCATTAAACACACAGTGTAGGCCTGGCCCTGTCAGTGCCAAGGATATTTTTGGCCACAAAGCGAATGTTGCGATTCAGTCTTCAAATGCTAAGGGTATTTCTGGTAACACAAATAAAGAATATATAGCTTCTTTTACCAGAGAAGTATGCATGACTGATGGTAATGAGAACAAACCTTTGTCACATCAGGTGAGGGAGAAGATAGCTATGCCTACTGCTACCAATAAAAGACCTTATGAAACACCGAATGATACGGAATTGCCGCTGGCAACTTCTTCAGGTATTCCTTGCAAGAAAATTGTTATTAAAAACACTAGAAGACAGATAGCTGTGCCAAGACCTCAGCCCTCTAAGAAACTGAGCTTGTCCACACAGCTGGGATCATTAGAAAAGTTCCGGAGGTTTTATGGGAGAATCAAATCTAGGCTACCAACACCCATGTCAGAGCGAAGTGAATTTGGTCTCCCAGTTCTTAATTCAGAAACTAACTGTGAATTTTCAAAGAATGAGAATGACAATCATGATAACTTCAGCAGTTGTGAAACTCCACCTGCAGAAGATACAGATTCTAATAATATTAGCCAAGGTTTTGGTTCCTTGGAAAAGACTTTATTTTGCAGTGGAGAAATGTTACAGGACAAACGAGCCCTTTGTCAGAGTCCTTTGACATTGTCTGATTACTCTCTGGTTAGTAACAAAAATACAAGTTGTAAAAGATCTCCAGGATCATTATCATCCAAACTGTCCAGAATGAAAACTGATCTCAAAGAAGTAGAACAACTTGGTGAACAGTTCCAAACAGACTCAAATAGAAAAGATGACCATTCTTTTGATCTTGAATCCTCAAATGATTTTTCTTATAATGTTTGTCAAACATATAAATCCTCGTTGGAAAAAGTGAGGGAATGTAAGTCCAGCATTTCTAAGGGGGCTGCATGCTTGCAATCAGATGGCGTGATAGCAGAGTCTATGAAGAGTCCTGTCAGCTCATCACCACTCAGCAGTATAGAAGGAGAGTACACAATCTCTTCAGGCACTGTTTTATCATTACCTGCTAAAAATGATTGTACTAATATAATCTGTAAAGATAAAAGTACGTTAGGTGAATCCTCAGAACAAAATATGAAGGATACTGAGGTTCCCCATGAGATCTCACAAAGGAACTTAGAATTCTCTGCTGACAACACAAGCACAGGCAATCCCAGGAATGATTCCTGTTGTTCTGTCTGGCTGCAAGATTTTGATGCTTTATCGGGTAAGACAATATACATCAACAAAGCAACTGGACTGAGCACCTATGACACTCCTCCTAGTGAAGAATTTCAAACTGCCTGTATTCAAGATATAACAACAATGGCTGTGAATGTTGTTTCAGAGAATGGTAAGAGGGGTGGTGGATGTAAAAATGGGATGAGGAAAACTGTTCTGCTAGGTGCATGAAATAATGTTGCTGGCAGCACCTGGGAGTTTATACTGAAATAGTTACTGCCTTATGGCTAATAGCTGCATGGAAAACAGGAAAGTGTTGGGAACCATGGAGACAGTAAAACATTAACAGTAAAGATATTAAAAGATCATTTTTAATAAAATGGTAAAAAGAAATGTCAGCATCATGTGAGTTAACACATAGCTGGCTAGTTTTCAATGGGCATCCTGACATTCTCTGTGATAACAGTCACATATAATTGTTGTCACATATAAAATGAGAAACATACGTCAAAGTAAGCATACCAGAAAAATACAGTGTTTTTTACCATTTTGTTCTAAATGGTTATATTTCTAAGAATGTGTTGTTACAGAGAGCCTCATATTAAAATGATCTTTTTTCAAACTGCATACAAAATTTAAAGCAACCTTTGAAAAATGAATAAAAAAATCTAACTTCATTGAGAATGTGTAGTCTCCTGTCCATGGATTTTGGAAGGCAGGCTGTTCTTTCACACTTTGTAGCAGATGTTGTACAGCATTGTTGGTGTTTTGGTGGTGGTTCTTTTCCACTAGTGAAAGGACACTGTATTGTATTAGTTTTTCAGGGGCACGGTGTTCATGAGACTTCACTGAACTATCTGTTGGGTTTTGAGTTTCTGTATCTTCCTAATCTAGTTTGTCTGTCTAGTACTGTCTTCGATAATTTTCCCTTCAGGGGATATATCTGTGTTTACAAGTTGTTCTTCATTCTGTCTATAGGCAGATTTTATGAGTGAAGATGCAGCCATTCCTCATGTAGACTCTATTTTCTACCGCATAATTTGTTTTGAAAAAGTAGTTTGGACTTCTTTCTAGATAGTTATCATGTAAAAAATTTGTCTAATCAATTGTCATAGCCTTTGGCTTGTTCCATTTTTGTCTGTTACTTTCTTCTTTGTCATCAGTCACAGAAACACTGCTGCAGTAGGTGTTTCAGTTGCTGAGCTATTCCCTTTTATGCATAATAATTGATGCCAATAGTTTTTAATATTTATTGTGTTCTATTGAAGAAACTTTAATGCAAATTTTTACTAAGTAAAACTACTTGCAAGCACAAATATACACTCGACTAACATTTTAGTTTCCGTGGTATACCAATTTTGTTGCCCAGTACTGCTTAGCAGCCAGCCAAAGCCGTGAGATGCAGCACTTGACCTTCTATCTGAAATGTTTGAATAGTGCATTCATGTTTATGGGCATAATACCTCATGTACGCTTATGCTTTCAGATGATGTGTAGTCTGTAGGCTTTGAAAACATATATTGTATTGCATCTTCTTACCTCCCATGGCATTGTTCTTAGCCTTAGCATTGGTGTTACTCTCCATTGTATCGGTGGTGCCAGTCATTCTTAACTCTGTCAGTTCTTTGGGGAGATGTCTGATTTTATTCTTTTCTTATTTTGAGAGCTGGACCTCCAAAACCTTCACAAGGTGTTTGAACTGTGGCTAGATCCTACAGATCTTAGGTTTTCAAAGTTCAACAAACGTGTTCTTTCATATATTTTTGAAGCAAAGGATGTTTGTTCCTTTCAGCCATAGGAATAAACATAACTGTGTCCTAACACAGCATTCATGTCTCTTAATGTTGAGCACTGTTTTGGTCTGTTGTTAAGACCCAGGAGCAGAATGATTTCTTCACTTGTATGCTTTCATTTTGCTTTTTAGAGTAGTGTCAATAATCCCATGGTCTTCACTTAGAATTTCATAGCCCCATGATTTATTAAGAATAGTATCTCATACATAATTCTAGGGAAGTTACACTGCTTAGCAATAGGTGGAAGTAGGTAAGAATAATCCATATCCTCTTTTTCATGACAGCGGTGGCTGTCTGTCATCTTTTCCAGTCACAAGCCATGTACTCAACAGAGATGTTAGATTTTGTAGGTTAGACTCAGGCATCTTGGTACTGATTAAGTTGATTGCTACAGGAAAATTTATCAAACTTCATTTCACCATTGGATGCATTTTTGAACAATGCATTTGTAATAGGATATTATCCTAGCTCAACCTGGTCTTTGTTGTTATGCCAGCTATATTTGCAATTTTTGTTCCTTTCATTATGCTATGTCATTATACTGGTATATCTTAATGATCTAACTGAGGCAAGTGAAAATGAATGCTCAAATATGATAATTGTATGGGGTTTGCCTGCATAATTTTAGAACATTATTATCCTCAGCACCTTTTCTGATGTTACTTGTCAGAAGAATCATGTTAATAATATCTTTGCCAAGTCTGAAGGCTCACCAGCCTTGGAGCAAGGCAATCCTGACTTTATGAACAATGTATATCTTGAACAAGGATTTTCCCTGCAACAAAAAACAGGGAGATGACTCTTGGTCTATTACACATATAAAATACTGGACTTGTGTTGATACAGATGATAGATTCTTCTGTGAACTTGAGAGATAATGTCTTTTCTTGACAATAGTTATAAAAGTTCTGTCAGAGTCTGAGTTAGGCAGCATTCTTCAATTTGCCACAGTTTACCAGGAACTACATCAGGCCATTTTGTCCTCACCTCTGGGTTTGTGACAATGAGATGCTGAGTTACTCTGAGTGCTGGGCTGCCAGTTTGAATTCTCAAAAGGATTCTCAGTCCCCAGGGTCACTAGTCCTCACTGGAATGGAGCCACCAGTCAGGAGTCTATGGACTGGCCTAAGATTTTATACAGCCTTTTCACACTGAGCTTATCAGCATGCAGCTGGTTTTCTTTGGCGTTATCACTCTGCCTCTTTTCCTGAATGCACACCCTTAATTTCTTGGTAGAAAGGAACTTTATTAATTCATTATTATTTCACAAAGAATAGAAGACTGAATTGTACCTAAGGAAGGGTGAAATGTTTACCAATGTGCTGGAAATCTGAGCCACTTTTCTTAATACTCTTGATAACAATACAAGTTTGTAATATTAAATCATTTCTGGATGGGTGGGAACATATTGACATATTGTTGGACTAACTCTGTTATCTCATGTGGGCTCACAGACTTGTAGTTTTCAGTTTTACAAATTCCTGATAACTGTATTAAATATTGACAGGAATGCTGCTAGACTGACAGTTTTGCCACTCCTTAACAGAGGGAATTCAATAGTTTTTTGGTCTCTGATAGACTGCTATATGTGTCCTTTTTCTTTGGGGAAAACACTTCTGATTGCACTAATTCTGGAAATAATTATTACAAGTTTAAAGCAGCAGCCAATTTTTAAATACAGTCCTGCAGAAGCCATGGTAATATTTTTACATTTCCTGAGGCATGTATATCTGATAATTCTCAGCTTTTTACATATGTGTTGTTATTTCTCAATATTAGGTTGCTAAGACTGTGGGATACTCAAAATTTTACAGGGCTAAGCACATGCTCCTTTATAAGAATATAATAATTGTATAGCTTTTAGTAATTTTGCACGCTGCTGATTATGCAGCAGTAAATTTATTTTTTTGTTTAGGGTTTCAGTTCAGATGCCATCCCTTTAGAAGTGAGATTGTGCTTCCCTTCCTTCCTAGACCTCAAAAAGAGAAGACTCAAGCAAGCCAGAATCTGAGAGGTAGGGCCAGCTTTCCAGGACACAGTGTTCTGTGGTAAAAACAAATCAAAGAATTCTCCCAGATGTCCCAACAGGAACCCAGAATTACTCAAGGTCTGTTAACAATGGGACTGTGTGAGTCATCTCAGATCTAGAACTGGAAACAAACCTTTTCGGGTTGAGGGCAGGTTAGGGGATACTTATTTACAGGATGAAATACCCAGTTCTTTGTTGAATTATGTCATGAGTTTAAAGAATAATTACCTACTCCCTTCTTTGTACTCATTCCAGCCTTGGAATGTGAAAAATAGCTTCAATCCTCACACTTTTTTTTTTTGCAGTGGAAAGGATGAAATAATCTTTTTGGTATGTAACTTTGTCCAGAGGGATTGGGTAGCTAAAGAGGTCTTTCTTTCCCTACCATCCCTCCACCCCTTTTCCAGACCTATTCAATTGTGCTGCAGCATTTTTAGGAAGCAGAAAGATGCACATTGCCCTTCCTAGTTAAAACAGACAGTACAGAAGCCTAGTGCCATGCTCCATTATTTATTTGTACACTCTCCCCTTTTTATGAAGGAAAAAACGAAATCATATTTGTGTGAGGTAGAGGTACCCAGTGAACCTTTTATTGACAGATGGTTGTAGTCCCTGTATAATCTATGTGTTCGTCCCTAGATGCTGAAGGGGAGTCTCTCCAGTCATTGCTTTTGGAATGGGATAATCCTGTTTTTATTCCCTGCCCAGACGTAAGTATTACCTTGCATCTCATGCTGAAATAGGAATAATTTTAGATTTTTGTTATTTTCTGACATTGGGTCCCAAATTGCAAATATAATGATTGTTGCATATAAGTTATGCAGAGACATATTACACTATAGACTTGGCAGTTTTGGTTTTTATAGACTGTTTAGATGCAAGTCATTATTGTGGATTTATTCAAAGAGAAGCAGGTATCAGGCTAATCTTTCATTTTATGTAATTTCAAAACCAAAACATTGTAAAGTGTCTTTCCCTCTATGGAGATAGTCATCTTAAAAGTTATCGAATGGCAAAATTGTAATATAGTGTCTGTCTGCTTTGTGGACAGAGATGAAATAACCCAGGTTTGAACAGGTCTTAAAAGTGTATTTTACCATGGCCGTTTTTATAGCCTGGCAGGATTACAGCATGTGAGAGGGAAACAATGTTGGAGCTTTTAGAAAAACTTCCTTTGCTGTCATGAGGTAGCATTATCTTTAATCCTCATGTTGTGTGTGTGTAAACATATGTATGTAACCATTTCCACCTGCAAACAATAGGCATGGAGCTGCAAACCACCTGCTGGTGAGTTTCTGGAAGGGAACAGTTCTGTTCAGTCCTTGAGGTGACGTGTGCCCTGACTCATTCTGGGGTACTACATCCTCTGTAATGCAATCCCCTGAGAGCTCACGTAGGCTGATAATTAACTTCAGCTTTTGATAGGTACTTGGAATCAGCTGGATGCATTGAAATTAGCAGGTAATAGCCAGATGGGAAAAATACATGGGGATAGAAGGAGAGGGATTGCCAGATGATTTTTTTTGGTTGGTGTTATTCTTGTGTAGAAAGCTTGGTTTGTGAAATGCAGAGTTATTTCCAGTTTTCATTAAAGTTAGTCTGTTTGGCGTATTCACTGTGTGTGTTTGGGGGTTTTTTGCCATATTGTTGTGCCTTTCCTTGATCTGGAATCCTGTTTTTACAGATTGCAGTTGATGTGACCAGTGGTCAGGCCGACAGTCTGGCTGTGAAAATTCACAATATCTTGTATCCTTATCGTTTCACCAAAGACATGGTTCATTCAATGCAGGTACAATATAATTTATTACTAGTTTTCACTCCCAAATTCCCACTCAGCAGATGGGATTTGCTGATGTTTCTACCTGGTAGGAAAGAGATATCCAGAAAAACATTTCATATTCCTAATTTTCACAAGCACTAACAGAATTCTTGGTTATGTATGATACCAGCAGATGTGTGTCATGCCATATCTTAGTATCATCTCATGGTTAATCATCTATCTGCAAGTGACTAAAATTACTTGACTAGTATGGTTAAATCAAAATCAAGAGAGAGCCCTGTTACTGCTGCTTAGAAACATTATTAATTAGATGATAGTTCAAATACAGTTTTTATATTTGTTGTAGGCATTTGCTTAGTTCATATTTCTCTTAAATCTGTGAAATGTATCTTCTATTTTTATTGACCTTAGAAATTTAATTCCTTAGCAGAGTGATTTAAAAAGAAAATCCCAGATTTAATGGAAAAACTTGAAATTTCACCCTAAGATTTATGTCTTCCCTTAAAAATGATTTTAAAAAATGGCATAATAACATCAGGTTATTATAACTCTTATAGTGCTTTTTTAATCAAATGTTTTCAATGTTAGCTCAAAAACTAATTTAAATATATGTCTTCAACTTACATATTTGATGGTTTGCCTGGGTAGAAATGCCAGAGTGGATTGTCTCCCTCTCTTGCATTCCAGTGACAAAAGGGTTACAGGTCCAGCTAGCACTACTCTTATGCAGTCAGGTTGCTGACTGTGAGATTGCAGATTCTGACTGTTGTAATGTTCATCTCCAGGGTGGACAAGGATCCAAATTATTCCCTTACTTATGTTGTGAGTGCACGAATAACAGGAGTAAATAAAGTTACTATAGTGAATAGGTTATGTTTCACCAAGACAAGAGGAAAGATGGAAAATTGAAAGTACCATTTGTCTGTTTACTCATAATAAGAACTGTTCTTTAAAACTTACTGAATGTTTCTGATTAACTTTACCTGTGTAATGTTTTCCTTTCTATGTTTTTAAGAAGGCAAAAGTAGAGGAAATTACTACTTCCTATCTCTGAAAAAGCTAAATACTGCCTTCAGTACTGTATAACAATTTTGAGAATCTCTCTACAAAAGATTAAAAGCACAAAATGTTGCATCATGCAACAGGAAAAGAATAAAAAGAATCATTAGTCTTGCACCCCTGCAAAGAGATAGAGTCATCCATTAATTTTTGCGTACCAGGTGAACAATGCACATGTTGCGAAACAGAGAATTCAGGGTGAACTCTATCTATGTGACATTGGGAGAAATTCCTCCATAACACCCTATTTGAAATCTAACAATAAGATACTGAAAGCATTGTGCACCCATCTCAGTATTGCCTGGTGCTCTGGTTGATTTCTGATGCTTGGGGGGAAGGTGGAATCAAGTCACAGAGGCAAATTCTACATCAAAAAATGAAGGGAAAAATTGCTTCCTGTCTTCTGCAGTTGATTATCAGGTTGAAAAAACGTTGTTTACATTCTCTTTTGGTGATATCAACAAATCAATTACTCAGTGTCACTGTGCACAGCTTTCATTCCCAACTCAAGGAGGTTTCTACAAGACCATTTAATTCACCGTAGAACAATTAGTGCTCATGCCCTTATGACTACCTTTGAAAAAGTTTATCCAGATTTTTTTTTTAATATTTTGAAACTGTCTCTTAGATCCAGACTAAACTGTTTCATGACCACTTAATGGTCATTTGACCTTCAGCCAATATTATATTTTAGCTTAAATAATTTCTGCCTTTTCCATGTTTAGCTCCCCACTGTATTTATGAAGAATAACTCTATAGCTTCTCAGTCTAGTTTTGCTAGGCCTTTTGGGCTAGGAAAGGTGTGGCTTCCACTCCTCTAGTTGTCCTACTAGCTATTTGTTGGTCTTGATCCATTTTGATTGTTGTTTCTTTTGTTTGCCTTCATTAAAAAAATAATCTTACTGCTCTGTAATGAGTTTTCTGAGTATCTTACAGGTTCTTCAGCAAGTGGACAATAAATTTATTGCTTGTTTAATTAGCACCAGGAATGAAATGGATAAAAAGGCAGGTAAGACTGGTTAATAGCATGAAGTTGAGGTGGCTGTCAAGTGGACTGCAGAGGGAGCACTGTCCTATTTGTAATCTCTTCTTGCCTCGGGTGATACTGTTAGTAGAGGAAAATCTTAGTCTTTGCTTGAAATTTCTTGGATCTTCTTTATCTTTATTTTGGACATTGTTGAGTGTTCCTACTGCCTTCAGATTAATGTTATAAAAATAGATTGTACTCAAATTGCTAATATCTTTCAGGCTCTGTTCACAATGTCTGGACATATTCATTGTTGAAGCTCTCTGAAGCTGTACAAAAAAGGCATTCAAAATCAGTAGTTTTTTTAACATTTTAAAAGACTGTTAAACAGAACAGTTTATGGGTGACCTCAGCTCTCATTCTGAAGTTAGATGAAGATGTCAATAGACAAGAGTTTCTGACTCAATTTAATTACCTAATTTAACCACCATTTTGGACCACTGAATTTCTGTTCTGTAGTAACTTTATGTTCTGCCAACACAGCCTCCTCCTCACTTTGTTTCTGTGAAACAGGCTGATACTTATCTTCTAAATGTGGCCTCTGGGAAGTGGTTATTCTTCCTGACCCATGCAGTTGTCTGGTACAAAGTTGCCTATTTCTCATCTGTTGTGGTACATTTTTAGATGGAAACCTCTTGATTTTGGTGGACCAACATGCAGCTCACGAACGGATCCGCTTGGAGCAGCTGATTGCAGGTGAGGATTCAGGTGGTCTAAGAAACAAAGATAATCAGTGCACAGAAAAGTACAAGTGAGCTATCTGGGATGTACAGAACCAATAGGATATTCATTTGTCATCTTGATCCTGATCCCTAGAAGAGTGCAGACATTCAGTATCTGTAGCAGTCATAATATTGGCAGCTGAAAATTCTTACAGCCTTTCCAAAAATAAAATATATACTCCCTACCCACAGAACTATTGAACTAAAATAGTCCTGACATAATGAAAGAGCAGGAAGACTGATAGGAAAAACAATGAAGAGGAAATAGAACAACATCAATAAGTTTGTGTGGTTATACTGTGAAGAATAAGACATGGGATGCTGAGTAAAGAGCATAGTTCATTTGGTTCCTTTTTAGCTGAATACTGTGCTTAAAGCCTAAAATTTCCACAGTCTGACTGTTTGCAAAGGGATAATAGTCTTCTGTGTAAGCTCATTAGCCATTGGTTTCAGCGTTAAAAAGCACAATAGCCATCCATCAAGTACTTAAAAATCACTGACCTTCTCTTACATCAACAAACACTGCGCAATTCCTGCAGAGTGTTCCAGGAACTCTGCTCCTTTTGGTCAGGTACTGAAAAAAGGTAAAGACTGAAGGGAGAAATGCTTAATGAATAGTATTTTAACTCCACTTTTATCTGACTTTTCTGCAGAAAAATTGTTCTCTCTGAGCTGAACCAAATATATCAGTAGGTTTTTTTGCTATTTAGGGTGACTCTTTTTTGGAACTGGTGGGAAAAAACAAAATGGCATTTACCAACCCTTCCCCAGAGACTGGATGTCTGGTTTGTGACATTCTCAGTCCTCCACAAGTTTCAAGAGAAGGCATTCTGTGGTCAGTTTTTAATCCAAGCAGGGGATTACATGCCAAACCAGAGGGTCATTAAGGGTAATGCCTCCGTAAATATTTTAAGAGGGGTACTTCTAAATGTTTCATTCACAGATTCCTATGAGAAGGAAGCTGCAGCATGTGGCAAGAAGAAAATACTGTCATCCTCCATCTCTCCCCCTTTGGAGATTGAAGTTACAGAAGAGCAAAGAAGATTTCTACGGTTAGTAATGACAAATAGTTCTCAGTTTTTGGGGATGGCTCTGTTGACCAGGAAGATCTCTATATATTGCTGGGTTACCATGAAACTCAGGAGAAAAGCTGTCGATTCTTTCCTGAGCTCAGCCCAATTGGCTCTGTCTGTGCTGAGGGAAACAGATATGCTTCTTAGGCACGTTGTTACAACATCTCAAGACAAAACCCTGGGGTGTGCCATTTCTGTGCCTTTGCAATGTGCTCCCTGGGAAAGTAAACCTTCATGTGTGGGCCAGAAGACTGCCAAAGCAGTTGCCAGTAGTTCCTCCTGTCTGGGGCTCTGGACTTGGGAGTGCACAAAGGAGTGCAGTGCCCATAGTGTGATCTAGGTACTGATGTTACAGGCACTTTTTGAGAAGAGAAGGATGGGTATGAAAAGTCTGTATTGTGAATCCTTCAGAAACACATTCCTTTTTCCTAGGTGCCTGCCAAGAGTAACTAATGAACACTGTTTCCCAAATGTTTCAGAATGGTGCCCTAGCTACAATTAGGATATTTAACTTTCATACTTCATGAGTTTAGATACAGATTTATTGTTGGACTATTGCAGACCTGTTGGACACTAATCAAACTTTCTTTTCCCCCAAATCCCTGTCTGTCACCTGCCACATGCATTTGTGGGGGTTTTTCAGTGCATTGTTCTGAACTTTCAGATGAAGTTCTGTCAGTACTGCCTCGTTACTGTCCTTTTTTTTTTTTTTCTGATTCCTGTGGCAAGCTCTGCAGCTGCTGATTCAGTCCTTATTAAGATTGTTGCCTGTTACAGGGATACACTTGCTTAGTGTTGTTCACAGTTCAGGAATATTTGGATGCCTTTGTTGTTCCCACCTCTCAATGATGTTCTTGCTAACGTCACAATATTTGTAATGCCTCTTATTCAACTTTGATTTATTTTTGCACTCATCTGTGAATGTCTTCCATTTCTGATAGATCTGTTCTAGAGAATGGATGGCTAAAATTGAATACTAAATACCAAGTGAGAGAATCCCATTGATTTGTACAGTAGCTTTGCAGCTGTGCCCATATTTTCTGTTTATTATATCCACACCTGATATTTTGTCTGCTTTTTTGGCTACTGCTGCTAGCATGAGCTGCTTGTCTGTCATGACAAAGAAACTCAGAGTAGTGGGGGTTATTTTTTTGAATTTGTGCTATTTATGTAGAAGCCAGCCAAAAGTAAAAATAGATTAAGTTACTCCTGATAATTTGTATTTATTTGTCTTTAGGAACAGTAATTCAATTTTTCCGCCCATTTTTTATTCATCCTACTGATTTCAGTTGTCATTTTTCTACTTGTTTTAAATTCGGATGGAGTTCAACTTTGTCTCCAGTCTCAGCTGACCTAAATAAGTTTGTGCTTTCTACATTTGCTTGTTTAACCATGCCTCTTCTTTTCCACATCATTAATAAACAATCACGAGGATACAGATCAGGACTCGTGCTGAACGCTGACCATCTGCCAGCATACCTGGCTTCCGTAGTCTCTAAATCATAATAGATGTTGCTTCTCTATCCATGACAACCTTCTGCATTTCCTTTTTAAGCTGCTTTTAAGAGGTGGCATTAATGGCTTTTTGAAAGAGCTAATAAATGCTGAGAGCTACTTTTTTCATCAGGTAAATACCAAATATTCTACAAAAACGAGTAAGGAAGTAAATGAAAAAGGCATTTGTTTCTTCTAAGGACACTGGTTGAATATTCAGCACAGAAGGATGCCAGCTGTGATTTTCAGCAAGAAGCTTACTAGTGCTGGCTTGGTAGTACTTTTATTGTATGACTTTATAATTTTTCAGTCTGTATTAGCAGTTCATCCCTTTGCAATTGCTCTGTGAGACTATCATTACAAAAAAGTTATGATTTAAAAGTATTATGTGAAAATCTAAATTCTGTTGTTACTGTCAGGCTATGACTGTATTCTGTGGTAAAGTTCGGTGTAATGAAATAAATTAACTTGTCTGAAAGACTTTTCACTTCAGCTATGCTTGCAATTTAATTGTTCAGCTGGACCTCTGGTTCACCTGCAGCTTTGGTTCTGTTATTTGTCTACTAAGCATTGTAGTAATGCATTGTTCTGTTGACTCTCTTGAACTTCCTTCTTTATTTTTTCCCTTAATAATAAATTAAAAAAAATTAGAAAAGCCCAGTTGACTTCAATAGCTGCTTGGATTTTGTCATTTCATTTACAATGGGCTTTTTGTCTTTCTGTGTGCTTGCTGAAGGCTATACATATCTTCTTTTTTTGAGTAGAATTTCACAAGCCATCTTCATATGGAGGCTAATAATTGTATTATTCTCATGACTGATTTTAGTAAGTTTAGATTTGCTTCTTTCTTTTCTTTGTTCAAAGAATTTATTTTCTAGAACTAACCTTTACCACCTTTAAGTGAATATTCCCTGAATTAATAAAGTATATATTGCTACAGTTGTTTTCATTTTGAAGAGAAGTTCTCATCTGTCTGTGAAATCTCAATCTCATTTTTGTGTGTATTTTTCCATCCACAGGCTGACATATGTCATAATTAACTAGAGGTTGTTCTTTCCTGTGTTCTCCTTGCTTAACAGGATATAAAGTTCATCAAACCATCATAGATTTCTTACAATATTTTTTCCATTTTAAGTATTTTCTAATACGTGTCAATTGAAATCACAGTTCTTTTAGATTAGACTTAAAGTAGTCTTAATGCTGTGCAATTTCGATATTTGGAATGTTTGCATGGTGAACCAGACATCTCGTGCATCTTCAGAAAAGGCAGATTTATAGATTTAGAAATAAAGCCTCTCTCCACATAATACAGGAACTCCTAAATCTTGTGTTTGTGGAACATGAAAAATGCACGGTTGATTGGAGTGAAAAAACATGTCTGAATGTAGGCTGAAAGAACAAAATTACTTGGAATCTCATGAGGCATGGATTTTGAGATGGGAAACTGCTACAGGAAGTAACATAAGGAAACCATATATATGGACTACAGAAATATTTACATGTGCTATGGAGTCAGAGATACAGTGGATCATGTCTTACTTCTGTTGGGTTTTTTTCCTCAGATGCTGCTACAAAAATTTGGAGGACTTGGGTCTTGAATTATCATTTCCTGAGACAAACAGCTCCTTGATTCTTGTGAGGAAAGTGCCAATGTGTTTTATAGAAAGAGAAGCCAATGAATTACGACGGAAAAGACAACCTATCACTAAAAGTATTGTGGAGGTCAGCTGTGGATAAGGGTGAAGTTATGATAGTAGGTCTTGTTCTCTATTCATGGCCCAGGGTATTACAGGATCTCTGTTATGAGTGAGACAATGAAGTCCCCTGGCAAATGTGAGTGCCATCCCTTTTAGTAGCTAAATAGTCCCAAAACTGAAATCACTGAACTATAACTGAAATGATAGGAGACTGTTTCAGACTTGGACTAGGGGAGAAGCTAAGAAAAACTGTATATAGCAAAGATATTCCAACAGTTTGCTGCACATGGATGCTTGAATGGACAGTAAATGCTTGAAGGAACAGAAAAATGAATAAATCCTAACAAATAATATTTATGTATCAGCAATATTAAAGTTGTTTCCATGAAATCTCTACATGGGCAGTGGGGCTTTCTAAAAACCACTGTTCTAGATGTTCTGCAGTTGGAGGGACAAATTCCTGAGGTGATTACTTGCAGTTTCCACTGTAAACAGTTCTCCACAATCATAACTGCTCATAAACTCCTTTAAAATTGTTTCTGGAGCACCATATTCAGACATTAGGCTGAGTTCTGAATCAGTCCAGTCTTGCCATACATCTCTTTTGATATGAAAAGAAGAAACAGAGAAGATGATTAATTTGATAAAATTTTCTTTTCCAAACATGCTATAATTGGGGAGCACACAAAATGCACCATCCTGATGTGTTTTGGGAGCCAAGAGCAGTAAAAGTGGTGGAGGAGGGTTCAGGTCTATGGGTCACAAGCACTCAATCTTTGCAGATGCCTCAAGATCTCATCATCATTTTGGCAGATCTATTCTGCAGTCCTTTTTATTTTAATTAGATCTGGTAGCACCTATTCGGGATTGATTATGAATTAATTGCATTTTAGATATCAGAAATGAAATCCACATGAACTAGTTATTATCTGAAGAAGGGCAGCTTTTCAAAGATAACATGCAATCATAGTAGTCTGAGGCATGAGTTCTGTTATGCCCATTCTGTAGGTTGGAAATGTGGGAGGTCAGGACTTCCACCTAGATCTTTCACACTGTGGTCAGTGTACTACCAACAGCATCACTTTTTCTGATTCTGGCAGTCACACAGTAAATTATACACAGATGTGAACAAAGTAGGGTAGGGGGATAGAAGGGAGAAATAGCAACTGATGACATTACTTTTTTTCTTTCTAGGAGCTTATTCAAGAACAAGTTGAGGTGAGTTGCTGTCTACTTCTAAAGTTGACTATAACAATCCAAAGCTTACTGTGTGAATCAAAGGGTGCGTGTTAAGCTTCAAATGAGAGAGTGGACTAGATAATCCCCTAGCTTTTCCTCATTTTTAGTTTCCTTTCTGTTACAGTTATTTTTTCTCATATTAAATGGAAAGTAACATCATGTTTCCTTACTGCTTTCAGCTAGTGCAGACCACAAGAGGCGGAGCACGAGGGACACTGCCTCTGACGTTTCTGAAGGTGTTAGCTTCTCAGGCCTGTCATGGTAGGGAAACTGTACTTTTCTTTCATTCTTTCTCTTTTTTATTTTCAAACCTTTCTCTCTACACAACACCCTCCCTGGTTCAGCGTTTGCATGTGTTTGTAGCTATTGCAGGGTTAAAGACTGTGCATTTCTTAGGGATGAGGAGATAATGCTCATGGACAGCACCAAGGGATAAGCAATACTCTACCAATTAATTAATGTATGGCCCTAACATACTTTCCAGCCTTCATGTGATTCATATAGTTCTGAGATGCATTAATCTGTGTGAACTCTAAACCATTCAAGTAACAGCTCTATGATGGGCCCAGGGGGAAAGTGCTGGAATCTGCTTGAAAGCATGCAGGAAATAACACTTAGCCACTCTCCCCAAATTTTTAATTTCCTTTAAGTATCACAAGTGGTAGTTGAAGTGTGCCTGCAACATTTCAAGTATTTTTGGAAGGAGTGTGGTAAAAATTCACATTTCAGGGAACTGTTGCTTTCCAGCACCTGGCAGTGAGCAGGCCTTACCGGTGTATCCTGCAGTAGCTCCAGCCTCTTGTTGCACTTCCTGTGACATATACAGTACCAACAAGATCACACTGAAAGGGCAAACGTGAACCAGAAGTATCTGTTTTCTCAAGACTGTCACTGCATTTACAGTTGGCAGTCAATATGTTTTGGGTTTTTGTATCTAAAAAAGTGCTGCGGCTGAAAGGCAGATTGCAGATGGTCTCGTGCATCTGTGAAGGCTAAAGTTTGCAAACACCTCTGAAATAACTCCCTAATGTTCTGCTTGAATTTCCTCTGGATGCCTTTAAGTGCTCACTTGAGAGAAAGGACTTAGCAGCAGGGCTAGCACTTGGTCTCGGAAGTGGTACCTGTCAGTGGCAGCCACAAAGAACCACTAAAGCCTATGAAACTGTTATTAACTGTTGTCTTGGTTTAATACTTTTTGATTTGTGATTTTTTTGCATCTTCAGCTGTAACACATACACACAAAAAAGCAAAAAAGCCCATTTACCTCATGCAACATTACCTGAAACACCAAAACTTAAATAATCTTACCATCCATCAGACTCGGGCTACCAGAAAGTTTAAGCCATGGAAAGCTGATCTCCTTATACAGCAGGCTGTTTAATTCAGCTAAGCCCCAAGTCTGCCACACTGCAGCGTTTGGGTTGCCTTTGCAGCCTGTCAGCTTATCTTTGGGCCTTGTTTTCACTGAAAACCACAGCTGTAGAGGGAAGTGGAATCCTCTTTGGCAGCGTGTGCAAGAATGTGTATCTCTTTTTCAGGAGCTATTAAGTTTAATGAGCATTTGACTTTGGAGGAGAGCTGCAGGCTTATTGAAGCTTTGTCATCTTGTAAGCTGCCCTTCCAGTGTGCTCATGGAAGACCTTCAATGCTGCCTCTTGCAGACATAGACCATCTACAGCAGGAAAAACAGGTACTGTGTGGGACACACCTCTGGTAATCCATGTTCTGGGTTACCAGAGGCACATCATGTATTTGTGTTAGAACATCAATCGTCCAGTTTGAAACCATCACCACTGGCCTTATATTACTTGACTTTTTACATATTGTTACCAATAAAATGAAACTTTAGGGCATAAAACATCTGTCCTGTGAGCACTTAAGCAAGGATCTTACCATGTATTATTTGAATGGTCACATTGACTTGATTAGTGTCTTAAGGTTAAGCATACATTTAAAGTGTTTGCAGTTTTTAAGTGTAAAACTTGGAGAACATGGAAATTCTGAAATTCTGCTAGTGGCAAAGATGCTAATTAAGCAAATGCTTACTTTCCCAAAGTTTAAGATGCTATAAAATGGGGATAAAGCACAGGAATAGCAACATTTCTTGCAAAATCATAGAATGGTTTGGGTTGAAAGGGACCTTAAAGATCATCTAGTTTGGACCCCTCCTGCCATGAGCAGGAACACCTTCCACTAGACAAGTTTACACTTAAATTACATTTAAATCAGATTACATTTAAATGTAAAACAAAATCCTTACTCCTCCATTTTGCTGTTACTGTGCTTTATTGTTATTAAATTGGATTCTGTTGATAGTCAAGTGGGACTTTGAATTAGGTATTAAAAGAACTTGGGAATGACTATATTAGGGGAAAGAGTATGGAAACATTGAAACTTATTTACTCAGCTATGACTTAGGCTTCTTCACTTTTCTCCTTCCAGCCTAAACCTAATTTGACTAGATTGAGGAAGATGGCACGAGCATGGCAGCTATTTGGAAAAAAAAAGAACCTATTTAAAAAAAGTTAAGACTGTAAACTGCAACCACTAGAAGCATTGGTATGATCCATGAGCCCTGTTGTTAGACTACAGTACCCTATGTGGAGCCAAGTTCTGAGCCAGTGCAGTCACCAAAGAAGCAGAGACCAGCCAAGAGAACATGGCAGGAGGAACCCACCCTTAGAGCCTGGAGAAGCATCTTCAACACTGAGGAACTGCGCTGTAAGTCTGGGCCCTATGTCAGTGCTGTACTGTTGGGTGCAAGGAGTTGCAGCCACTTGCAGTCACTAAAGCAAAGCACTTTTTTTCTGCAAGCACAGCATAATTCTGCATAATAGAGAGGGGAGTTTTAATTAGTGTATCTTATAGTACTTTGAAAATTGGAAGGTATTTCTTAATAAAGTTCACACTAAACTCACTCCTTGGGCTCATGGCAGTGATGATCATGGAATGAGGATCGACCAGCTTCATGGTGTATATATAGGCCAACTTAGAATCAAGAAACATTTAACTTGGCAATGAATGACACACCCAGCTGCTTTCTCCAGCTCCTTGCAGTTTGTGTTCTTGAGTGAGAGATTTCTAAATCCCCACACAGTCCTACAGAAATAACTAAATAGTTAAATATCCATTTTGAAGACAACTGTTGATGGATTCCTACTCCTATCACATTCACATGTGAAAGCACACTGTAAAGCCTGCTACTGCATCATGTAGTGAGTGCAGGCAACTCACTACACTGGTAAGACTCCTGCTACTTAAAGGAACAAAACAACTGTATAGCGAAAATGTGCTTAACAGTGAGATCACTGTAAACAGC
Organism: Ifrita kowaldi; assembly: GCA_013398055.1. NCBI lineage: Eukaryota > Metazoa > Chordata > Aves > Passeriformes > Cinclosomatidae > Ifrita > Ifrita kowaldi. Next base: position 92,817 of record VZRS01002412.1, read on the forward strand.
CTTTATTGCAGCGTACTTTGAAGTAACAGCTTAGCTGCCCCAGAGTTACATATATATGCCTTGCTATTTCAAAATCAAAGTGGGTTAGCAGCTCCACATGGTTTCTGACACAGCACAGAGATAAAAACCTGTAACAAGAGCTGTGCCTTCTCTTGCTTTTGGTGAGGAAAGACATTGCTGAGCAAATTCCCCACTGGCTCCCCACAGCAACCTGTCTTTGCAATATACACTTTAATTAGCTGTTGTATCTTTCTAAAGAGAAAGATGGGAAGAGTCTGAACAGTGACGTGTTTCACACTATTAGAGTTCATAGTCATCTGGATGGTAGAGCTCGCTCATGAGGCGGTAGATGTAGGAAGGTGCATTACCCCCAATGTTAGAAATGAAGAGAGTAATGAGCTCTGGAGGGACGTAGTCAAACACTGGGCAGTGAACATTGATCTTTGCCAGGATCTCCCCTGTGAAGTGAATAGCAGCAATATCAGTCACAGCAACTCAAAGTACATATAGCCTTCTGCACAACTTCCTGAGTCGCTAAACAAACTGGCTATGCACATGCCACCCTGAAGTCAGTACTTGAATATCCTGAATACTTTCCAACTTCTTCACTGATGTAATTGAATTACAGGTATACAGCAATCTTGAATGAATGGCAAAACTCAGTTTCTGGTCATTTTTGCTGGTAGAAACCCCAGATTCCCTCTGATGTAGAATTGCCAAAATTGCCAAAAACCCTACCAATATATAATACAAGGATCCTCATACTGCCAAAGTTATTTAAAGAAATGCTCAGAAGGCCAATCTAAAAACCGGTGCCAAGCCTGCTATCTTCATTTCAAAAGTCTTTGTCACGTAGAAATGGGGCTTTGAAAGAGACTGCTAACTGAAAATGGGCTTGGGCAGTGATGCCTTTCTAAAGATGGTGCTTGTGTGGGAAGCCCATGGCAGAGATACTGTTGTTTCAATGGCTGTATCACATAACAAAGTTTCAAGAAGTTATAGGAAAGAAGGGAAGCTGCCCTTGGTGTTGGGCATCTGCCCTGCCCCACAGGAAGCTGCTACCTACCTGGCATCATTATCACCATCCTGTAATAAAACACTGACTGTTTCAGAGCAGAAGCAAATCTGCAAAGACAGTGTTCAAAAGAAATTCTTTTTCTGTACTTTATATAGTATACAGTTATAAAACTGGATGGTTCACAGCACTCTTTTCTGCCAAAGACAATAAAAAAGGATTTTCTGTCTTGGGTTATAACATAGCCTGATGTTTAATTTTTTATGTGAGTTATAAAAAAAAAAAAATTATAGTCTGAACCAGCTTGACCAGATATATAAAGAATAACCAGTACCTTCTGTGAATGGCAGCACTTCCTGTGGTGACACAAACTTGTGGAATGAATCTTCTTCATTAGGGAACTAAATGAGAAAGGGTACATGAAGATCAGGAAGAAAAACCCTACCTGATTATCCTAGTGAAAACAGATCCTGGCAACTAATGCAGAGGAAGATTACTTGCCAGGTGATATTACCGCTGTTTACAATAATTACATAGTGCCTGCGTCTAGAACCTCTCTAACATTTACAGATGAAAGGTTTTCCTCAAAGCTTTTAGAGCCTTCTATGACATGGCTGCCCTTGTCAAAGCCTCGGGAACTGGAGAAGTGACTTCCTCAATCTGCAACTTCATCTGACAATAGTGAAAAAGTACCGAGTGTCAGAAAGAGTTTTGAGTGTCTCAATTCTACATTCTCTGCCTTTCAACACTAACGGTACAAATTGATATCTGTCGTAGTTGAGTTAAAATAAGTATGGCAATGCCAGTCTCATCAGTCTAGGCAGTGGTCTACATCCTTACACCCAATGTGCTGCTTTGCACATGTGGCAGAGGATGGTGCTTCAAGGAGATCCTGAGGTGTACCAGATTTGGGTGAGGATTTCCTATCTGAAGGAACAGCACTAGATGGGGGAGATGGCTCATTTACCAACCTTGCCTTGAGACAGATGGTGCTCTCCACCCTACGCTCCCACAAGTAAAAGCCCCTGCAGGTGCAGTCCTGAAGAGCTGCTGTACTTACCTGCGGTGAAAGCTTGAACATGGGGGCACACACGATGAGTGGAGTGGAGTGGTGCTTAGCTGCCAGTGCCAGAGTGTGAGTCCCACTCACAGCAATCAGGGCGCCATTGGCCAGGATTGTCTTTGTACCAATGATGACCTTAAAAGGGCAAATCAGAATTGGATAGCATGTTCCACAGCAAACTGAGGAAGGAACACTTCCTGGCTCAGACCCTGACAGATGAGCTGGAGGAGGACTGTGTCAGTACAGCCAGCCAGCCAAAGGCTGGAGTTATAGGGCAGCTGAATGCCTGATCTGTTTCATCTGGCACTGGCTCTGCACTGAGACGTTCCTCTCTAACAAGAGCATGATTCCAGCATGGAAAGGCCAGCACAGAGAATTTCAGAAGACAAACGTATGCTCTATTGCAGGGAACACCATGCAGAAAGTGGGCGGTGGTTCCTGTTGTTCTACAGACCTACAAAGTAAGCTTTGTACAAGTAACTTGACTGCTCACTGCAAAAATTCCTTTGCAGTAAAATAAGAATAATGTAAAGCAGCTTAAAATATATAGGTAAGAATTGATGTGGCTGGATTTTAATATGTTACAAGTACTTTTTTTTTTTCCCCCACTTTGGGGTGCCAAAGTTTACAGTTTTCATCTCTATAGAAGTACAGAACAGGTCTGTTTAATAAGATAAACCTTGGTGATTCCCTTCAAAAGTCACCTTCTGTTTCAGGCAAAGGGGTGTTTCTTCCCTTTGGAAATGCTGCTTTTTGTTCCATCTCCTTTGAAAACTGAGGTTAATCCTTTGAGGCTCTCTTGCAACTGTAGCCACTAAGCCAGAAAAACCTATTGCCATGCAGTCCATCATCAGACTGACTTGGAGTTCCACACTAAATCTCCCCCCAGCAGTGAACAGGGACTATTAAAATTTTGAGTCTTCAGTGAAGAAACACATCCATCACTGCTGGGACTTGCAGCTGATTTGAGAGGCCTAAGCACCCAACCTGCCATGAACTCCCTCCTCCAGTGGAGCCCTCCTTACCTTGTTGACTCGAGACATGACAGCAAAAATAGCTGCATCACTCATGACAGTAGTTTCAATATTCTCTTTAGACAGTCGGACAGCCATTTCATGACCCTAAAAAGAGGGAGACTCCAATTGGTTCCCTGTGACACAGCTCCTGCAGTGCAATTGTACAGGTACCAGCACTCAATTCTTGTCTGAACTGCAAAAATACCAAGCGACGAAACCCAAACACAGCCCTTCAGCTCAAGGATGCTGGGGCAGGATAACGAGCTGTCTCCTGTCTCTTAACTGCAGAGGAATTTCCATAACGTTCATCTTGATTGCAGACACAAGATTTCAGTAAGAATGCACAGGACAGCAAGGTACCTGGAGAAGACAGCCAGCCTAGGCCTTACCTGGCAGAACGGCGCACACTCTGCCACGATGACCTGGAATTTCCGCTTGCGAGCAGCTTCCTTCAGGAAAGCCTCAACAGTGCGTGAGTAGCCAATGGTCATGATCACCTCATTGGAGTGGATGTGCTCCAGTGCCTGCATAGCAATGTTGTCAGTGGTGCCCTCTGTAACAGAAGGAAGACATGGGTGTAAAAGCAGCCAGCAAAAGCAACACTTGTGCTGCTAGGACTGTCCTCCAAGAAGATAATTTTTCACTAAAGCAATGTTATGAGCACTGGTAGAGCAGGAGCAGCTTTTCTCCCCATTCTTTTTGCCAGTGGAGTGGGACCAAGAAGCTGGCCCTTGAATGCCCCATGCTCCCTAGCTATACCCTCCCTATATACAGAAATAGCTGTACTGAAAACCCCATTGTGAGGGGAGTGGATTGTGTCAGCATTACTCCAGATAATCACCAGGCCCACAAAACTTCAACAGTTTTGTAGTTCAATAGCAGGGCAACTTGGGCCTCAGAAGGTGAGTTGGATACCTGATTTGTCACAGGTATCACAGAAAAAGAAAATTGTATCACGGTTCTTTGTGACAAGGGTCAGGTTATATGCGCACACAGATTAAGGTCCAACTTGGCATATTTTTACACTCTTCTTCAGAGGTCTCAAGACTTCCCAGAAGACCAAGAGCGCAGGCCTACAGTCCCCCATATTGCTCCTTCCACAATCTCCCCATCTCCCTGTAAGCCAAAGGGGACTTAAAACTAAGTCCTGGGAGCAGCAGGGCTTCAGTCCCTTAGTTCCTTCAGATTAAGCCTCCCAGATCCTTATTGTCTTCATTTCACCTAGAGAAGAGGGAAGCATCAGTCCCATCCCATAAGAATCTTCACTCAGGAGCAATTCAGACCCATCCGTACCTAGCTCAATTAGCATCTCATTAATAGCTTCAATAACATTAGCTCTGAGGGAGGGGTAAGGGGTTCTGAAATCTTCGCTCAGTCCTCCAGAAGTCAGGAGTTTGTGCAGGGATTCTTGTTGGTCACTTTCCTCACTGCGCCCGTGAAGCCTGCGGAGAGAAGTGGCCTCTTCAGCCTCAGGAAAGAGCACAGGGTCTCAGCCAGGCTAAGCACCGTCCCCACGGTGCAGAACACCTGGATGTGAAGAGACAGGAAGGAAAGCCACACCCAGGAGGCACACCATGCCACACCAAAGAGCTTCCCTAGCTGTCTCGGCAGAAAAACACCCAAATCTCTGCCAGAAAGTGCCTTCTTAAGTCACATGCAAACACTGCAGTCCACAGACAAGGAGCAGGCTCGAGGCTACTGCTCCACTAGGATGGACCCCATGGGCAGAGAGAGAGAAAACAGCCCAAGGACAGGGCACTGTTCTCATGCACCCACAAAACATTCACCAAGTGATTTCTAAAGAGAAAATGTCATCACCCACGGTGAAAACAACAGGGTTTCCCTTGATGTTAAACTCCCTGAATCCCTCTCTAGAAGAGCTGGGAAAAGGGTGTGATGGAAACTAAAGGGGTTTCACCGAAGCCAACTTAAAAAGGGAGGTTCTGGGCTTTCAGAGAGATACGGGGAGCAAGAGGGACACTTTACCTGCCATATTCCTCACGAATGACCTTCAATACTCGTCGCACCATGTTGCCCACTGTTGTCTCCGACGGCTGGGCTGCTGTCATCCTCTGGCCCTCTGTCCGGATCAGATCCATTAGCTCCCCTGAAAGAGGGGAAGGCCTTGGTTATCGCTGCCCAGAGCAAGCCCATGTGAGCATCAAACCAGTGCACCCCCCCAACATGCCAGGGCCAGCAGCTGCTCCAGCACAAGGACCACAGCACCAAGAAACAACGGGAAGGGGCGAGCAGAGTCCCTCACAAAGCAGCCCGTTCCACTGGTGGGTTTTGCAGTCGGAAACGCTTGATCATAACACTGACTTAGAGAAGACCTCATCAGTGCATTTGGCCTTTCCTCTGAAAGAAGAAACCACGTGCTGCTGGAAAGGTCCGTGCTCGGATTGACGCCGCTGAGAGAAGAGCAAGGCTGGAACAGGGCAGCTCCTCAGTAATGCCGCCCGTGACCACAGCAGACTGGGAAGGGCTCCGCCGCGGCAGGACAAGCACTGGGAATCCGCTGGTCGCTGCTAGCGAGGCCCCAGCGGCGCCACATCGGGCCTGCCCCGGCCTTGCGGATCCCTCCGCACCCGACAGCCGCGACCGGGGTGCGACTGCCCTCCCGCGACTCCCGCCGCCGCCTCGCTCCCGGCCCTGGGGGAGCCGCACCCGCCCGGGGAAAGCGCTGCGTCCGCCCGCCGCCCGGCCCTCACCGGCCCGGTTCCATCGCCCGTGCCCGACGATCTTCCGCAGCAGCGACAGCGTCTGCCGCGCCGTGTCCTCGGAGCGCGGCCGCTCCCCGCCGCGCCGCAGCCGCGCCGCGAAGGCCTCGATCTGCTCGGAGAGCTCCGAGCCGCGCTCCGCGGCGCCCGGCATGGCGGCGGTACTTCCGCTTCCGCCGCCCCACCGTCCCATTGGTGGAGACTGCCGAGCTGTGCCCGCCCCCCGGCGGCAGCTCAGCCAATGAGAGGCGCGTCCGGCGGGTGGGCGGGAGCCGCTCCCGTATCCCGGGAGACGGGCGGTGCCCCGAGCCCCAGGGAGAGCGCACATGGACGGGTTTACTTTGGACCGGGCCGTGCGCTGCGTGTAAAGAGCCAAAGCAAATGGGTTGGGAAAGGCGCAGTTCCTGGCAGTCCAATTGTTCTTGCTGGCAGAGCCAGAATCGGCCCTGGATAAGGCAGGAATGTAGCTCCTTTGTGTCTAGTTCCTGGAGCAGTGTGTCCAGGGAACAGGCAGGAGCCGTGGAATAATTCTCATTGCGGTACTGCTTTATTCTATCGCTCTGCTCTGTGTCTTGTTGTTTCAGATTAGGAAATCAAAGCAAACAGGTTTATGCTGGGAGCTTTCGGTGGCTGCTTCATGCAGAGGCCTGTAGGGCCTTGGATGTTCATGACATATTTGCGTTTATCTGGTTACCTTAGGACTTGCCGTACAGCCAGCTCCTGTCCAGGGTCTGTTGGATCCCCAGCAAGATACCAACAGCTGGTGTGCTCTGAGGATTTAATGCAGGTGATTTGTCACCCAAAGCCTGCAGGGGACTGAGTGTCCTTCCATACCTCTCTCTTCCTCCTGCTTCCTCAAGTGTCTCTGTGTGCCTGGAAGCCACAGAGCCCAGCAGCCTGGGGAAGGAAGCTCACTGTATACCTCCAATGCCTGGCAAAAGGCAACGCATTTGGATTTGGCTGTATGTGCTTGGGGGGTACTGCAGCCCTGGATGGAAGTCAGAGCCCTCTGGAGACAGTCAGTAGAGGGTGACGGAGTTTGCCCAGCTATTGGCTCCACTGTGCTGGGCCCCACTGTGCCAGCTGGCCATGTCCTGGTTCTCTGCTGCCTTTTCTCCTCCTTCTCCCCAGATTTAGGTGTATGTTTTTTTCCATGATGCATATATCGGAGGCTCCCTGGAGCAAGGTCTGCATTTGTGCAGGGAAAACCCATTCCCCCTTTGCCCCTCTGCAGAGCCACTTGCAGGCAGGGCTATGGAGGCTGCCTGTGCCCATCAGCTGCCTGCTGCTGCCCCTGCAGTGCTGTGTGCCAGCTGCCTTGGTGTGCAGAAACAGCTCCCACACGAGCACCCAGGGACTGGGACATGTGGATTGGCCAGAAAAATAAAAATCATTGCGTTGGAGCGTTCCTTTGTTTGTTTACTTATCTTGCTAGTAAACAGAGCAGCTTTTGGAGATTAGGCAGGATGGAGAAGAGGAAGGGAAACCGAGCTCTGAGGTTATGACCTCCTTGTGGATGCTGGGCTGTTTACATTCCCTGCTTTGGTCCCAGTAACTACTGCAGGACAGTTTTTTCCCAGCGCTTTGCCAGGCTGCAGAGCTTTTCCCGTCTGTGCTGTTTCTGTCCTTTTCCCTACAGCACTTTCTGCTGGGCACTGCTGCCACAGCTAGTTTGGGCGGCTGGCAGTCTGGTGTCCCTTGAGGGACAGAGTCCTGCTCTTGGTCTGCTGCCTTGTGTTTCATGAATGAAAGCCTCTGAATGGGGATTTCGGGAGCTGTTAGCTCTGTGTAGCTGAGCTGAGCCAAAACCTATGGCTCTCTGGAGAGCTGCAAGGCAAACCCCAGGCTGCTCAGAGGGACCATGGCTACAAGACATCTAACTGTCACTAGCCAGCAGCTGCTGTCAGGACCCAATGAGTTAGACAAGGAGTGCCCAGCAGGACTGAAAAGGAGGGATTGAGGAGGAGAAGTGGCAGCACAGGCAGTGTAGAGCAAGTGGGGAAGGAAAGATGCATGTTGGTGCTCTGGGGTAGTCTGCTAAAATCTGACTGCCTTGCAGGCTGTGACACTGTGGCAGAAGTGATGGGGGGTGGAGAGGTGCATCCCTGTGCAGTGGGAAGGAGTCTCACCTGGTGGTCCACAGCTGCTGGGTGTTATGGAGCAGGACCCCCCTCTGTAGGCACAGGCACAGGCAATTGTCTCCCACCCAGCCCACCCTCCTTCCCTTCCCGTGTGTACCCCGTGTGTGCCCTGGGGCAGGGTTGGTGGCTGCAGCCATCATGCAGCTGGTGTATAAGCAAGCAAGGAGGCCGACACGACTGCAGACAGTGCTGGTGATGTGGACAAAAGAGCTGAGCAGGGAATGAGCTGGCCAGCCGAGCATGGCAGCACGTTTTATGGGCCTGCAGAGGAGCTGAAAACTGTCTCACCTCCTTGGAGAGCTGCCAGCCTAGCCAGGATGGCATCCTGCTCTGTACGATAAGGGCTGACTGCTGGAGACACTGCTTCCCTCCGCCCAGGGAGTTCTGCATCCCTGGGGGCTGAATGTCACCCCTTGAATGCTTGTGTGAGGGAGGACGAGGCAGGACAGAGGCTGGGTAGAGCCTGGGAGCACTGGAACATCATGTGCTGGGAGGCTGTTTGGATTAGAAACTCTCAGCGGATAAGTGGGCTGGATGAAATGCCAGGGAGGGGAATCAGTTTGCTGAACTCTTGTCACTGGACTCATCTGCAGGAGTCGGGTAAGCAAAGTGAGCTGCTCGCACTCAGCACAGGCAAAGAAAAGGATCCAGCAGAGGAGAGCCAGCTGAGCCATGGCCCTGCAGGAGCAGCAGGGCAGGCTGTCAGCATGGCGTGGACTGTGAAGACTGTGTGGGAGACATGGGAAGAAGCACCATTACTGCTGGGTGCCTAAGCCACTTGCTGAGCACAAGTGACTGAGTTAAGGAGGTCATAGTGCATGGGTGTGGGGGGAACACAAAGCACGGCCTGAAGGGACGGATGCGTTAAGGTATCTTTGATGTGACATGACTGCTCTTTGGAAAACCCATGCTCGAAGGCCTGAGACAAAAACAAATCAAGACCAAAGCTCTTGCAGTCTCAGATGTAGAGGCAGGAATGAATCTGCTGAAGGGAGCCCAAACCAGTGTTTTCTGTTTGCTGCAGGGGAGAAAGTAGGTCACTTAGTAAGTGAAGGGGATGGAAATGATGAGCTGAACTGAGTGTGGAATGCATGTTTAAAACTCAAGGTTCCAGGGAAAGAAGACAAAAAGCCCAAACAAACAGCTGGTGATCAAATGCAGGTACGTGAATAGCTGGGAAGCTGAGCTCTGTGGCTTTGCAGGCGCACGCACACGTTGTCTGAGTCATCGGCAGTTCTGGCATGCTTGAAATTCGCGTCTGACGCTGCAGGTACCAGGGCACGTGTTCTGCTGGTCTTCACTGATGACTCTGGTAACAACTGTCTCCCAAACTGGTGATCCCCAGGAAAGCCTGGCTGCCATAAATGCCTGGGTGGCCAAGGGGAAACAGGCAGGGCTTGCTAAGGGGAATAACAGGATGGATTCAGTACCTCAGGTTAGCAAAGGAGTTGGTGCAGCTCCTGGCCTGGCCACCTGTGTGTATGTGCGCTTGTCTCTGCCTGGAAAATGGCTGCTGTCTCATCCTCACATCAGCACAGTACACACAGGCAGGCCAAGCCCATAGCCAGACCCTTGCGGTACCAATGGAGTCCACAATCCCTATGGAAAATGAGTAGGCGATTCTGAATCCGGCCCAGGGACCGTCTCTCCTGCCAGAAAGTTTGTAATTTGTGCCCCACTCCTTTTAGGAGCCTTAAAAATAGGCTGGGAAGCATGAAGGTTTTTCTAGGACTTGTTGTGGAAGCAGCCCAGGCTGGACTGCCTCTTGCTCTTCCCAGCCCCTGGGAGAGGCATGGGAAGCTGGCGTCTGAATGCCTGCCCTGGATGTGGAGCCTCACTCGTCGGCTCATTCATCTATGGCAGTTGCCCAGGTCTCCCCTCGTGATACAGGCAGCTGGAGGCAGCTGGTTCAAAGGCCAGGCTGGTCAGGAAGAGGTGAGGGAAGTGTGGGAAGTCACTGCATGTCATGTACAAAAACAAGTTCTAGCAAGGGATGAGGGAACATGATACAGAGCTGGGTGGGAGCTGTTGTCCTCAGCACTGCTATTAGTGTCCTGGACCTTCATACCCTGAAAAGGCATTGGCTTTTTTCGGTGCCACCAAAGGCACAAATGCTCAGAAAGCCCAGTGGCACCATGCAGGTGTTGGTTGTCGCCCTGCCACCACTTGGAGGGTGCATGGCAGGCTTGCCGGGCCACAGAGGAGGTGCTGCTGGGGGCTCATCCCTCCGGGCTGGCTTCAGAGAAGCCCCGGAGCAAACCTGGTGTGGCTGCAGGAAGCCAGGCCCTTGGAGTGAGACAAAGTGCGGCCCAGACGCTTTGTGGTCACCGAGGGGTCCGTGACACCAGCAGTCTGGGCTGCTTCCTGGTCACCAGCCAGCTCCCCGCAGTTCCTCTGCTCACGCGCTCCCGGCGCTGCAGCTGGCCCCGGGCTCGCTTTGCTCATTGTCTGCGGCGGGTGATGGCAGCTATTCAGCGGCTGCCAGGTTTCAGGGAAAGGGAGAGATGAGCCACTCCTCCGCCCACATTCTGGGAAAGCCTCTGGGATGAAGCCCTGCCGATACACACGTTCACTCTCCTCAGCAGGGAGAGTGTGCTGTGGAGCTTATATCCCCCTCCGCCCGCATCCCACATCCCCCCCTTATCAGCAGGAGTGATGCTGAGGAGCAGAGCTTGGAAGCAGCCCTGGCTGCTGCCCTGTCCCACACAATAGCGGAGTCTGCTACTCTCCGTCTCCTTGCCTGTTTGCCTTCCAGAGCCAGGCAGAGTCTCGCCATCACTATTATTTTGCTTTGTGTCAATATTTTGACAACTAAAAGCAGGAGAACTGCATCCACATGATAAGCGGCCAGAAGCTCTGGGCTGGGTGTGGATCGGGTTCCAGTTTGGCCGGGGAGAAAAGCGCCTGGCAGCCCCTGCCCACCGACCGGCTGGGCTGAGAAAGCTGGGAGGCGAGGGGCAGCAGCAGCAGAGCAGCAGCCAGTTTGTGCCTGTGCGCCTCTCTTTTCTGATCAGTGCTCACTGCCCTTTCCCCAGGGTAGATGAAACGTGATAAATGTGCAGAATTAGCTTGGTTCTCTGGTGGAAAAGTAACCTCTGTCTCTTTCCTGAGGAGAGGGCTGCTCTGCCCCTGCTGGGAGAGTCTCACCCCTCCCACGGTTGTCATACCCTGTGCCTCCAGCCGGTGCGGGCCCAGGGTGCTCCATCTCTGCCGGTGGCAGAAAGTCATGCACACTGCTGCACCAGTCTGTGCTGGCCTCAGCCTTGTTTTTCCCAAGCACAGCACTCTACTGCTGCTGGAGAGAAATTCCTGCAGGCTTTCTGGGACTTGAAGATGCAGCACCTACCCAGGGCTTCAGGAGAGGAACTTGGACAGAGCAGGGTTAGCTGTGCTGTGGTTACTATGTCTCTGCTTCCTGCTCTGGTCTCTCAGCACCTCGCGTACGTGGGGCTGTTGTTTTGGCACGGTAACTGTGCTTGCTGTTGGGGCTGCTGACAGAACGCTTACCTGTAGGCACCCACGTATGCTTGGGGCTGTGGTGTGCCTCTCCAGTGCCTCACCCTGCTCCAGGGCTGTGCTTTTCTGCAAACACCCATGGCGTGGCCAGTCCCTGCAGCGTGGGGCTGCCCAGTCACTGGCCATTGAGCACTAAGCTGAGTGGCACTAGGTCTGCTAATGCTGATCTGCTCCTGGAGCACTGGCTGAATGACGGCCGCGACTTCCCAGGGCTTGGGTCTGGCAGTCTCAGGGACGTCCTTCTTGGTAGCATCGTCCCTGCCCCCACGGGGGATTTGTGTCTGAAAGCAGTACCCAGGCTTGCCTGGGTCCTCTGCCTGGAGCACTCTCAGGCAGTCCTTGTGCTCATCCCATGCCCCTGCAAAACTCATGTCTGACCTAGGCCAGCCCCCAGTGCCCGTGACCCATGGGGACCAGACCCTGATGTCCCCAGGCATGGGACTGGACTGTCAGGTGCCTGCAGTTTTGGTTGTGGGTCCCCAGGGAGGCTGAGCTGCCCTCCCCAGGAACCAAAACAAACAGCAGAGTTCCTGCCACGTGCGGCCGGGGCTGACTAAGGCCGGACGCTTCCGCCTGCCGCGGGCAGCAGTGGCCGGGGCTGTGAGCCACCACCATCGGGCTGCACAGCCCAGCCCATTTCCCCCTATTGTCAGCCTCCCCCTCAGCAAACACATCCCCCTGCACACCTGGGCTGGGAGAGGCACTGACGCCACCACTGCTCGCCACCACGGACAAGGGATGTGCTGCCGAGGGCATCTTGGAGTTGGAGCTGCTGCAGCACAGCTCTGAGGAGTCCTTCAGGGCCCAGGTGCCCAGGCAGGTTGTTTGCAAGCTGTTTCCTTGAGGAGCAACACTGACTGTTTGGGGTCACTGGTGCAGCTCTGCTTGCCAGCAAGGGCACTGGAGAGCCCAGCATTTCTCAGAAGTCGGCAGCAGTCTCCTGAGAAAGAGGCCTGGGTTCCCTGTGCCAAGAGGCTGGAGCTGGGGAAGCCCCAGCCAGACCATTCCCATCCTCATTCTCACTGTGGAGACACAAACTGCAGATGATTGACTTGGTTTATCTCAGTGCTAGCCATGGACTGGCTCACTGATAGTGGGGCTTAGGAGACTCTCTTAGAAAAGCTCACGGGACCAGGGAAAGCAATCAAATGAAACAGTGAGGGTGAGACGGGGGCTCTGGGATGATGGGCAGGTGTGAGGAGCCCAGTGCCTCACATCCTCATGCTGCTTTGACCTCAGGAGTCCTGTCACAGTGCAGGACATAGGGAGCTGCTTGCGGGGTTCTTGCCTACAGGGGTCAAACACAAGAGGATGACTGTGCCATGCACTGGATCATGGACAGTTTGGCCCTTCCCTTGGTAGAAGCCTATAGCTTTAATGAGACTGACTCCTGTGTCCTAAATAGCAGCAGAACAGAAATGATGCCCTGAGGATTTCAGAGGTGTTCTCTGAGGGTTTCAGGGGTGACACAGGAGGCCCTGGCTACAGTCGGCTTAAGAATGATGCGGGGACAAGTTTTTGTTGGGTTCTTTACGTGTGAGATACCAAAGGTGGGATTTTGCAGGGGATAAGATTCCTGTGAGAGAACTCTGATGCTGAAATTGGGCTATTTTATTAGAAAGATGACTTAGAGGGACCTTGCCTGCAATGGGCAGGGTGGGGTTTTGCAGGACAGAGCAGCTGCTTGCTCTGGGCTCCTTCAGTGCTCATGGGCAGCCAGGAGCCCTGCTCTTGCCCCTCACCCAGAAAGTGTAGGAGGCATGGAGGTGACCCTGTTCCCAGGTAGGGCTGTGCCACAACATGCTTGCAGCTGGGTGCCAGGGCTGGCCTTCCCCACCTGGCAGCCAGGGCTCACCCACAGCAAGGGGACATATTTCCCCACCTGCCTCCTTTCCCAGCTCTGTGAGCAGGGCAGGGAGGTGGCACAGGCAGGTAGTGGCACATTCGAGGTGATGCTCTCAGTCAGCAGCCACTGCATGGGGCTCGCTGCAGGGGAGGCATCTGCTCTTTAAGGAAATGTCTCTATTTGCCTTACGTCCCTGGCTGGTTCCTTGAGCTTCCTCTGTCCCTTGTTCCCAAAGTGCGTAACTCTGCTCCCCAGAGCCGAGTGGGAGGCGGTGTGAGGGACATGCTGCTGCATTTATAGCATCGACCTCCAGCCCTATCCTGCAGCTGGGGAAGGGCAGATTTGGCCCCCTGGGAAAGAGCATGGCAGAGAGGAAAGCAAGCAACTGTGGCCCCAGCCAGCTTGGTGTTTCTCCCATATGCAGGAGGATGTTGCTGATCACAGGTTACCGGTGTCCAAATATTATTTCTCTTCTCCTGTCTCTGTTCCATGCTGCCTAGAAAGTGGATGCTCATCCCAGGAATGTAAACTCTGCCCAAGGCCTCTGAGGAAATAGCTTCAGACCAGGAACAGGGCTGCACTCGGCAATTAAGGGCTGGTCTCCCCAGCCACACGGCTCCTGGGGGGAGAGCCCTTTGCTCCAGTGCCAGAGGCTGGCCTTGTGTCTGAGAGGTGGCCCCAAGGGACCTTCCTGCAAGGACAGGCATGAGGCCCTGTGTGGTCACGGTCTTTGCAATAACAGGATTCTGTCTGTCCAGTGAGTTGGCAGCAGCTGCTGCTCGGGGCAGCCTCTGCTCTGGGGTGGGAGGAAATGCTCTCTTCACCCCATCTCACAGCCATCCCTGGGGAAGTGGGGAGGGGGACACCTTGGCCCAGGAGAGTCTGTAGGGTGGCAGAGGGAGAGCACAGGCATGCTCCAGTCATCACATTAAGGATGTTACCTGCTCTTTGCTGCCCAGCCAGGAGCAAGAGTATGAACAGGCACTGAACGCCGCCGCAGCAGCCCCCGGCAGCTGCTGAGTAGGTGCTGTGCCGCTGAGTGATGAACTGCAGCACACCCTCCCCGCGGTGGGGCCGGGATTTCTGTGTGCTTATCTCTGCAGCATCTCCATGCTAATTTGCCAGGCCTTGCTCCAGCAGCTTTGTCACACGCTCCGTGGTACCAGTACCTGGGAACTCCTGATAGAGCCCAGCTCCAGCTGACGCCTGAGTCACTGTCACTTGCATGGCCCAACGGGGCTGAGGACAGGCAGCTGGCATGTCCTGCATCCCCTGGGGACAGATCCCACAGCGTTGGGAGCAGGCCACTGGCATCCTCATGCCGCAGGGACAGACCTCACATAGTGTTGGGTAGGGAAGCCCTGAAGCAGCCTCCCCACACTCCCAGGAGGACAGAAACGTGAATCCTGGCACGGACACAGAGCCCGTTATTTCCCCCTGCAGCCCACGGGGGATCGTGTTGCCTATTGGCATCTCATCTCACCTCCCATAGTTCCAGCTTTCCTGGCCTCTGGGGCTTAAAAATAGAACAGAAAAGGCCACAGAGGTCCTTTGGGTTGGCAGCAGGGTTTGACCCCAGACCTGCTAAGCTCCCTTCCCTTCTGAGCTGTAGACCAGAACCGGGATGCTGCCCCTGAGGTAAGAGGGGCTGGAAACTCTCTGACAGGGGTGCAACGTCAGGGGCTCATGGAACAAGCACGGGGCAGCTTGAGGGGGAAGGGGGTAGGTGAACAGTCACGGGATGTCTGAGTGGGAACAGGGCATCAGTAGGGGAATGGAGAGGATGGGTGGGAAAGGGGCCGTTGTATGGGCGCAGGGGAGCCGGGTGGGCACAGAATGGCTGGACGGGCGTGGGGCAGCGAAAACAGCAAGCCGAGAAGCCCAACACAGCCCCGGTGGTTCCCGCCGGCCGGGGATTCACCGGGCATGGGCCGGTAAATAGAAGCGCCGGGGCAGCCCGATGGAGAAATGGCCGGAGGCGGTGCGGAGGCGCTGGAGGAGGGGGCTCCGCCGCGTCGGGGAGCACCGGCCGTCCCCGTGGCCGCCGGGGCCGGGCACCTGCTCCCGCCCCTCGGCGGGGCCGGGGCGGAGCAGCG
>VZRS01002415.1:0-20554 GCA_013398055.1 Ifrita kowaldi
TAGTCTCTGTTTTTAGATGGCCACTTCAGGCATCATCAGTGACAAAACCGAGCTGCACAGAGGGAGGTGGAGTAAAGCTCCCCAAACCTGGCAGGGAGGAGAAGGGAAAGGGTCTGCAGCACACAGCCACTGGAGGGCACACGCCGCAAAGCTAAAACCCTTCTCCAAAAGGCCTCTGCAGGAGTAAGGATTTATGAACGGACAGCCTACTATCTCAGAGCAGCTGAGTTTCTCCTAAGATGTTTGTTTTTTTTTTTATTTTTTTTACCCTTGTGGATGTGTTTTCTGTGTTCCCAGGCAGGCATCTACAGCTGAAAGGACATCCCAGTTCCTGGTGCCTGAAGGAGGACAGCCCCACGATGGCCATTCCTGGCTAATGCTTCCTGGATCCCTTGGCCTTGGATGAGTTTTTCTCTGTGCCACATCCTTACCCAGAAGCACGGCAGGAGGAATGAGTTAGAAGGTGAATTGCCTGGCAATGGCTTCACAGGACAGATCAACTCCTGGAAGTGGGAAGTGCTTGGGTTTCAAGGCTCATTGTTAAACACCCATCACGGCAAAGGAAAGAGAATTTGTCTTATTTCGCTCCAAGAGCCACTGCCTGGCTCTGTGCTTGTTGTTTACAATCAGAGTCCACGGGATATCTGTCTTGTCCTTCCTGAAATGTCTAAAAAAAGCATCCTCAGTTGCTCTGTGTTGCAATGGGACATCAGCAGCTTGTTCCAGGGCTAGGTTGTGTTATTTGTCACAACAGGGAGCAAGTGGGACAGTGAGAAGTTGAAGGAACCCTCCATTAGGTCTGGGTGACATCACACACCAGGATTTGGCATGGAAAGAATTATGAGAGGCTGTGCAAAATGACTATTGCTCCCCAAGGCAGGACCATCCCCCCTAAACCAGCCCTGACAAGCCCTACATTAGACTGGGAGTGGGGTTAATGATCCTTCTAGGAAGGGCTGGGGAAAAAAAAAGAGAACAGAATGATGCCTGGAAAATAATAATGTGGATTAATGCTTGGTGAGAGGGGGAAACAGAGAGGTGAAGAGATCCCTGCCTGGGAGCATCCAGCTGCTTTCTGTGCCTGGCTCTGGTGTTGTCTTGTGACAGCAACAGGATTCTGGCTTGTACAAGGACTGCTGTGTCCTATGGTACCCCTGCTACCCTTCCTTGATTTCAGTCAGGTTTTGCTCCTGCTTCCTCAGAAAGGTTTACTGACAGTGAGACATATGAGGTGAGAAGTCAGCCTTGAAGGTAACACTGGAAAATAATTTGTGGAGGGAAAGAAAGTACATATTTGGTTAGGTCTACATGCCAGGTCTTGAACCAGCAGAATTGCTTTGGCAAGAAGCATGGCTCTGTTTGACTGAAATAGTTATGAATCCAGCTTCAAGGCTGATTGCATCTTTATGACCTGAAACTGCTTTATAGCTGTAATTTATTCTCCCTTTCATACAGGAATAACTCTGGCATGGGCTGGTCATGCTGTAACTAACACCCGGAGGGTGAGCAAAGAATAATTATTCAGTCTGACCAAACAGGAGCTTGAGGGGCTCACAAAAACCTGTCAAGTGACAGGTTCAGCACTGTCAGAGTGAGGGACTTGTGTTCTAAAGCTATGGACTGCCTTGGGGGGTCCTGTGGGCGCTGATGCAAGTTCAGCATTTGGGCAGGTTGATGGACGTTGATGTACAGAGACCCCACGTCCTGTTTGGGCAGCCTTGTGCCACTGATGCCATGATCATTTTTTGCTTTTTCTTTCATACCCCTTTATACCTTTTTACAACTTCTGTATTCTTAGTGCTTTTTGCCTACATTCTTGGTCTTGTTTGTCAGGCTAGGAGACTAAACATTTTAGAGGTTTCGTAGTTAGGGATCAGTGTGCTCCAGACATCAAGGTGCTCTCCAGAGCACGTTTTGTAAACTAAGATAGAACCATCCAGGGGAAGGTTCCTTGAGGAGGGAGGGGCTCATTTGAGCCTCTCATTAGGAAATTTTTGATAGATATGCTAATTAGTAAGACCTATAATGTTATTCCAGATCTTTTGGGGGGGCATTGCAGTGGGCATTGAGATGCATTCGACCTGGACGTAGTGCACCTAAGGATCCTTAAAATAAATACCAGGGTAAAATCCCTTTTTCCCTTCTAACAGTGTTTGACTCTTGATTTTAAGACCAGGAAAAGGCATCACCACCAACTGCTGGAAGAGGGGTTGGCCCCCTCTGCTGAGGCATGGCAGAGCTGCCTGACCCTTGCACTGCTGGNTATGACCTGAAACTGCTTTATAGCTGTAATTTATTCTCCCTTTCATACAGGAATAACTCTGGCATGGGCTGGTCATGCTGTAACTAACACCCGGAGGGTGAGCAAAGAATAATTATTCAGTCTGACCAAACAGGAGCTTGAGGGGCTCACAAAAACCTGTCAAGTGACAGGTTCAGCACTGTCAGAGTGAGGGACTTGTGTTCTAAAGCTATGGACTGCCTTGGGGGGTCCTGTGGGCGCTGATGCAAGTTCAGCATTTGGGCAGGTTGATGGACGTTGATGTACAGAGACCCCACGTCCTGTTTGGGCAGCCTTGTGCCACTGATGCCATGATCATTTTTTGCTTTTTCTTTCATACCCCTTTATACCTTTTTACAACTTCTGTATTCTTAGTGCTTTTTGCCTACATTCTTGGTCTTGTTTGTCAGGCTAGGAGACTAAACATTTTAGAGGTTTCGTAGTTAGGGATCAGTGTGCTCCAGACATCAAGGTGCTCTCCAGAGCACGTTTTGTAAACTAAGATAGAACCATCCAGGGGAAGGTTCCTTGAGGAGGGAGGGGCTCATTTGAGCCTCTCATTAGGAAATTTTTGATAGATATGCTAATTAGTAAGACCTATAATGTTATTCCAGATCTTTTGGGGGGGCATTGCAGTGGGCATTGAGATGCATTCGACCTGGACGTAGTGCACCTAAGGATCCTTAAAATAAATACCAGGGTAAAATCCCTTTTTCCCTTCTAACAGTGTTTGACTCTTGATTTTAAGACCAGGAAAAGGCATCACCACCAACTGCTGGAAGAGGGGTTGGCCCCCTCTGCTGAGGCATGGCAGAGCTGCCTGACCCTTGCACTGCTGGGGGACACATTAGGCGTGGTCAGAGATGGTGTTGGACTGGACTGACTTTCAGTGTGACCATAAACACATACGGGGTGTTTCACCTCTATGACTGTGTCTACCCCAACTGCTTTGCCAGCTCTTCAGGGCTGGGTTTTCATGCACTTTTGGCACACAGAAGGCCCATGACAAAGAGATCAACCATTTGAAGGTCAGAGTCTTCACCTAGAGATGGCCTGCAAGCCAGACAGCACATCTGAAAAACCACACCCAGATCTGACATCCTTTTTTTTTTTTACCTGATTGAAGGTTTAGACACCACTCACACTTGGAAAACCACAGCACCACAGAATCGTTGCTAAATGGCTTCACAGCTCCTACAGAATCCAAACACAGCAGCAAGGACGTCTCCCTTCAAACTGGTTTCTGTTCTTATAAAAAGCTTATAGAACAAAATGACTATAAAAACTGAACTAAAGACATGGGTTTATGTGTTCTTTATAAACACCATCAGAAAGGTTTTTCAGAGCCACAGGGACAAAAGCTGAAACTGCCTTTATTCATCTCAGTATAAAACAGGAAGAGGTAGAATCAATCATTTCTAACATGCTAACCTTTTCATAACCCTGTCCATTAGATGCTTCTAGTGTCTCTGAACTGAGCTCAGGCCATGTCATTTAAACATGTCTTTCAAATTGTAACACCTTATCCAATGTGATGGCTCAAGCCAGGCATCTATTAAGTTATATACCCCTTATTTCTTCTTCCAAAGGTGCTATGCAATGCCTCAGAAAAGCTTGTGCATGTCAGTTACTGGAAGAGATATATTTCTTGCAAGCTGCAAAATCCAAATAGAACCAGCAAGCTCTTCCATGCCCCTCCTCTGCATTTTTGTGAAAGCACCTTAAAAACACCTTGCAAAGCAAGTGCACTTCTCAGGCTGTTAGCTCAACCCAGCTGCAAACTGAGGAGCACATTTCTTACCATTAATATTCAGGCTTAGTGCAACTGTATGTCTTGAGTTCTAAAAGGTCATATCTCAGCAAAAGGTAGGAGAAATTTTATTTCTATGGGAATTTCTTTAGAATAATTAACTAGCAATTCTCCAGTGAAGAATTCAATTCTCACATGTTATGGCAACAGTTTTGCTATTATAAACCACTTTTTTTTCATTTTTTGTGTGTTCGGAATCTGCTGTTAATGACTCCATTTTCTGTGCATCCCCTCCAGCACGTGGTGGTAGCAGTTCTTCTTCTGGAATAAACTGAACAGGCCAGCATCTTCTTTGCTGGCTTCCTACACTGTCCTTACTCACCTTTCCAATTTGCTGGAGATCCTTGACAATTATTTTTTCAGTATCTTCTAGTACTGTTGTCAATAAATTAAACAGCAAAGCAATCCAGGCAAGGCCAAAAAGAATCCAAATGGCCACGAGCACTCGATAGTAGGAGAAGTATTTCCTGTCAGACTGTTTACCTGAAGAAAAGGGGACAGAAAGAAGGAGAAAATTAACAAGTTAAAATTGCCTTGCCAGTGTAAAGTGGAATAGTCTAATGAATTCATCAATATGTTTTATATTGAATACTTTAAGGTGACTTCTTCACTGTAGTGCAGACTCTCAGCTCCATAGCATTAGGTTAAGGCTGGGCAATTCTCCTCCTGTTGCAATAAACTGATATATGCAATAAACATGATACAATATGCTGGCCTGTCAAACGACACACTGGGATTGAGGCAAATCATTCTGTGATTGAGGTGAATTATCATCAGAGCAGGATATTTTTTCCCCCTTACTGCATATCAATCCCAGTTCAACTGCTGCATGCACAGGTAAATGAAATAATGTGGGAAGTAGTGCTAAATTGTATTGTATTATCTTGGAATTACTCCCAAACTCCCAAAGCAAAAAAGCAGAGCACAGTGGGCCACTGTAACCACACAACCATTATTATCTGGGTAATTGTAATTCCCTGTATTTCTATAGAGTGTGATTATAACCTAACAAATACTTCCTTTAAATTACAGGTACCTGCAATCATACAAAGAGAGTAGTTGCAATTCCTGCCTCACTTTTGAATGGCTTCAGGAGCTTCCTCCATTAAAAAAACTACGTGACTGATGAGAGTTCACTGACACACGCCAAGAACAGAACTTTCTGTGATGGAAACCAGTGGACCAAAGCTTATTTCATGCAGTCTGATCCTCTTAGCATCAGCCAGGATCTCACACCTGCTGTTCTGCATGGATCATTTCGTTTGATCCCTCACATGTCAGCAACCCACCCCGAATGTACAGAGAGCATTTGCTCCCACTGAACTTGGCCCCACACAATGTTATCATCATGACACAGATGATGTGGCCCTGGCATCTGCAGGAACATTTGGTGGTAATGCTTATGGAGTGCTCTAAGTCACTTCCAAGGGTGACTTCAACGCAATTGGCAACACAGCAAAGTGCACGGACAGGGAGATCACCACAAACCTCGTGGTGAACCTGCCCAGAAGGAGCCCAGGTGCTGGCAACTCTTTTCAAGTCCTTCAGTGCCCTGTACTGCATAGATCAATGTGCAAGATTTTTGTTCTTTGTCATCCAAGAACTCTGGAAACAGGACAGCAGTGGGCAGGTTTGTCCTCATGGATAGGTATCCAACAGCTGCTTCTTTTTCTTCTTCTGGACTTGATTGGCAAAGGGATTCTCAGCCTTGGTACAAAGCATCTCCTTGTTGTGCTCTTATCTGGAGTACATGATGTGGGGTTAGCAAAGTCACCAGTAATATCTTTGTAATGTTAACCCAAAGTTGGACTTGAGCAGGGAATATTCAGTTAACAACACACAGGGGGTTTCACCCTAGAGGTATCACCTACAGGTACATGTATTCCCCGCAGTTAAATCCAGTCTGAGCCACCTTCATAGCATGTCTCCCTGTCCCAAACAGGCTCTGCTACAAACCAGTTTTGAATTCCTAAAATGCAAATCAACTCAAACCTGTTCTGTTCCACTTGGCCAGTGCAAAGCCACTTGTCATCTGTAAGCAATTCTCAGTGCATAATTCTCAGAGCAGTCATTGATTCTGTTCGCTTCATTGTGAAGATGTGAAGCATTAAACTTATCAACATTTTATTACTGTTGTTAGGGCCAATTAAGACAAATACTGGCACGGAAAAATATTTCAGCTCCAGTTAAGTCATCATAATGAAGATGAAATCATAGAGCCATGAGGCCTGTCTAATTGTTATTTTAAAAAAACAATTTAAAAGTTAAAATACAATTAATTGTATTTGTAAAGCAATATTGCTGAAGAGGAGGAAAGTGCTATGGAAGTCATGATTTTCAGGCTGTGACTTGCTATCATTATTGTAAAAACCCTGTCATTTGGACAAGGAAAGACAATGCCACATTTTGATGCTCAGTTTTTCTCCTGCATGGCAGCAGCCCCTCTCCACCTTTCTGTATAGCAGACTATTTCAAGGAATAGATTTTGAGAAGTTACGGTCAGCAGTGATACATCAGTGTCTGGGAAAGTTTGGGGGCTTCCTCTGTCAAAGTCTTCAGCCTTATGTAAGAAACCCTTCCAACAAGGCTTGAGAGCCTGGGGTTTGTGGTGTGGTGGATGTCTGTCCCTCAGAAAGGCGTTGAGGCTTCCAGATCCTCTGTGAGGACAGCACTGGTGCTCAAGTATTAGCTACAGCTTCCTTCACATATCCCCACTGAGGAGAAGTTCAGGCTGGCAAGATGCTGGCAGGACAGGTTCTTGTAGAGAAATCTTGGATTCTCCATGGAGTCCAGGTGTTTTACCGCTTCTTCTGTGGACGCTGATTTGGCTCCTGGTGATTATTCTGCAGTTCTTCTGGAAGCTTATTCCGTGGAAAGTGTATTTTGTCCAGCAGATCCACAGAAATGTTTTGAGAAGCATTCCAGCCTGCTTGAGTTCAGCTTAAACAGTTTTTCTTTGGGGGAAATCCTAAGCTCTGGCATGTGAGGATAGAAAACCTCCAGAGATACTCAGGAGACTAAAGAAGGCCACTTTTGCAGTGACGTATATATTTAAGCTCTACTTCTAATAGTGTGAGTAGATTTACCCACTTTCCCATGACTGGGATTTCCACCTCTCAGTCTGTTGTTTAAAGTCATATATTCTGAAACATGATCACTTATTTCTTCACTCTACTCTGTGAAACGTAAGTCTTAGATAGCTAAAGCAGTGATATAAGCCTTGTTTTGTATAACTGTCACCAACTGTTCCCTCTTGGTAATAAAAATTCCCAGGCTCATTGAATTCTCCCCCTGCACTTTCCCTTCCCTCACCAAAATGCTTGTGTTCTTTGTACCCCAAAGCACCTCATTTCCTTATATTTAGACAGTTTTGTGCTTTTATCAGCACATACAATCCCAGAGAAATGAGTACTTCCCCCCCAGAACTGTACAAGGCAAAGACTAGACAAAGACTCTGACAGATTTTTCTCTGTGGTACATTCAGTCAACCCATGGGAATTACAGTCATTATCCTGGTGTTTTGACGTGTCTCCTCTCTGGAATCAACCTTACCTACTACATAATCTCCAAAGCCAATGGTGCTGAGGGTGATAAATGCAAAGTAAATGCCTTCGCTGTAGGACCAGCCCTCTGTTATCTGGAAGAAGACTGATGGCAAGCACAGAAAAACCAGGATCCCCGTTGCCAGGAAGAACAGAAGGGTCAGAAATTTGATCTTCTTCTGAAAAATAAACCAATTCAATCAGAATCACGATTTGAAACACAAATAAGCTATATATAATAGTGGCTATTCAAAGTGGGTGGCTATCTAGGACCACAGGGACTGAAGGATTTCTACTGAGTGCTTTTCCTCTGGAAATACCTTAACCTTGCTTGGAAGCAGAGGCAAGCAGGTGTTATGGGTGTTGCATGTCCACAGCAACCCTGGAAGATGTAGTCTTTTATCTGATTGTACCAATGACCATGACTATAGGAGGATTTCCTATCTAATGACATTCACCAGAGTCAAACCATTTCCACTTATCACCAGACAACTCCATTTTTAGCTGTTAGGTATTTAGAGTTGGCACCTAAAGAACATTCAAGTTTGCCTGGGAAAACAGTCTTTTTTTCTAAAATATAATTTCACCATTTCTGACAGTACTATCTTCAAGAGTCTTGATTACTGACTTTATTTCTCATTGCATCAATGACACAACTTGGCTCCCAGCCAGTGGATATCTTACTACAAGAAGAACTTTAACTAATAAGCTCCTGATAAAGAAGAGCCTGGACAGTGACTTTTGAACCATTCTACTTCCCAGCAGTCAGGAAGAAGCTTTGACTAGAGAAAAAGCTTGTTATATGTAAAGATTTATCAGCCAGGCACACATAGCTTTTATGTATAGAATTTTCTAAATCCAGATAACCTGGAAATTAATGGCAACTGCTGGATAACTCTTCATGCCTTCATGCATTGTGTACGTGCTTGAGTCTGTATCTGGTTCAGCCTTATCATCTATTTAAGATTGCCAGATATGACAAGAAATTCAGCAATCTGAACAGGGTTATCTGTAGCAATCATACCTTGTCCTGAAAGAGAATTACAGTAGGAGACACAGAAAAGCTATTCCCACTTCCTCAGCAGTGCTGAGAGAAGGGGAGGAGCTGCAAATAAATTGGAGCATAAATCAGATAAGAGACATCCTGTCTGTAGCTTGTCACAGGCGTCTCCTCATCTTTCAGCAACCGGGCTCAAATGGACAACTTCAGCCTCATGCTTCCTTTCAGTCAAAGTTAAGGGTGGAGAGGGACTGAAGGACTGGGTAACCAGTTAGGAAGGGTAACACACCTTGAGTCAATATCCATTGACACCTCTACACCTCACCTAATTTTTACAGCTTTTCACAGCTCACCTGCTTTTTGCTGCCTCAAGGTGAGATGCTTAACCACCCTTACTGGTCTTAAAGGGATGCATGCACTTCCCTAGGGTGTTAGCTCCTGAGACAAGTGTCTCCAGAAGTGGGTGGGATGCCCACTCTCTGACTGCTGAAGGAGGCTGGGTTTACCATCTAAATGGGAAGACAAAATGCATCCCTTTCTTTGAATATCTCCTCTAAGACTGACGTGTCTGCTCAGCTCAGCAAGTGAAGAATGTCTCTTTTCTTGCCCTAGCACAATGTCTAACCCAGTACAAGAACAAATGTAATTGACGGTAAGAAATCATAAAACTTGAGAAAAACACTAGAAATTAGCATATAACTGTGCCTGAGCAAGTAAAACAAATTACCTTTCTCATTCCTTTCTCATACAGGAATTTCCCCAGCTTTTTACAGAGCAGTGAGAGCATCTTACCAACACGGTGCAGAAAAACAATGTTCAGAGGGATTCCAAAAAGAGCAAAAAACACACAAAAGATCTGTCCCCCAGCAGTTTTAGGATGTAATGTGCCATAGCCTATAAAAAAAAGATGGGTCAGAGGAGATATTCCAAAGAACTGGAGCAATCCACAGTCACATTCACCCCTATCCCAATCCAGCCTGCCTTTGACCCTAAAAAATGTGTCTAGTGCTTCTCAGCCCAAATGCACTCTTTTTTCCTCTGAAAAAGGCAGGAAGCAGATGAAGTGGTTCACTCTGCGTGTTTGGGGGAATGCAGGAAGCACTGTGTGTTCCCAACATAGCCCTAATGGGAACAAAAAATACAATCAAGAAGCAGTTATGGGAAACATGCTCTGTCCTGCGATAAATACATGGAAAGTCAGAAAATAGAAGTCTGAGGATCTGGAAGACATCAGGGTTGGAGTCCCAAGCTGCCAGAATCACATGCAGCCATCTCCAGCTTCTTGTTGATCTGCCTGTGTGTTAGTGACCTCCCTGGCTAAATCCCAGGAAGTTGGTATGTTCAGACACTGACTCCAGTCCCAAGGCACTGCAGTGTGCATTAGAATAGATGGTGCTAATTAGTCCAGGCCTCACTGGTGGCTGACTTATTCATGCCAAAGAGATATTTGTCTCAAAGTCCTACTAAGAGAGGATTTATGTAAGTAGTGGGACAACTCCAAACATGTCCTTTAGTCTCGAGACTCTTGGACCTCATGAGGAATATCCCTGAGTACAAGAGTGCTGAACTCTGTGTATGTCCTTAGGCTATCAATGACCTTGGGAAAAGGCATTTCCCAAGCACAGTTCATCTCAAGGCATCCATTACTTGGAAAATGCAATGTTTTCTTTGGGTGAAAAGACAAAACAACTGAGTGATTTCTTGACTACTAGATCCCCAAATGCATGAGCTGTCTTGTGCTCCCTGTTGCAGAAATATTCCATTTCCATTTAAAAAAAGCTGGTGAAGAGGAGTGGAAGTACCTGATGTACCTTCATAACAGACCTTTGTGAAGAAGGAGCAGAGAAACAGGCAGGTTTGGACATTTCCTGGGACAGCCTGCGTTCCTGCACTGGTTTTGGCTGGGATGGAGTTAATTTTCATCATATTAGCTGGTATGGGGCTGTGACTTGGATTTGTCCTGGAAACAGTCTTGCTAATTCAGAGACGTTTCATTATTGCTTTGCAACCCTTGCACAGAGCCACGGCCTTGTCTGCTCCTCACCCCACCTCACCAATGAGGAGGCTGGCACAAGTGGGCCGAACTGACCAAAGGGACATTCCACACTGAATGCAGTCATGCTTACGAATTGAAACATGGGGCAGTAAGAAGGAAGTGGGAAATATTCAGAGTGATGGCTGTTCCTCTGCTGCTGCACTGGACAGGCTGAAGCTCCAGTGTGAACTTGAGTCAAAGGGGCTGTGACCTGTGGATGAATCCATGTGGGAGCAGGGCATCCTGAAGCATCTGTGGCTCTGGATAAGCCCAAGCCAGATCAGGTACATTTCAAAGTGCATGTGGCCATGGTTTCATCTGTGCCACAGCAGGTGCACCTCTGAAGGGATTGTGGCCCAGGGATGAGGCCCTGCTGCAGCAGGTACTCTGATCATAGAGCCAGAGAATATGGTGAGTTCAAAGGGACCCATCAGGGTCATCGAGTCCAGCTCCTGGCCCTATGCTGAACACCCCAAGAATCACACCCTGTGCCTTAGAGCATTGTTCAAATGCTTCTTGAGCTCTGTCAGGCTTGGTGCTGTCACCACTTCCCCGGGGAGCCTGTTCTAGTGCTCATCCACCTTTGGGGTGAAAAATCTTTTCCTTATATCCAACCTAAACCTCCCCTGACACAACTTGAGGCCATTTCCTCGAGTCCTTGGCCACTACAAAGAAGAGACCAGTGTTTCCTCCTCCAGTTCCTCTCGTGGAGATGCTGAAGACCGCAATGAGGTCTCCCCTCAATTTCCTCCAGGCTGAACAGACCCCGTGTCCTTATCTGCTCCTCATAAGGCCCCTCCAGACCCTTCTCCATCCTCATGGCCTCCTTTGGACACTCTCTAATACCTTAAAATCTTTTCTACTTTGTGTTGCCCAAACTGCACACAGCACTCGAGGTGAGGCTGGAAGCATTGGATCCTGTGTGTGAGGCCAGGCTGGAGCACCTCAAAGCACGTGTCCATGGATAAGCCCATGACAGAGCAGGAACACCCTGGAGGGACCCTGGCTCACGGGCAAGTCCTCATTTGGAGCAGATACAATCTAAGGGACGGCAGTTTGTGGATAAATCCAAGCTGGAGGAGAGCAAAGGGAAGAGTTCATTGCAATGTTAAAGGATATAGGGGGCCAGGGGTGGAGATTGTAATGGAAACACCTTTAAATTGTTGTAACCCGTGATTTAAGTTGCATGTTATGGGAATTATGAGAGCACGAGCCAGGGGAACCAGCGGAGGAGAAGCCTGGCAAGAAGCAGTAGGAGTGCAGCAGTGACCTGACCTGAGCTGGCTTTGGTGCTCACTAATTCCCCTCAACACATCTCCTCTCCTATCCTGAGTGGCCACTTTAGCAGATTGAGCCCAAAGCCATGGGCTAAACCAACTCATTGGACATTTGTGGACCTTTACGGACATTTTGCAGACATTTCACAGGGGCAATCTGTAGACGAAGGGAATAGTATCTGTGTACTATATTAAAAGATGGGAAGAGTGGTGATGAGTAATGATAATATATTGGATAGTGTGAGATCTGAGCATGATCTGAATGGTATGAAATGGGGGGGTGGGCTGGCTTTGGCTGAAGGACAGCTAATTTTCCTGGGGCTTGTGCAGGAAACAGTGTTGCTAATTCAGAGATGTTTTAGTTTCTGGTTTGCAGCGCTTGCACAGAGTCTGCTCCTCACCCCACCCCACCAGTGAGGAGGATGGTACACAAGGAGGTGGGAGAGGATACAGCTGGAACAGCATTTGCCTTTCACCCTTCCATTTGTTTTTCCTCCTGGCATATTACTAATTGAATCTGTGAATTAACAGCTCAAAACAGGTTATGGAGACAGTGCCCAGGCCCCAGCAGGATTCACTTCTTTCCTTACATTTTTATGCTTTACAGCACTCTCAGATTTAAAGCCTGGAATAAACACCAGGAAAGTGAAGTTTATCTCTCACTCACAAATGTCAGCAGAGTGAACATCTTAACAGAAGGCTTGAAAAGAAGAAACAAGTGGGAAATAATAGGAAAGGCCACTGATTCTTGACAAGCCAAAATAATGCATGAAGAGTTGTGCAGTGGTAAGGTCTTAGGACCAAGTCCATGCCTGATTGCCACCTATGACAATGAAGGACTGGAGTTTTTATCCTGGAAAGCATTATCTATTCATGTCCTAATAACCAGACATAATAAGCATCACTCACACACAAGCACACATAAATGGAAAGCATTAGACCTACCTATTGTGGAGACAACTGTGCCTGCAAAGAAGAAGGAGTTACTGAAATCCCAGTTGCTTTCTTCAAACTGTGATTCATTTCCAACAGGGTATACTCCATTTTGAATGGCTTCAATCAGGTTCTGGGAGAGAAAGCGAAGTTTAGTAGTATTATGACTGCTTTTCTCAAGTGCTTGCTGCAAAAATACTACAGGTTTAGCTCCTTTCCTGCGAGTACCACTCACCTCACTTCAGAGATAGTCTGACACTATTCACACCTTCACCTTCAAGGCTGGGAAGCCATTATCCAGTGGTTTTGAGTATTCAACTTCTGCCCTGTTTGTGCTGACTGCTCTAGTGGGTGTTTAGAGAGAAATTGTTTCTCTTAGTGTGACCAAGGACCTTGTTTGTTTCAGGTCAAGTAGTTTGGAAAATCATGATCCTGTGGGTGACTAGGATGTGGCAGAGCACTGGCTTAAGGGATGGGGGGGTGGCTGGTTGCTAGGTTTGGACATGCCCTCGAGATGGCAGTGGTGGATCCGAGATCTGATCACCCACCTGTAGAAGCAGTGACTCTGATCCCTCGCAGGGGTGCATCAGTGAATTAATAAGTGTCACAGAATTAAATTCAGAGAAAGTCTGTTGATTTGCAAAGCCTGACATACATACTCTTCTCCAAGCCGCATGCATGAACACACATGCACAAATTTACACATTTACACACACATTTGCAAAGTTCCCTTTGAGAGGAGGTTAGAGGAACATCTGTCAGAGATGGTTTGGGTTGATGGCTTGGGTTGCCCTGCCACACAAGGCTTGACTAGATGTTTCTTCCACACCTCTCCAGTGCTATCATTTATCACTTTATGCATTTTCAGACTCTTCCTTGGTTTTAATTCTAAGTCCTGTTTTTGTTTTTTTTTTTTAAGTTAAAAGGAAATTTTAACAGCAAACAGTATCCAGTTGTCCCTGTCTTTAGCAAACAGAGAACATTAGACTGGACATCTGGAATGCAAACTGGTTTGTACAGAAACAGCTAAGATAAAATCCAGGACAGAGCCCTGCCAGAAGCAGGACATGTGCTGGAATAAATTGCACCAGCAAAGTCTTCCTCCCTACTTCTTCCCTCACTACGTTTTTTGCTGGTGTCTCAGAAAATCAAGGCTAACAAAAATCACTTCCACAGCCATTGCACAAAGATTTGTCTTAAAAGCTCTTTTTTTTTTTTTTTTACCTTCTCCCCTACCCATAGAAAACAACCAAGGTCAAGAAGATGCATTCATGCGTGAAGCAGGGGCTGAGGGCCTGAATTGCTGGTTGTGCTATTAGAAATACCAGTTCTTCCCCACATTTCCTTATTCTGTGAACTGGCCCATTGAGGGCTCCGTTAGTTTCCCATGAGGAAATGCTTCTAGCAAGGCTTGCACTCCTCATTTTCTCCTGCGTTATAGCAGACAGAGCTATGAAAAACTCAGGTTGAAGAGACAGGCATATTCATCTTCATCTTCCTGTGCCATGACCAGAAACATTTTCCCCTGGCCAGGCTACCGGTTTCACTTCTGCAGCATCCTCAAAAACTAAACTCTGATCATGCCACCCTCCTTATAGTTATTTGGAGGTTGTTTTGTTTTGTTTTTTCCATCCAGACCTTTCCTTATTGTTCCTTTGTGCTGTGACGCTGCTGTAAGTGGTAGCCACACCTATTCATTTCAGACAGCCTCATTTTTCTTGCCATGCCACCCATTGTGTACGAGCACAGCCCCACTGAAAGCGGAATCAATGGGAGTCAAGACCCCAAAAAAACCAGGATATTCTGGGATGGGGATTTTTAATAGCTGAAAAACACACAAGGTTTTGTCCAGCCACACAAGCTGTATTTACCATCAGAGTGAGCTGCCTGCTCAAACTAGAGAGGGGTTTGCTGAAAGCATCCAAGTGACCACAATCAGAAGGAAAGCAGTGAAGAGTTACCTGTGTAGGAAACAACATCTGATGGGGAAACAGGAGGGAGAAAGGATTTCCGCAGGGCTCCACTTACCTTCATGAACTGCTCCATCTCTGCCACCGTGAGCTGCGTGAAGTTCTGCAGAAAAGCCTCCTTCATCTGGGCAGCTGCCATTTTCTCCTGCTTCTCGGTGGTCCTCTCCAGTGCCTGGAACACGGCAGCACCCACCAGCAAGTAGAAAAAGTAGCCGGCCACCAGCAAAGCTGTCTGCAGCTTGCCACTGCACATGGCCTTCAGTGCGGCACAGCAGGGGACGGGGAGTGAAAGGTGGCGGCTGTAAATCCCTCGCACTCCTGGGAAGCCTCCCCCGGGCAGGAAGAACCCTCCCAGCTCTGGTTTCCGCTGGGATCCTGCACTGGCAGGGACAGCGAGCTGCCAGATGCATTCATTGGGAAGTTGGGGGGAAAACAACAACACCACAACAAACCCATTCCCCGCCCCACCCCTCCCAAGAAAAAACTTTCCACTCTCTGGGCTGCATGCTGTTTAGGGATTTCCTCTTGTCTGTGAAACTCTCCCTCACTGAGTTCTCAGGAAAAGTGGGTCAGGATTTGAGGAGCTGGCAGGTGGCCACCTCCTGCTCAAAAGGCTCTGGGGACAGGTGAGGATAGTCTGTAAGGAGTCCTCAAAGAAGTTTGCTTGAAAAAACGTTGTTTGCCCTCCTGTGTCTCCTGCTGAATCCAAGAATTAGACAAGCCTCTGATCCCAGGAGCTCCTTCTTGCCCCGTGTTCACGGGCAGCCCCAGGGAAATGCAGCTCCACTGTTCTTTTGGGCTTCACTTGTCCACTTGCAGCACAGAGCAGGGTCATGCAGCCCTGCAGAGTCTCAACCGTTCAGAGCAAAACCTTGGACACGCAGGCAAATGGCTGTGGGTTGCAAATGTACCAAGTCTGAACAGGTTCTTCTGCAAACAATTCCTATGCAGTGTATCCAAGAGAATACATCACACTGGTACTGGGTGCACAGTTAGATGGATAAAAAAGCAGCTCTGCCATCAGATCCGTGGAATCATAAAATCATAGAATTGTTTTGGTTGGAAAAGACCTCTATGATCATCAGATATGGTACTTAGGTTAGTGATGGGCTTGGCAGTGCTGGGTTAATGGTTGGACTCAATGATCTTAAGGGTCTTTTCCAACTAAAGTGACTGTGATTCTCTGTTATCTACAGCAATGTAGCTTCTGCTGATTTCAGAAGGATGGTTCTCATGCATCGAGAAGTCACTTATGTAATCGTCAGAGCTTGTTCCCATCAGTTTCAAGGAGAATTTGGGTGCCACTGAGAAGAATTTGTAGGGTGGGGGAGGGAAGTCCTTGAATGA
Organism: Ifrita kowaldi; assembly: GCA_013398055.1. Classification (NCBI taxonomy): domain Eukaryota; kingdom Metazoa; phylum Chordata; class Aves; order Passeriformes; family Cinclosomatidae; genus Ifrita; species Ifrita kowaldi. Next base: position 16,196 of record VZRS01002415.1, read on the forward strand.
AGATGTTGATTTTGGAACAGACAGCAGACAGGTCTGACAGCTGCACCATGGACATTGTTAACATTCATTAACTTTCTTGACTTTAGATTTTCCAGCATTTTCACTTGCTTTGTGCACAATTTCTTTTGTATTTCAGCAGGTGCCCTACTTTAATAATGAGAAAACACTGAAGCAAATCACCTTTAGAAGAAGCATTTAAAATATACCACCTATTCTGCTCTTCGAGTCTTTGCATTTTTATTGAGTTTGACAATACCAAGAAAAGCCAGATACTCTGGGATTAGCTTTGCAGAACTGGTATAAGCAAGACATGGCACGTGGCTTTACTCTGTCAAGTGCAGGTTGTCCTTTCACATATAAATCTGTTTGTCCTTAGAGGAAAACAGGAAGACTGTGAATGAAGGTAAGCAGCTTCAAAAACCCGTACATGTTTAAAGATTTTCCTTAGGGTTACTGGAAAAGGGCTTGTAGAAACAGGATATGTCGTGTTTCCTTTAACTTCTTTTGAAGCTACACGTCAAAGGTGTTCTTCTTCCTCGGATTTAAATTATTTCTATAAAATAAAAGCAACTATGGCTCCATCCTTTTGCGTCTCTCAGTCTCCTAGCCCTGAAAGATAAGAGAAAGCCCTTTACATGTGCAAATGCAGCATGTCTTCATCATTCACAACAGACATGAAGATAATACAAGTGGATTATTTCCTCAGTTCATCTGAGGGGAAAATGAATGGAAAAAACATGAAACTCATGGAAGATCATGAGAATTCCGATATTGATGGCAGCTGCAGTGGTTTGATTGGGTGGGTAAGATGACAAGAAACCTCATCTTTCTTATGCTATCTCCTCCAAGCTGTATATATATGCTAAGCTGGGTTTCTCTCTAAGCACCTCTCCAAGATAGCTGGTTTGCTATTCATGCCTGCATCTCTAGAAGCCTTTGATTGCAAGGAAAATCAGTGACTTTGGTTTTTCTCTAGCTCTGGAACAGGGAATACACATCAACTTTTCTCAGTCTGTTTTTTCATACTAAGAATCTCTAATAACTTTTAAGAACCACTACAGATTGTTCGGATGTGAGAGGAGTGTCCCATCACACAGCATCTTGTTCGTACTCGGGTTGACACTTCCACAGAGAACAAGGAAGGGGAAGCACATTTCACTTCTGGGATGTTTGCAAATAAGTTGCTTTGAGGAAGAAAGGAAGGGGGAATTCACTCAGTGAAATGCTTTACTTGAAGCCATTCCTCATAAAGGTATTTTCCATTAGTTGTGACTGTTGTCCTCTCCTCATTTTGCCTAGATTAAAAACTGCAAAACATGGTATTGGTGGAGGCTGCTGGAGCTGTACTGCTTGTTATAGTTGCTGAGTGTCGGGGGCTGGAGGCAAAGCACCATTATTGATTCAGTTTCCCCTCACAAGGGTCTGAGTACTGGGTTAGCTTGGCACCATTCACCCCAGTTATGAAAACCGAGCACTTCCCAAGTGCTAGGAGCTGCTGTAGGTACAACACCCTCATCCAAGGGCTGATGCTGGCACATCACACCTGCTTCCTAACCAGAGTGATGACCTGTCTAGATAGTTTGGAAGGTAAATGGGGACGTTGTGTCTGGTGGACCAGCCGCCATTACCTTTATACTTTGGGAGATCATGAATACATCCCACCTAGGTGCAAGTTGTCATAGAAATCAAAGAAGTCATAGAATGGTTTGGGTTGGAAAGGACCTTAAAATTCATCTAATTCCAACCCCCCTGCTATGGGCAGGGAAACCACTACATCAGGAGGGGCCGTGCTCAGGGCCCCATCCAACCTGGCCTTGAACACTGCCAGGCAAGGTAATAGAACCTTTCTTGTTAATCAAAACAAATTACTGCTGGCAGCAGCTCTTCTCTCGTGTTCCCCAATACCCTGGGCCATATGGTCTCACAGACCTATTCAATGGCATTTGTTTCTCAAGAAGGAGCTGAAGAAATGGAAGTGAGGCCTCATCACAGTAGCTTTCAGTTGTGGGAAACCAGTAAATCCAACTACCAAGTGGAATGCTTCTCCACAACCCATAAATTGACAGGACTTCTGCTGGTCCAGTTCCCTCAGGACTGCCCCAGTGCCACCTAACCTGTGGCTTGTAGTTACAGCAACAAGATCCACTGGGCTGCCTGAGGCTGTGGTGGGTTGGGGTGTAGTTTCCTGGCAAGGGTTGGTGGCAGAATGTGGCTATCATGGCACTGCAAACCTTGTGCCCAGGTGCAGTGAGGGCTGGCAGCTCCCTCAGGGCCCGGGAGCTGGGAGCTGAGTGTGCTAACACCCTGGTCTGTCTGTCCCACTGCCCCCATCCAGGGATCAGGGTAGACCTGGAGGGTCTTGGCAGGTTCAGCCAGCCCTGCAGAGTGTTTGTGGAGTATGTTCATGGTGATGAGACAGGATGAGTTCAAGTTGGGAAGTCATCCTGCTGCTCAGCCAGGCACGGCTGTGAGGCCCGGGCCAGGCAGGCATGTTGGTCTACTGCTGGGCTTGGCTCGTTGGGATGCATGGCTGGGCTGGGCAAACTGGAATGGGCAACCTGCAGTGCCACTGGAACAAGGACTGACAGGCCTGGTTGGGGCTGGAGGTTGGAGGTGGATCCTGGGCCACGAAGGATAGAAGGGAAGCTCGGGTGGGCTGGTCATGGCCTTGGCAGGCATGGAGGTGGTGTGTCTGGTAAGGCAGTTGATTAATACTTTTTGTTGCTGAGCTAGGAGAGATCCATGACGCAGTTAAGGGACCAGGGAAGGAGCAGCCATGCTGACTTCTTCCACCTGCGTTATTTATCCCGTCCATTGCAGGGAAACCCACGTACTGAGATCCAGTGGTAATGGAGGGCAGGGAGCATTTCCTGCCTGTGACATGACGTGCTGGGACAGGGTTTTCTTACACTGAGTCCTGCTTTTCCACACTCCAGTCATACCCACAGTTCAGCCATTTCCTTTTTGCACATCTGGCATCTTGCTGCAGCATTATGCATTCTGTGTCCTTAAGCAGATTACAGCCTGAAATAAATTCCAGTTTAATGGAAAATATTATCAGTTTCCATGGGAATTACTTACTATGTGATTGTGGTTGTACTTCCTGTTGTGCTTAGGGCTAAAACCATTAAATGATCTGTATTTTTTACACTTTCTTACAGTTCTCCTACAAATATCTATTTCTCATAACTGGTCAGAACATTCAGTCTTCAAACGAGGGTCATTTTGGTTTTTATGCTGTGATCTTGCGCCAGATTAATAAACACTTAGGCTAAAGCTGGATTCAACAGAGATCCTCATGCTTCCTAGTTTGTTATTTAAGGTCTGCAAAGCCAAATTCCTGTGGATAGCTATCAGCCGTCAACGAAATGGGCTGACATCCATGAGTGAAGAAAATTCTGAGGTTGGTCGCTTGCCTTTGGTAGACAGCTGAGATAAGAGTTCTAGTGTTCGGGAGGTAAGGGCTGCTGTGTCAGGCAACCCAGCATGGAGAACTACCCAAGTGCTGTGTGAGTCCTGGCCAACAGCATTGGCAACAGCCATCAGTTGAGCCCAGGAAGAAGGGAGAGGTATGGTAAAGATATTTTAAGGTTTGGTTTTATATTTCATTATCCCACTCGGATTTGATTGGTAGCAAATTAAATATGTTTCCTCAAGATGAGCCTGAGCAATCTCTCTGTTACTGTCTCTACCCACAAGTCTTTGGTCCTTATTTTCTCTCTCTGTCCAGCCAAGGTCAACCGATCACAAGCAGTGAGTACTGATGCCTGCATTCCCCACCAAAATGAGGCACAGACACTCAACACATGAAGCGTTTGCTCAAGATGCCATTTATTGGCAACTTTGCACAGGGTGAAGTTCCCAGAGGGATTGGACTCTCTCAGAAAGGGAGGGCATTCAGTGTCCATGTGGTAACAGGAGCCTCCAGTTCCAGGCTCCTTGCCACAGCCTCTTCATCTTCAGATCTGACTCCCAGAGTGAGCTTTTGCTGTTGAAGAAAGGTGCGGCAACAATTTCCAGTGCTGATAAAGCAGTGTCTTCTCCATGTCCTGTGTCTTCAGGAATGTGGCAGCTGCTCCCCAGGGAGTCAAGGATGGCTGGATATTCCTCCTAAAAAATAGTGAAGGTACAGAGGTCCTTTAGAGATACCACACACATGGACCCAACACAGTCAGATTTTCCACTCCACGCGAATTGTGGCAGCAGAAATGCTTCTCAAGTTGCAGCTATAACCCTTCTGGAAGGATCTAAATGAAACCTGTGGTCCCTCCCCTACGTGACCCGGAGTTTGGTCTACACTTTGTGTATATCTGGCCTTTGATTGCTTCGGGCTACACTGAGTGGCTGAGCTGGGCTGGG
>VZRS01002417.1:8825-45174 GCA_013398055.1 Ifrita kowaldi
TTCCCTTCCCTTCCCTTCCCTTCCCTTCCCTTCATCTCCATTCTCCCTCCCTTTCCTTGTTCCCTGCCTTCCCTCCTCTTTTTCTTTGGCAATTTCCGTGTATCTTTTCCTCGATCTCGCTCACCTTCGCTAGTTTCAGCCGCGCTTTCTCAAACCCCTNGATGCGGGTGGGATATTAAAGCAGCTTTTGAATAGTAATTCAGGTTCTATGGGAATCCGGGCAGATGACAGGAGCTCGATTTGGTATTCGTATTGTTAATCGCGAGCGTCAGCCCAGATCGGATTCAAACACGTTTTGTGCTCGTTAAAAATTCCAGTGTAGGGGCTGAGATTTTTTTCTTTTTAGCCCAACTTCAATTGGAGGCGAAGCTTGCCGCATAAAGTATTCAAAGTCTGTCTAAAGTTGCCTTTTAACCGTATTCCCCTTCTCCCGCAACCCCCACCGTATCTCTTGGTTCTTTCGGTTGACATGGTGCAAATAAAAGTCAGTAAACTTGTTGCTGAATTGCAATGTTTCGGTGTACCTTATAAATTCATACCTTTTCTCCCTCGATCGCCTCAGAATGAGCCCCTGCCTCAATTCGATTTTCCTTGCTGTTGGGCACATTTAGGAGAAAGTCTATTTGTGAAGTTCATTTCTAGGCAAATGTATTCAAGAGCTGATTGGGATGAATAGGACCGTGTGTCAGCCGCCCCTAATTGGGATTAAAGCACTTCGGACCATATGCAGAGAGTGACAGAAATTCTCAGGTTTCATTGTGCTCAGACTTCCACCCGCCTGGACACTCCCCCTGGAAAAGGGGGATTTATAAAGATTTCAGGGAGAAACTGAGCAAATAAAGGAGACTCAGAAAATGACCGGTCTAATGTCTCTCTGCGGGGCTGCCAGCGTGGCAACTGCTGGGGACAAGGACTGGCAGTGGTGGGCAGAGAGCCCTGGCAGCGGGTTTCCCTTCGGAGGGAAGGGCAGCAAGCCTCCGGTTTCTCGTGCCCGGCTTGCTTTCGGCTTGAGAAATCCCGGGGGTTACACGGGAGTGAAAAATCCCATGAGAAAACTTCCCTGGGTGATTCTAGCCTAATGAACGTGCTCCCAGAGGGGAAGGGAGGCAGGGAGAGGAGATGCGAGTCTCAGGCAGACACCATTGCCTGCCCAGGCCAGGCTGGCATCAGGGAAATGAGGTTTTTTTGCCGTCCTGCTGCAGCAGGGATGGCCGAGGGCTGTACTGCCTGCTCGGGCCTGCCTGATCTAGTGGAAGATGCTACGGCCCAGACTGGATGATCTTTAAAGGTTCCTTCCAACCCAAAACACTCAGTCTATGTTTTTAACCCAAATCTGCTCCACGTCCATATCCACCTACTGCCCTGCCTGTTCGTCTGGCCCCCTGCAAGTTAGCCGTGCTCTGGCAGCCCAGGCACTGCAAAGCATCCTGCCGCTGCTGCGGACTCTGTGCTTGTGGGGCTACAGCGAGAGGCAACCTCCAAATTTCAGGTCTGGCCTCCACACTGGGACTATCCCGTGTGTGAGGTAGTCTGGATGCGGTAGCCCAAAACGTGGTGAGAAAATTATTAATTAGGTTAGTGATTTCTAAACTCCGCGGTCAGTTACCAGAAAGACCATGTTTAATCCCATCGCAGTCAGACAGAAAAGAGCCTGTACCGCTACCAGGACCTTTGTTTGCAGAGGCTACTTTGTGCCAATGCGATGATGGAGAGCTGGTGACCGCCTGCTGCTCTCACCCTCTCCACTCTCCTCTGGAAAGCAGCCATCGTCCCGACGGGGCGGTTTTGCGCCAAAGTACCCGGCTGGAGGCACAGCCCGTGTCCCCGCGGCGCCCAGCAGGGCTCGGCAGCCCCGGGGCGATACAGACACAGCTTTCTGTGGTGATGCTGAGCTGGGTGTCCCCTCCGTGCGGGAAATGCCCTGGCACTACCTGTAGGCTTGTCCGTGGCGGTGGGAAGGGTCCTGCCCCTGTCACCTGATCACGCTGTTCACTTAAGCGGGCACCTTCCCACACCCCATGGGTCTGGCCGGGTGGGGAGAGGAAATGGGGAGTGTCCCATGAGTCTCTTGGGCATGGTGCCCCATTTCCAGCGTTGAACAGGGCTTGATAGGCGACATGCGAGGCTCGGCTGGCCTGGAAAGCAGCGCTATGACTCTTAACAGCAGAAACTGCTGAAGTCTCAGGTCAGGTACTGAAGTCCGTTCTCTGGGGTGGGTTTGCCCCTGCATACCGCTCCTGGAAAGTGGAAGATCTGGTTTAGAGGAGATTGACAGAGCCCTCTGCTCCAAGTCTCCACCCGCACCGCCGGGTGCCCGATGTTCGTATTTCTGCAAGACAAAGAGCGGCGGGCACGGTCGTGCGTGGCGGTGTGCGGGGACGGGGCACAGCGGTCGCGCCGGGTGGCGGCCGCTGAGCCCGGGAGAAGCCCCTGACATAATTTCGCAGCAGCTACGGTTGGCTAAGGGCCGGAGGAAAAGGAAAAAGTTCAGCCCTGACATGCCTCCGCCCCGAGACGGCTACGATATTTAAATAAAAAAGGAAAGGGCATCCCCGCGCCAGCCGGCAGCACTGCCACAGCTTTCGGAGCGGGGTACGGGCCGGGTTTGCCAGCACAGCCCTAGCGCGGCCGGGGCGCCCCGTGTTTGCCCCTGCCGAGACAAACCTTGGCTCCTGCCTGAGGAGAAAAACGCGGCCCAGGGCCAGGGCGAGGGAACAAGCGCTCGGCCTCCGGCTGCCCGGTACTCCCGAGGCGCCTGCGGAAGGGATGTCCAGGAGGACCCACTGCCCGGAGGCTGCTCCTCCGGTTATAGGCAGAGCTGCGCTCAGCTGCCTACAGCTACAGCATCCATAAGTGTCGCAGGCACCTCAGAGGCAGCAAGGATGCAGGTTTGCCTGTGAGTCCGTACACACGCACCCGAGTATGTTTATGTGTAAACATACACGGAGATTTATTCATAAATGGATGTGCTGGAGTCACTGTGATTCTTTTTTTCCATGGTTTTCGTGATAGGAGCGCAGGGATGAAGGCCCTTCCTCTCCTTCCTGGCCGTCCCTGAAAGACAGAGCTGTTATTTATTGAAGAGCATGTGGAAGAGCCAAAGGTTACCGAACGTATACAGGACCAATGCCTTAGGAAACATCGGCAAAAGTCTGCATGGCGCCGAGTTGTTCCTGCGCTCAGGGGATAAGCAGGGTGAGGAAACAGAGGGTGCTTCCCTCCCTCCCCGTCCTCCAGCATCAAATATCCCCCGGAATCCAATTCATGGAGCTATATTCTGATCTGAGTTCTCTCTGAGTCGGGCTTTGTAAAGACAGCGGTTGTAACACTTAAATCAGGTTCCCTTCACCTCTAGGCAGGCAAGCTAGCATTGACTTTTTATTTCAGCCTAGACTTTAATTGTTTGGGGTTTTTAAATATACAGTGGGAGTACCCTTCTCTGAGCATTTCCACAGACTATCTCTATCCGTTCTGACAGCTTGATAGATTCCAGCCAGACCCTGAATCTCTTCCAGGGATGAAATTGTGCAGCGACAGGGGAAGCCAAAGCACGCAGGCAGAGAGCCCATTCCGCAGAGCTCCTCCTCATCCTCAGAGGACTTCTCTGCCGTGCTCACCTCGGCTCAAGGCGAAAAAAGAATTATGCAGACTGTAAATTTGTTGCATTTTCCTCAGGAGCTTTGCGGGGGAGGGGGGGAGGGGAGAAGGAGTAGGGAGGATTCATCTATTTTAAAATCAGCTCTGTGATTACAGAAGAATTGCAGCTGTAAAACAAGGCACTTAATTTCTGTAAATCTTCTCCTCGAGGGGCAGAGTTATAGTACGGTAACAGCAACGACACAGCTGGAGCTTTTTTCGTAGGTGGATGCCAAAGACCTCGGGAGAAGCAAGTGCCATCAGTGCCTGGACAGGAGCGGGGAGCCGGGTGCGGCAGAGAAAAGGCGCCCTGCCCGCTCCCGCGGCGGATGCCCTCGGTTCGGGAGTCGAGAGGTGCAAACGGTGGTGGCTTCGCCTGTTGGACTCCCGCCGAATCCGGCGCTTGATCTGAGGAGAGGCAGGGGAAATAAATCACTGGCACGGAAGAGAGAAAGGGATAAAAAAATGGTAGCTGCTGGAAGGAAGATCTCTCAGTTCAGTGGCACCAGGGAGCAGGGCAGAGCTTGCTGGCTGGCTGGTAACTGTGTAAATGCAGAAAGAGATCGGTTTTGCCAGCGAGCAGGAGAAAGGGCTATAAGAGAGCTGACTTCCTAATGAGCGCATATAATGTTGTTAAGGGTTTCAGCGTTTTATGCTGAAGATACGACTTTTCAAGACACGACTATCAGCAAGAAGAAAAAAATAGAACTTTAGCAAAAAAATGCAGCCATCGGAAACTGTTCGTTACACTCTGGTAAACATTCCCTCATGGTAAAATTGTTGGTGGGGGCGGGAAGCAGAGCAAGAAAATGCATCTTCTAGTATGTGCAGCTCTCTAATTAATGAATTTGACAAACTGAAAGGTCTTTCTCTGGTCCCTGCGACTTGAAATTTTTTTTCCTTTTTCTTTTTTCTTTTTTTTTTTTTCCTTCTTTTTTTTTTAACCCAATAAAAATATGCTATACAAGAAAGTATTTGATTTACATATGCTGAATACCGCAGGTTAAACCCATATTATCAAGGGCTTATCAAATACATCACTAAGAACAGCTCTTTTTCTTCTGTTTATTTTGCCATTGTATATTCTGACGCTGAAATATGCATCATTTTTGACAGATTCAGAGTTATAAGACCAAAGAAACTTGTAGGTGTCATCTGTCAAAAACAATTTTTCATAACAGCTTGCAGATGTAATGTTGCTCTTTCTATTCATTGTTTGTGCTATTAAAATAAAATCTAAATAAAATTATTCAGTATTTTTTTGCCCAATCGCCTGTGGACCGCTGCAGTCAGCTTCCCCAGTGTCATCATCTTTCAGTCTAAATATTCAAATATGCATTTAGAAGAAAGAGACAGATTAACCTCAAAGTTTCTGTCTCACTCTGCATCTCACACGGAAAAACAAGGGCACACTTCGGGCACACACATACAGAAGGGTTAGCTCTTCCACAGCCAGGAGGGAAAAATCTTATTTATCTTTAAATATTTCTATCACAGTTTGGTATTTGGAGTGGGGGTCTTTTTAACAAGCTGAGCTCCCTAAATTATTTGTGGAATGAACCCTTAAAATCGGATTTGAATCAAGCTTTGCTCAGCTCAAAATATCAGAGTCGAACTAACCTTTTCTTTTGTGTCATTGTTTTTAAAGCTGAATTAGGATGCCCACTGTATAGGTATTCTGCCTGAGAAAGGACTTGCCGCTATTGTTTCTAAACCCGTATCCCGAGGTATTTGAAAAAAAGTAAAAGTCGACCGTGCACATTCAGTTACCGCTGAGAAAATGTTTTCAACAGTCCGAGTCAGCCAGAGCAGCCCCCCGTGCTTTAGGGCTCACCCCCAGGTATAGGAATTGCTTTCGGATGAGTGTGGGATTGGACCTTCTGCAAACGCAAGCCCTCACAGAAGGAATACTTGACTTCCAGTCATCCCTTGTGAGCCTTCGGGCAGCCCCCGAGGTGGCCGCACCCCCAGGTACCGAGCTGCCAACGCCACACCACGCTGTCCGCACCCGCCGGCACAGCGGCTTGCGGGCTAAGTCCGCTGCCCTGCCCGATCTGTGGAAAACCCTGCAACACCGGACAGCTTTAATTTGAGAAAGGACAGCCCCTTCTACAGTCTGTGTGCCCCGTAGCCGGTGTGCTGAGATCTTCCAGTACTTAACCTCGCAAAGACAAAAAGTATTTTTTCCGAATTTGGGGAAATCAAAAATACGCTTGTCCCCTGGGATGAGCTCCTAGGACAGGAAATAATCTGGATTTTCATCACAGCCCACCTGAAGCTGTCACCCCGCCTCGTTGTGCCAGTGGTCAAAGCGAGCCCCGCTCTCCGTGTCTCTCAATTCCTATAAATATCAACCTTACCGGCACTCCCCCCGCAGTCTGTCCGTGGGAGGAGAAGCCGGCCCGGAGCCGCAGGGTCCGCAGCGCAGCCGCGCATATTGCGCGCAGAGCCTGCGGGATGCTGTCGTGGGGCAGGCTGCGGTATCCCTGTCCCGCGGCCCCGCCGGGCCGGCCCCAGAGGCGGCCTGTGTAGGAGACTGTTTGAACCTGGGGCGAGAAGACGGCAGTTTCCCAAACTCCCTCTGGGAGCCCGCAAAACCGGCTGGGAAAGATGTGCATATGATAAATACGTGTGTTTCTCATATATTAAACCTGTCCGGGGGAATAGAGACACAGAATTATATAACGGGGCAGGGATGTATTTTCTCTCTTTGGTTGTATAGTTTTTCCTTACTTACATAGATCCAGAAAACCCCTCTGAGTTTCTAGCTCGGAGAGAAACCGTTCGTTACCAGATAGAGCAAGGCAGCAAAGCCTGCCCTTGTAAAAGCGTCTCTCAAGCGTGATCCGGCGAAGATGCAACTAATTAACTCGCTTCTCTGTTTTCCGCTCATTTCTCTCCTGTTATGTCAGAGGCTTGTTGGGGAAGGGGGGCGTTTCTCCTCGGGCCAGGCTCCGCTGTGCTCACCAGGAGCCACAACCCCCTCCCGCCTGCCGGGTTGCTTCAAGGTTACCCGATACCTTCGCGAAGTGGTGCAGAAAATCCAGCTCCCGAGGTCCCACGGGACCGAGTCAAGCAAGAAAATAAGTGTTCCTTATTTTATTCGAGTTAATAAAAGCGACACAACTACTGCAATGGCAGCAGGCTCGGGCTGAAGGTGGAGGAGCTGCTCTTCAGGGAGAAATGCAGGTTTTTGAGTGAAAACCTGGAGGAATAGTGAGAAAGGAAGGAGAGGTCCTGCGGAAGTGGGAAAAGCCCCTGTGCAAGCCTGGGGTGGCAAAGGAGCATCCCCGGTGTTTTGCAGGAGGGTGGGCTGCAAGCCACTTCCATTTCATAGCAGTATCATTTCCTCTGGAAGGGCCAAGAGCTCAGGGCAAAAATCTACACCCTTGGGGCAGACTCGCTTTCTCCTTCTCTTCTCGACAAGTCATTCTCCATCATTTATTATCAGTCCTGGCTAACTGGAGAGGTCTCAGACAACTGAAGGTTGGCCAGTGTGATGCCCATTTACAAGAAGGGTTGTAAGGAGGATACAGGGAACTACAGGCCTGTCAGCCTGGCCTCAGGGCTGGGGAAAGTTACGAAACAGATTATCTTGAGTGCAATCCCTTGGCACGTACAGGACAACCAGGGCATCAGGCCCAGTCAGCATGCATTTAGGAAAGGCAGGTCCTGCCTGACCAGCTGGATCTCCTCCTATGACCAGGTGACCCATCTACTGGATGAGGGAAAGACTGTGGATGTTGTCTACCTGGACTTCAGTAAAGATTTCAATACTGTCTCCCACAGCATTCTCCTGGAGAAGCTGGCAGCCCATGCCTTAGACAGGTAAACCCTTTGATGGGTTAAAAACTGGGTGGTTGGCTGGGCCCAGAGAGTGGTGGTGAATGGTGCTGCATCCAGTTGGTGGATAGTCAGTAGAGGGGTCTCCCCAAGGCTCAGTTTTGGGGCCAGCCCTATTTAATATTTTTATCAATGATTTGGACAAGCGGATCAAGTGTACCTTCAGTAAGTTTGTGGATGACACTAAATTGGGTGAGAGTGTTGATCTCCTGGAGAGTAGGAAGACTTTGCAGAAAGATCTGGATAGGCTGGATTGATGGACCAAGGTCAACTCTATGGAGTGCCATAAGGCAAAGTGCTGGGCCCTGTACTTGGGTCACAAAAACCCCAAGCAGCACTGTAGCCTGGGGGCAGAGTGGCTGGAAAGCTGCCTAGTGAAAAAGGACCTGGGGGTGCTGGTCAACAGCTGCATGAACACGAGCCAAGAATGTGCCTAGGTGGCCAAGAAGGCCAATGGTATCCTGGCCTGTATCAGCAATAGTGTGGCCAGCAGGACTTGGGAAGTGATTGTCCCCCTGTACTCGGCACTGGTGTGGCCATACCTCAAATCCTTGTTCAGTTCTGGGCCCCTCATTACAAGAAGGACATTGAGGTGTTGGGGTGTGTCTAGAGAAGGGCAACAGAGCTGGTGAAGGGTCTGGAGAGTAAATCATAGGAGGAACAGTTGAGGGAACTGGGATTGTCCAGTCTGGTGAAAAGGAGGCTCAGGAGAGACCTTATCACTCTCTACAGCTACCTGAAAGGTGGTAGATGCAAGGTGGGAATTGATCTCTTCTTCCAGGCAGCTAATGACAGGATAAAGGTAAATGGCCTCAAGCTGCTCTAGGAGAGGTTCAGGTTGGACATCAAAAAGAATTTTTTCATTGAAAGGGTGGTTAAGCATTGGAACAGACTGCCCAGGGAAGTGGTGGAGTCATCATCTCTGGAACTGTTCAAGAAGCAACTGGATGTGGCAGTTTGTGCTACGGTTTTTGACGTGGTGGTGTTTGGTGAAAGGTTGGACTCAATGATCTCAGAGGTCTTTTCCAATCTTAATGATTCTACGATTCTATGAAAAGTTGTTTAGGGTGCAGAGAGGTCCCCCAAGGTACCCAGGGATGCAGGTAGGGTAGAGAGGTCTCCTATCCTGGCTGGGCAGCAGCTGTGGTCAGCCTCCTGACTTCTCAGGAAGCCTTTCATTGTCCATAACTGCTTAATGTTTGTTTAACAGAATGTTTGGGAAGAGGTGAGAGAGAGGCAAACTCTCCCTGCGAGGTGCAGGCTACCTAAGAGACTCTCAGTCCACTGTTCATGTCCCACCAGAGGTCCCCAATGGGGTGATCCTGGCAACTTGGTCTTTCCTGGAGGCAAAGCCCTCCCTGATGGGACACATGCCCCATGTGAACGGGTGTCTGGTCTGCAGGTTGATCTGTGGGGCTCCCAGGGTTTGAAGGACAGCCTGAATAACCATCTCAGCCTGGGCAGGGTGTGCTGCTCAGGATCCAGACCCACAGGCTATTGCCTGAATGGAAAACCTGAACCATCGGAGTGGAGGATGCATTTCAAGCTGACCAGAGGAGGAAAAAAAAATCAAACCAACATAACATTGATATGATACTCCATCCTGCATATGTTCCTGCTGCATGTTTTACTGAGAGGAGGTGGGGTTAAATGCCAGAGTATCTGTGACCCAGAAAGGAAAACCCTTTGAAATAACAGGCTACTATGTGGGAATGCTGATGATTCAAAAAAATTATTTTAAGCAAAGGTCAGTAGGAGGTGGCTGAACCATCTATCCTCATCAAGAGGTTCTCACAACAGAGCTGATGGTTCTAATAACACCTCTGTCTCTTGTTATTTATCCTCATGTTGTAAACCAAACCCTCATTATTCTAAAGTCTTTCCCTCATCTAATAAAATTATCTGGAATGTCTTCTGTGTAAAATATTAAATGACTGCTTCTGCAGGAGTGTGCTTTGTGTGTGTGTAGTGGGAGGGCAAGTGTGTGTGATGGTGCTTCAAATAAAAAATTCTCCAATATAAATCCTTTGCTCCAGAAATTGTCATTCAAGAACAGCAGGATCCTTATGTTCAGATACATGCATTACTGAGCAGCTGAATTTTTATTTCATATGTATAAACATTATTTGCAGCTACTTCCTGCTGGTTTGACACGGGGTCACATCCTGGGTCCCCACTCCTCCAATCCACCTCGCTTGTTGCAAAATATAGCCTAAAAGACCACCATTATTGGGAAAAATATCAGACAACTGTCACATTACCTAACTTAGTGAAATCATAACAAAGGCTTCCATTAGAAGTGACATAACATAAGCTGGAAGGGGTTTTCAATTCCACTTACACTTCTTTTCCCTGTTCCTTCCCTGAAATGTCTCACATTCTCAGCATGTTTTGTGGAAGCTTGATTAAAGTCAGGAAATCTGGTTTTGTACCACTCATTCATTTCCTGAGGGGATATTAAACAGCAGAGGGCAAACAAGAATGCTTATTGTCAGATTTGTGAAAAGATATGTACTGTTTTCAGCTATTAGATGAATATGTAGATGTGAAAAACCTGAGAGTATCAGTAAAGACTGTTTTTGTGTGCATCTAAGGGAAAGAGATAAAGAAAATATTGTATTGCCAATTGTGGAGGAGGACCCACCAACAAAAAACTGACCATGTATCATCCTATTTATCATGCTATTTATAAGATGTGGATTGGAAGATGCATTTATTTTGGGGGAAAAAAAAATCTATCCAACTATCCTGTGTATATTTATATCTAGCAATGGACTACTAAGTATATTCAATATGTTTGTGACTTTTTTTTTAAGGGGGCAGAGGCGGAAGAGATCAGCAAGAGCTGACAAATAATTTCATCTCACAAATACGACAAAGTATAATTTTACCTGCAGGTTCTCGGCTGCGATTTTTTCATCCTATATCTGGATGTCCCTCAGAGCAGCAGCCAGGTCTGAGGCTGAGCAGGAGACATCAGCACACACAGCAGCAGTGCACATCTGTTTAATGAAATCTTCGTTTGCTTGTTTTGACACAAACACACAGAGAGGACATGGTAAATAAAGCAATCCTCCACACAGCTCCTGGAAAAGAAAGGTTCAAAAGCAATGTCAAGGGGAAAACGCTCTGCCCTGTCTGCCCCCTGCCATGCCCCTGCCCAAGAAAGCATCTCCCAGCTGGGCCTCCAGAGAGATGGAGCTGTAGTGGCATCCATACATAGCAATCAGCCCCCCTGCACTGCGAGTCCACACCAGCTGCAGGACTCCTGGCCTGGTAACCGGCATCCCCAGCATGTCCCAGTCTAGAGGAACCTCTGCCTTTTTGCTCAAGGGATGCTGCAGGGCTGAGAATGACCCCCCACCAAAGCACTGGGAGCCCCCTGGGTGCCATTCTGCAGGGAGGATCTCCAGCATGGCAGGGTGTCCCCTTGTAGGGCACCAGGAGGGTGGCTGAGCAGGGCAATGTGTACCCCAAGGAATCTTTGTTTCTCTCTTTGTTTGTTTTTGGGTCTGTGGAGCATGCAGAGTTTCCTTCTCCATAGCTCTGGTACTGGCATGGTCTGCTGCAGTGCTGTGAAATGGGGTTGTGCAATACGAGGTCTGTCCCACTGGGAAAAAGACAGTCTGGGAGTGGAGCTGGCAAGAATCCGTGGTGCCAAGTGCTCCCATTCCAGCAGTGTTAGACAGCCCCTGTGGTGCCAGATACAGGACAAGCAGAGCTGTTTCTCATGCCCAGAGTGCAGTGGAGCAATGGTATTTATCACAGCTATGGTAAATCTCCTGCCCAGTCCCTACTTACTATTTCCTGATGCGCTGCAGTGTAGAATCATAGAATTGTTGAGGCTGGAAAAGACCTTTGGGATCATCAAGTTAACTCAGCACTGCCAAGTCCACCACTAAATCATGTCCCCAGGTGCCACATCCACATATCTTTTAACTACCTCTAGGGATAGTAACTCCACCACTTCCCTGGGAAGCCTGTTCCAAACACTTGACAATGCTTTTGGTAAAGAAAGTTTAAAACTAAAACTTTCCTGCTGCAAATTGAGGCCATTTCCTCTTGTCCTATCTCTTGTTTGTTGGGAGAAGAAACTGACACCACCTGGTTACAACCTCCTTTCAGGAAAGCTGTAGAGCGATAAGGTCTTCCCTGAACCTCCTTTTGTCCAGGCTAAACAACTCCAGCTCCCTCAGCTGTTCCTCATAAGACTTGTGCTCTAGACCCTTCACCAGCTCTGTTGCTCTTCTTTGGACAAGTTGCAGCACCTCAGTGTCTCAGAAACTGAACAAAGAACTCGAGTGTTCTGCACTGAACACTGCAGCGCTCCAGCACCAAGTACAGGGGGTGATCACTGCCCTGGTTCTGCTTGCCACACTATTTCTGATATAGGCCAGGATGCCATTGGCCTTCTTGGCCAACTGGGCACACAGCTGGTTCATGTTCATCCAGCTGTTGACTGTGCAGAAACCCAAATCACCATCATCAGGTAACAAAACACAGGTACTAAATCAGAGCAAGAAAAAGGCTGGGGTCAGGTAGAGAAAGATTGCGAAAACAAAAGAGATGCTCACTTGATGTGACAACCAGAAGCATGAGGTTTGCTGCTATTTTGGTAGCTCTAGTATGCTCAGTGAGGCGATGACAGGCTTCTCAGTTATACAGAAACCTTCTCTCTCTCTCTCTGCTGACTCCTTGGTGCTGTGCTAGGCTGTGTGTGATGCAGTTGTGGGTGGCTGTGATCCAGGGCATTTGCTGGCAATCTGGTTCACCTCCTTGTGACATCGACACAGCGGAGTAAGTTCCTTCTCCCACACCCTGCAAAGTCTGGATGGCTTTTTGGAGAAAGGTGTCAGGTCAGAGAACCTCCACATATTCCCCACAAAACCCAGCCTGTGGTTTCCATCATGTCTCCTTGCAATGAGAAGGGAAAAGTAAAGGGCATGCAAAATATTTTTTCTTTACCTCCCTCCTCCACGATCCTACGTATAAACAGGGTGTCAAACCTAGATTCTTTCTGGCATGTCAGAATGGTGTCTCATTCTGTCAGCAAAGGCATTTAGAAACACCACTGTCTCCATCTGTCCTGGTTCCAGCCTGGACGGGGTTAATTTTTGCTGTAGCCAGGAGGGGCCAGTGCCAGGACCTCGAGGTTATTCTATACCACCTCATGTAATTTTCCAGGCACAGGGCAAGGAAAAGGCTCGCTTGCAGGCCAGGATCGCACTGCAGAGGGAGAAGTCAGGCATTGTTGGGGGTTTCCACAGGGTGAGCAATAACAACTTTTCTTTTCTTGTACACTCTGACAATGGTATTGTTGCTGTTACTGTTCATTTTTTAATTTCGTTGCTGTTTCCAGTAAATTGTTACTCTCTCAGTCCATGATCTTTACCTTTTGTTCCTCCAACTGTGCTCTCCAGCAACCCATAGGGGATGGACAAGGGGATGGGGACGTGTGTGTCATGTGGGGTCTGGAGTAGTTTCGGTGTGAACACGACATTTGAGAATATAATTTCTAAACCATGACACCATTTTACCCTGTGCATCTTCCCTCTCTGCTTCTTAGTTCCTAGTGAAACTCCAGTATCTTAGCTACACTGCCAGCAACAGTTCACTGCAGAGTCCAGTGGGACTGTGTCTGAAAAGCCTGGAGTTTCACCTTTATAACATTCTTGGTTAACCAGCAAATTAGGAAACTGCTCTGGAAAGCTGAGGCAACAAACTGCAAAACCTAATGATTTAGATAGCAGCTTTAATGCAAAAGAGCTTGGATGATATATTGACTCATATTGAAACAAAAAGGTCCCTTTATCTGCATCCATGTTGGCACGCCATACACCAGCTCTATGTGCCAGGTCCCTGAGAGTATACTCAGTCCTGGCAGTCCATGAGCTCCCCTCACCTTGCCCAGAACCCCTTCTCAGGCCCCCAGGGCCATCAGGCATTGCTGCATGCTGCCAAACAGCATTACTGAACCCCCCACTCCATGTGGAGTGAGGTGTTAGCCAGCGTGTGATACGAGTGTGGCCCTCCAACCACATCAGTCCCAGCAGCCTTGCCCAGGGTCCCTTGTCAATGGCCGAGCACTCCCAGCCATGCCAAATGCCAGGCAGGCTTGCTCAGCTGGGAGGTGACAACGAGGTCCATTTTTATTAATCTTGCCACAAAACTCGGGTGTATTTGCCCTAGCGACATTGCTGCTTGGAGAAATGAATCCCTCTCTCCCTGCTCACCCTGCCAGGAGCACTGCATCCCGCGGCAGCGCAGGTACAGGCACCCCCAGCCCCTGCCTCGGTTCGACCTCCCCGTGGCCTGGTACATCTCAGATGATTGGTACATCTTCGTGCACGATATTGATATCTCTCACTACGCGTGTTGATACATCTCAGATCCCACTCAGAAGCTGAGAGCCACCACAGGAAAGGGCACGGAAAGAAAGCAGCCCCATGTACTTCCTGTTTATATTTTAAATTTATAATTATTAAGAAAATACCTCTAGAGGGTCTCTCTGATGACGAAAATTCCACCATGGAGCAAGCTGAGCCGTGAAAACTTGGGAACGGGTAAGTTAAAGGGAAATTTAGGTGAAGTGGAGACAGCACAAGGCAAGTAAGCTCTGGATCTTCCTGGGTGCTTACAATTGGGACCTTATTGGGAGAAACAGAGGTTTTACACTGACAGAGGGCAGGTTCAGACTGGATATAAGGAAGAAATTCTTTCNTGCTCGCCGCGGGAGCCTGGCGGGAGCCGGGCTGGGGTGCGGGAGCAGCCCGAGCCGGCCCCGCTCTGCCGGCGCTCGGGAAGCGTCTGGGCGCTCCGGGGGAGGGGGCGCGTCCCGGTGTCGGTGCCCGGGCTCCAGCGGCGGAGTGCGGGCGCTCGGGTCCCTGACACGCTTGTCCCCAGCGGTGGGGCAGCCGGGGCTCAGCTTGGGTCGGACATTAGGAAGTGTGGTTGATACTGGAACGGACTGCCCGGGGAGGTGGTGGAGTCACCGTCCCTGGAGGTGTTTAAGGAAAGACTGGACGTGGCACTCAGTGCTACTGTGTAGTTGACAGGGTGGTGTTCGGTCANGAGGTTTCATGAGAAAGCTTAGGTATTACCTAATTGCAGTCTTCCACTAGCTGAAGGGACCCTACAGGAAAGACAGACGGGGACAGTTAACAAGAGCATGTAGGGACAGAACAAGGGGGAATGGATTCAAACTGAGACTAGGTTTAGGTATGGAAGAAATTCTTCACTGTGAGGGTGGTGAGGCACTGGAACAGGTTGCCCAGACAAGTTGTGGCTGCCCCAACCCTGGCAGCGTTCAAGGCCCTGTTGGACGGTGCACTAAGCAACCCGGTCTAGTGGAAGGTGTCCCTGCGCATGGCGGGGGGCCGGACTGGCTGGGTTTGGAAGGTGCCTCGGGGCCCATCCCGGACCGTGTCCCTGTGCCAGCCGGCCGAGCTGCGGGGGCCGCCGGGGCGGGCGGAACCCGCGCGCGGGGGAACGGTTCCCAGTNCCTAAAACACCTCGGGCTGAGCGCGTCAATGTTTGAATGGTGCCCGTAATGTACTGGCTGCAACATAAACCTTGTTAGTGACTGTCAGGGTCTAAGATCTGTACAGCCAGCTCAGTTTGCTACTGGTAGAGGCTAATCTCAGCCCCTGGTAGTTCGTGTTTTGTTGTTTGGTTTTGGGGTTTGTTTGGTTTTTTTTCAGTTGTTTAACTTTTGAAAACCCTGAAGAACAGTTGCTTGGGAAAATTGTGGCTTTGTTAAAGGCCACAAGCCCTTTAGCCCCGAGCCTTAATCCACAGTCTGTTTGTACAGGAGACACTCAGTATAATGTTGATAAAGAGTTGCTGAAATTATTTTCCATTCCTTTAGCTTACAATGGATTTTGGATAAACAAGATCTATTGAAAGAACGCCAGAAAGACTTGAAATTTCTGACTGAAGAAGAATATTGGAAGCTACAGATATTTTTTACTAATGGTAAAACTTTTTTTTTATTTCTGCCATAAAGTCTGTGCAATGTCTGCCATGTCTCAATGGAGGTTTGAGTTGCTTAGAGGATGTAATGTTTTCATTGTGGTATTACATATACTTTCACAGCCTATTTTAACAAAGATTTGGAATATAAATAACATCATTATTTCTTAGTTATATTAACACAATTCTAGGACAACTTGCAGGCTAATTAGCTGCATATATAACATTTTAACCTGTGATAGGACGAAACAGTAAATTTTCTTATTTGCAAGAGGTTCTTACAAAAACATAAAAGGAGGAGAAGCAAGCAGAAACTGCTAAGCTAGTGTATTAAAGGCTCAGTGTCAAGCATTAGTACTCAGCCTGGGCTTCTGGTGAGTTCTTAGGCTGGGGTAAGTATTTTAGGTGATCTGTGCTGTTCTGTTAAACAGTGGAGTTTGGAACTTGTTATTTGTGTTCGTTTAGATTCTCTGAAACCTGCAACACAGCCCATGTTTTGTCTTCCGTCTGATTTCCCAGCACCAGGTGCCTCTCAACTTGTCCACAAGTGTCTGAGAGCTTGGCAGGCAGCCTGTTCTCCCAAAGAATTTGGGACTTGTATGTGAAGTTGTCTAAGATTTACTTGATCCTGCAAAGCATGTAACTATCCATGTGAATGGCCACACCTGAGTATATCAGATTACAAAAGCAGTTAAAATTTTCTCTGTGCAATTGACCAATATTTTTAAAAATCTCCTTTGGCAATGGATATTGCTAACTAGTAACTTGTTTGCTAGCAGTGCTTTAAATTTTTTTTTTGCAGCAGTCCTTTAAAGTGCAGAATGCTTATTTTTTCAGCTATCTGGCCAGACTTGAGACAGAGAAGTGAAGTGACTTTCCCAGGGTCACTGGAAGATCTTATGTCAGTGTTGGAATGATATCTGTGAAAGATACTTATCCCAGCTTCTCTCTTAGCTTAGTTATTTTTGTAACAATTGCATATGCTATAAACATGATCACTGTGGATACATCTGTGTTATTGCTTATAGGGCTCCAGGAAATCAAGCTAGCAATGATTTACCCATTTGATCCATTTCTGAAGTTTCTTGAGGTTAAAACCAAATGTCATAACTTCATAACACAAGAAGAAACAGAAGGAGGGTTATGGATATTTCTAAAACTGTATTTCTATGCTGATTTTCACTAGTATTAATTTAAACTATGAAATATGCCTTTTAAGTGTTTTCACTTCATTGTTTTTCTTGAGTAAGCAAAGCTTTCCAAAGTAAACAAGTTAGTTTGTTAGTTTTGGTTTGTGGTTCCCAGGGTCCTTTCCTTGGCACTCCATGCCTCTCCTGAAGGTATGGTGAGTGACTGGGGGCAGCTGGAGAGCAGCTCTGCCAGCATCTTCCCTGTGCACGTAGGAACACAGCCTGCCCTGGAGGAGAGAGTGGTGCTGGGCTTTCTCCCCTTCTCCAGCAGAGAGGCCTCTTCACGGGCAGGGCAGTCAGGGGCTGCTCTGTGCTCAGGCAGAGCTCGCCGTGTTCAAGCCCTGGATGTGTTGTGTGATCGCCTGCCACTGAATAGGGACCCTGCTTTGGGTCCCCCCTTGTCTCCCATCTGCACTACCTGAGAGCAGATGAGGCTTGGCCACAGCATGTCACATTCAGTGTGTGTGAGCCCAGGAGATGGTTGTTCCCTAAAGCAATTAAAATCTGTGTGGAGATGGGCAATTTCCTACTGCTTCCTCATTGGAAAACAAGTACAGTAGATCACTAACTGATTGTATGGCTCCCTGCAGCTATGGAGAGAAGGAAAAAGATCATCTTCTAACATAGTTTGAAAAAGGAAACTGATGCTGATTTCTCTGTTTGGATCACCAAGTCTTAACTGTTTTTGGTTGAGAAGTTACTAGTTGTTTTCCCTTTTTGGTTTTGGGCAGAAGCTGTAATGTTTGTGGTAGAGGCTGTTCAAAATACTCAGATTTAAAAGCAATCTTTATTAAAAAAACCTAAAACACTGAAACCACTTACGTAGTAAACATACGGAATAAATGATCCTATAGTTTCTTTTCAAATATTATAAAAATAATTACAAGTATTGGACTTTTTCCCAGCATATACAAGCTTCCATTTCATTAAGTCTCTCTAGGCTCTTGTCCATTTTTTTTCCTAAACCACACTTGATTTTTCTCTGACAGCAGATGGCCTAACGATTCCTGAAAATCCCATGGGATTATGAAACATATTTGGAGAATTCTGTTTAGCCTAATACTTGAATTTTTCTGATGCCCTAGTAGTAGGACAGCTTTTTAGCCCCATGGTCAAATTGAAGGCAAAAATTCTTTCAAATCTCCCAAGATATGCTGATAAAATGTTTAATATTTGTGCAGACATTGCATACTGGGTTTAACACCCTTTTTGAAAGTATTGCTTGTCCTACTGTCAGTGGCAAACTAGTCCCAATTTGGCATTCTTCTCTAGGAAGAGAATGATATGACCCAGGCAGGAATTTAATGTTGCTTTGGGCATTGCCAGTGGGTGACAAATGTGTACCCTGGCTATTCACAGGGGATATGTGATAAGAGCATGGGTAAAAAACTCTCTACTTGAATGTTTAAGTAGAGACTAAGAATTTAGTGATGACTGACAACAGAATTGTTTGCTTTTCCCGCCAGTGGTCACTGTCTTGGTCTTGCTGTACATATTTTAAATATCTACTTAAGTGTCTTTTAAAATACTGTTTTTGACATTTCTTATGAGGGAGGAAAAAAAGAAGAGGGAGTCTTCACACAGCCGAGCCGTGCTCAGAATAATGGCGGCGAAGAAGTATGGGAAAAATAACAAGTAACAACCTTATGTTTCACTGTGCCATTCTTTATATCCAGCCCCTGCTCTTAATCCCAGCTTGATGCATCTAATTTGCTTGGCACCTTTCCTTTGCCTGGAAGGCCAAACAAGAGCTACCTGCACAGATGACACCAGGGTTGTTTCTTGGCCAACTGGCAGAGGACCACCGTGATGGAGCAGCTGACTGCATCCTCTGGTCTCCCACCCCCTCTCCCTAGACTAAATATGTCATTTTTTCTTTACACCTGCTGCCTCTGCCAAATTTAATGACCGTGTTTGTGTTGGCAGCTTTACTTGTTTGAAAAAAACCCATCCATTTTGTGTGGCACTGAAGAGCCGTGGATTTATATTTCCTGTGTCTGAGTTTGTTTTGCTCTAAAATGGAATACCTGAGCTTTACCCTTGTGAGATTTGTGTTGTCATCTTCTTAAAGGTCATGCTCACTTTATACACAATGAAGTCAAGGTACCTTTCCCTTTTTGAAGGTGTCCCCAAGCTTCAGGAGGCAGCAGTTCTTCACCTGCAGGTCTGTAGGTTTACAGCAGCGTGTTGTCTCACTAGAGCAACTGAACTGAGGGAGAAGACTGTGGTGCTGCTCCTTAGAATCCCCAGCACTAGTCATGTTTTGAGACCCTTTGCTATTTGGTGTCAAATTGTTTAAAAAAACTCAACTCAAGCTTTTGTTCATTTTTTTTTTAAGTTATCCAGGCTTTAGGTGAACATCTTAAATTAAGACAACAAGTTATTGCCACTGCTACAGTCTACTTCAAGAGATTCTATGCCAGGTAGGACTGTTTACTATGATGGTACAAGAATAAAACATTTGCTAGGCACATTTTGGTAGCCCTTTAAAAATGCAGTTCTGTATTAAAAACAGTGCCACTTTTGTTTTCTGGATGGTGTAAAGCTTTTATGCCTTAATAAAGTTAACTTAAGCTTTGCTTTTTCAAAAGGAAGTGTGGTGCTCTTAATAGATTAATCGTTCTACATGTATGA
Organism: Ifrita kowaldi; assembly: GCA_013398055.1. Classification (NCBI taxonomy): domain Eukaryota; kingdom Metazoa; phylum Chordata; class Aves; order Passeriformes; family Cinclosomatidae; genus Ifrita; species Ifrita kowaldi. Next base: position 28,100 of record VZRS01002417.1, read on the forward strand.
AACAACATATTATAATTTTGTTGTAACGTTTCAGATATTCCCTAAAAAGTATAGATCCAGTATTAATGGCTCCTACGTGTGTGTTTTTGGCATCCAAAGTAGAGGTATGAAGTATTACAATTTTTTAATGTAAAATTATGTGATGTATGAGAGAAAGAAAACGTTTAGGACTTTTAAATTTTTTGTCTTTCTTCATGCTTTGGGGGTTGAAACCTTCTCTTTTTTGCATAGATTTCTATAGCATTTAAGAAAAGGAGACAGAGAAGGCCTTCAAAATTTGTCTGAATTACTAACCCTGAAGTGCCTCTGAAAATTGAAAAAAACATTTTAAAAGGCTGTTTCACTGTGACACAGTGTTTACATATTTACATACACTATATCTTAAATTGTGTAGTGTCTCCTTTCTCGTGTGTTTTTCCTTATGTATGTTTACTCAAACTTTAAAGCATAATTGGAATTTTTTTCCTAATTATCTTGTTCTATTTCATATAGCAAGGGATCCTCAGAGTTTACCACACTTTCATTACTTGAATTAAAAGTATGTTGTAGCTCATGCTCTGTCCTTGAGAAATTATCATGAGGAAGTGACCCATTAGGGGTAGTGGTGAGGGGGCTCCATGCCTCCACCATTGGAACTCCACTTCGAATGTGGCCAAGAGTTAGCATCAGCTGGGTGCTGCTGTTAGTCCTTTGTTATGCAGCAAGTTTTACAGCTGTTTGAGAAGTGTCTGTGTAATGGAAAAAAGTGAGATTGGACAATTTGTGATATGTCAGCACTAAGGAATTTTACAGAAGGAACTCAAATACTTAAGTGATGGTAGAAACAGTCCTACTAAACCGGTGTTGACATGTGCTACTGTTGTCTGTACAAGTACTGTGACACTTTTCAGTGTTTGGAAGACATGAAGGAAAAGAGAGAGAGTGTTGGAGAGAGTGCTTTTTTATCAACCTGTTAAGTAAGCCTTTAAGAAGGCATAGACATAGAGTGTAGAGACATAGATGTACCTTAAATTAGAAGTCGGTGTAGCCTTCCTTACGCTAAAGCTTCTGCAGCTTTAGAGGGCAGCTGTAGCACTGTTGATTCAGCTATGGACTTATCTGAAAGAACACTGTATGCAGAAAGTTTTCAGATTGCTGACTGTCTCAGCACAGTATTTAAGACTTCATGAAAACATAACTAAAAAAGGTAGTTAATGACAGGTTTCTGAAAAACAGTTTTCTCTCCAAATGGGATAAGGAAAAACCTTCTTGAAGCCCTCTTGTCTATTTTATATAAAGAATGTTAGCCCGCTGAGCTTTTGTGGCTTTAGTACCTTTAATAAATCTTTACTGTTCCTCACAAACAACCAAGAAACTAATCAATGAAATAACTCTTAGGTAAAGAGTTTAACCCTGTTCACCTTAAGGAAAAAACAAGGGGTGGGGGAGAAAACCAAATACTACAATACTGCGAAAAGAAGCCCAGTTTAGTAAGAAGCCATTATTTTAATTTGATAACAGTGTGAGTGTATGGTGTTTCAGGTGGTTCACCTCGTTTACCATTCTTTTTCTTCAGGAATTTGGTGTTGTTTCAAATACAAGGTTGATTTCTGCTGCTACTTCTGTATGTAAGTATCAGTAATTTTCATTACACTCTAGTTAGATATTTCTGTCGGGAGACGAGTTGGTTTCTTTGCTTGTTTTTAAAAGGTGGCTTTTTATCAAATCGTGGAGGACTATAAGAGCCAGTTAAAACCATTTAGAATAAATAGCTTCTGTTTCCAAATACAGAGACAGAAAGGTCCTTCCTGTGTTAGTTTTGGTTGATTATGGTTGGAACTTATGCCAGACATAAGTGAAAACAAAGTAATAAAATAAAACTCCTGACATTTGTAAACAACCTCGAGTAGTAAATTGAATTCTGAACTACTCAAAGATAGAATTGGAAATTTATGGCTCTGTCTGTTTAGTAAAAGGTATGGCTCTATGGAATTATCTGTTTTAAGAATTTTTGGTAGGCTGTATGCCTTCAAATTTTTTTTATCCTTTTCCCCCCCATCATAAAATTAGTCTTTGCACATGATATTTGTTTCTAAAAATACATTTTATAACCTATTGTTCACAATAAATTCAGTAAAATTTCACTGTAGTTACTTAATCCTCTATCTTTCCCACTTGCCTTGTATTTCCCAGTTCATGTAACTTACATCTCATCCATCAAAGTCTTGAAGTGATGTCTTCCTTAGCTGAATGCTGTTATCTGACCCAGAAGGTCCAGCTGCTCTCAATGGGCAATTCCTGGCTGTGCTCTTCCAAATGTAGGTCAGCGTTTTCAAAATCCCTCGTAGCCATTGAGGGGACAGGTGACTGGCTGCATCTGTAGCCTCCACATGCAGAGAGTGTATCAGTCCATGGGGCTGGCTGTGTGACAGTTCTGCCACCAGGAACTGAAACACATCTTCAGTGCCAGCATGACCAAGACCAGTACTGGATTTAGCACTGAGACTTGCTATTTTTACATCAGAAGCATCATTATGTGGAAGTTTTGGCGCATCAGTGAGAAGGTTAGATGGATTTTGGTAAATGTGTAGCAGCTGATTTTACTTGGACATCTAGTTCTTAGCTGTGCTGTTTCTCAAAATCCCAGTTTCAGGATCCTATAGAAAATTTTCCCCACAGCTCTTCCTTCAGACCTAGAAGTCCTGTCAGCCCTGATAAGTACTGTGCATTTCATGGAAGTGGGGGAAAAATGCAACAGGCTTTCTCCAAGCATTTATTCTTTTATTCTACCTGGTTTTCTTTTACCAGAGTTGCTTCTGTAGCACACGGCAGTTTTTGGGAGCTCTTAATACAAAAGGCAAGAAAAGATGAGGCAAGACAGGTAAAAGCAAAAGCAAACTAACAGAAGGGGTGATGTAATAGTTGCTGGTTTAAGAGGTTTGCTTACTTTTAGCTAGTTAGAAACATGAAGTTAATAACACTTGCTTCCATTGTAAGGAAGATAATCTCAGACTGGTTTTCAACAACCTCTTCAAAAGGTTTTTGCTCTGTTTACACATCTCACTAAAAGGACAGCTCTACGTAGTGGTTGTGTCTGCAGCTTGCTTTGTGGGATTTTTCTCAAAGTGGTATTTTTTTTTTTACCATGTACCTCTTCAGTTTACATACATCTTGAGAAACCCTTTTATTAATTCTTCTCTTTCTTGAAATAATTAAAATTTCCAACCAGTAGCCCAGTCTTGGTGTCCTACAGCAAATTTCCTAGCGAAGTCCACCATAGGTCTAAATGGTGAATACTTTGGTCCAGAGGACTGACGCTGTCTTTTCTTCGAAGTGAATGGCGTACTGATTTTCTGGTAGTAGTAGCAGTACTATAATTTAATAATGTACTGTGTCATTAATATAAGGAATATTGTCCACTTCCAGGATGTTAAATGTTACCTGTTTTCCTTGGAGGACAAGGACTTAAAATAGGTTTTTAAATGTTTCACTTGTACACATCTCAAATCCACATCTTCAAGTATTCTTGTTTTTCTTTGTTCAGCATTCTAACATGAAGTCACTCTCGTTTTGCCTATTAATGTGCGTCTTACCAGTGCACGAACTGTACTCGTTTTCCTCATAAAATACATGAAGATTAATTAGATATCTCTATTGGAGATCATTATTACATGGTGGACCTCCAAGAAGTCTGACTGAGCTCCCTCACCCTGCCCTTGGACTTGCTTTTTTAAGACTTCATTAGTTCTTTTAAAATCTTGCATGTTGAAAGATCAAATCTATGTAAAAAATCCCACGTGAAAATTCCATTTGGATTTAGTGTTGGAACTGGGATCCTGAACGTCAGTAGCTGGATAGCTCTGTGAATGATGACTTGTGGGAAGTTAGTTGTTCCTGAGCTTGTTGATGGTTAACCAGAAGATTTAATAGTGTCCAAAGTGGCAGTCAAATGTCTGGTTGAGTATCTGTGCAAATCGGTGTTTCAGGTGTATTTCTCTTTCCCTTTCAGGATCTTAGATCTTATAACTCATCTCTTCTCTTTGAAATACAAACCTTTTGTACTGAAAGCAGTTTTGCTGCCAAATAGATTTGAAGGTCTATATACAGATGAAAGAATAGAAAGGGAAAGAAGTATAAGTATTAATTACATTATTTTTAACATACTTTTTTCTGTTTACTGTAGTGAAAACTAGGTTTTCATATGCCTTTCCAAAGGAGTTTCCTTATAGGATGAACCATGTAAGTATGCTATTTGAAATACAACTCGATCAAATAAATTAATAATTGTTAGCAGGAAATTCTGTCTTCTAAATTCTAAGAAATATTTTCATACTCATATGTCAGGGTCGTTCGTGATAAGTTTTGTGTAGAATGTTGGGAAAGTTACTTCTTAAAGTAATAAAAATATTACATAACCTCCTTTCCTTAAATTGTTAACGGAAAAGACAAGTGATGTGATAAGGTGACTGAAATGGTAGTTTTTCTATAGCATGATGGTAAGAGATTCAGGGGGTTTTTTGAATATTCTTGGTTACAAATACATTGCTCCAGGGGAAATAAATGGCCTTTGCACCTGGAATGCTTCCAAGCTTGCACACATGAGCAGTTGGCTTACAGAAAGCAGTTTTATTTTTGCCTGTAAAATTTAATGGCTCTGGAAAAATAGTTTTTATTTACTACTTAAAATTTAAATTTACCAGTGGTTTTCAAAGTATTCTCAGTCGCAATGCTGAGAAGTTTTGTAGTTTTTCTTAAAACCAATTTTGACCTGTGCTGTAGAATTTTGAAAGTTAAATATCTAACTAGTTTTAGACTGACTGCAACAAATACTACTTTTTTGTTGGTTTACTTTTCACCCAATCTAGAAAGCCAAATGATACAGCAGAATATAAAATACCTAAGACCTTACAATAAAACTGCCCTGCTATTTTACAGAAAAAGGCAAATGGAAATACATTTTGGAGTACTGCTTTTGTATAGCCAAAGCAGTCCAGTCTTTTCCTTTATGTCACTAATACATCACCACCTCTATTGAGAGTGAGGGCTGATTTAATTGCTGCAATTGGACAGAATATTTCATATTAAATTAAACCTGAAAATGCTTTGAAGGCTTTTTGGCATGTTAGTGGCCTGATGAAGAAGCTCTAATTCTACAAAAGAACTTCTCTATTGCTGTGAAGTTTTTATGCACTGGGAACAATTTGCTGCTACCAGGTGTTGAAACAAACCAGACAAGTGCTGCCAGTGAAGCAGTCTTTCATAGCAAACTTGATGCAAAATAGTTAAATTAATTGTTATTATGACTGGAGTTAAGTTATAACGGTGATAAGACAATATCCAATAATAGTTTGATTTTTGTTTGGTTTTGTAGTTTCAGATAGAATGCATTTAGGACTGTTGGAAATAGTTGTTGAGAATTCCTGTGCATTTGTGGTGTTAAAGTATGTGTCAGTTAATTCTTTCTGCTGCCTTAAACATCATGCTTATTAACTGTGATTTTGCTTCTTTACAGATACTAGAATGTGAATTCTATCTCTTAGAATTAATGGTAGGTTGGGTTTTTTGGTGGAACTGCTTCTGGGTTTGTGAGAGAGGTAACTGTATCTAAGTCCTGATGCAGAGACTGGGATGTCAGTGTCCTTTTTTCCCCTAGATGGAATGGCCAGTCATGACCATAAAGAGTTGTATTCTTTCTATGCTCTCTTCTTGCCTGGAAGAATCTGGGGCTACACATAAATGTTCTAGCAGAAGGTGTGGGTACTATCCTATTCAGGCTAGTCTATAACAACCTATTAATTAGAGTACTCTTCTAGGAAGTGAGATATAGGCTTGAATCCTGTGAGGAAGAAACTGAATTCAGGCGTCCCATTTTCTGAGATGGTGCTGTAACTATTGGTCTATTGGATGAAAGGAGCACAGTGGGACATTTTCTTCCAGAGTCTTTCAAAGAAAGGAGCTGTATCTGCTTTTTGTAGGAGTAGCTATCCCATTGCTGTGTTTGCTTGGGTAGCTGAAAGGATGCATCCCAGGAGTCTTAGGGGGCTTGGGTAAAGTGGTGCCTAATTTCTGCATGTGGCTTGGGCTTGGATGGGTTAAGCCCTGAACTCTAGTACTACTCTACTAGAGTAGTTCTGCTCAGGTGCAGAGAAAATGAGAGAGAAGCCAGGGAGCAGCTTAGTGAGTTAGACAGCAGATGAGAGAATATATTTTGGGAACTGAACACAGAGGAGGTCAGACCAAAGTTTTTGTTTGTGTCTACAAGTTGTTTCAATACAGTTTTTAGATTCCTGTTTAGATTTAGTCCTTGATACCACTGCTGTGCTTGGCAGTAACTCTTGAGTTTTGTGTACAGGAGTTTTAGCACAAGCAATTACATTTACAAGAAGTTATGTTTTAGGGATTCACTTATTTTTCCAGTATGCTATGCAATATATAAGGTGTGCAGTAACAGTATTTCATGTAAGTGTTCAGCACATGTAAATAATGTGGCTTTTCCCTGTAGTATCCATACAGTTGGCTGCTTTCAGCAAGAGGATTATTCCTTCTTGTTTACCTGGACCTGAAACTAGGGGATTTGAGAGCAGTGGAATTTTTCTTCTCTTTCTTTCCAAACCAGCGTCAATTATTTTGGCATGCTTTCCATGTATGGTATTTAGTAACAGATTGTTTTCTGGCAGCGTTTTGTATTTCCAAGTGGGAATTATGGGTTTGTAAGCAAATGAGGTTTCAGTGTGCTGCAGATGTGGCTTTTTGTGTCTCTTAGGGGAAGGACATGGACAGACTGGCAACCGTGCCGTGTAATGGTATTCTAGAGAGAGCGCTGCCCTCATTAGAGCAGGACTAGGTGTCAGAATGCTACTTAAAAAAATAATCAGTAATTGACTTGTAAACTAAATGTTTTAATATGAATTGACAACATGCTCTGCATTGTAATCTAACTTCTATCCCACTGACATTTTTCCTAGGACTGCTGTTTGATAGTATATCATCCTTATAGACCTTTGCTCCAATATGTGCAAGATATGGGCCAAGAAGACATGCTGCTACCTCTCGCATGGTAATGTAGACAATGGAAATAATTCCTCCTTTCATCAAGAAAGCAAGTGTTTAACAGTTATGCTTCAAAGGTGGTTAAGCTTTTGCTGAACCAAGCAGGCTTAGCCATATTTGAATACAAAGGGTGCCCTAGTTAACCTGTGCAGGTATATGTCCCTGACTTAGCTTATTCTGTCTTTAACCCTGTAATGATTTTACTTTGCAGTGGTCTAATTTTTATTTTTTAGACTAGCTCTAATAGCACAGTTTTAACATTACTGTATGGTGACTATGAGTAGAGGAAATTTCTTTCTGTCAACATTGTCTTTCTGCTGTAGCTTCTCAGAGGAGGTAGAAACAATATGTAGGGTATTCTAGCTGTGTTAGCAGAATTTGTATTCTTGAACTGTTTCAAATGCAGAAAGACAGTAGAAGTACTACTTTTATGCATGCCCTTACTTATTTGTGAAACAGGTATTATTTTATGGTATACATCAACATCTGCTGCAGAAAGACATTTATGGTACTAAAATAGTGTTTCCAAATAAATTTCTGCTGTGACTACTAGAAAAGAAAAGAAAAGAGAAAAAGAAAAGAAAAGAAAAGAAAAGAAAAGAAAAGAAAAAAGAAAAGAAAAGCTTTAAGAGATTTTTACAAGGGAAAAGATCTCTTTCCTTGATGTTTTGCCCTGCAGCCTCATTGCGTTGACCATCTGGAAAACTGACAAAATAGTTGCAAACTGACAGCAGTTTTTGAAGTAATATAGTCTAAAGGTGAATAGGAAGTTACTTACAAGTTCTTTTTTGCACAGGAGGATAGTGAATGACACATATAGAACTGATCTTTGTCTGCTGTACCCTCCTTTCATGATAGCTCTAGGTAAGTAATGTCTCCTGTCATGTTTAACTGGATGTATTCTGTGCGCTGTCCCATCATTCCTCAGAGTGCCCTCATAAGGTGCTTCAGGTTGTGTTTCAGACAGCACTGACACTGTAGCCTTGCAACTTAAAAAGTCTTAAAGAAAAGTCAGATAATTAATCCCAAGTTTTCTCTGTTGAACTGTATAGGGTTTATGAAAAAGTTAATGTTTCTAACTGTATCAGGAGTGTATCTTTGTTCAATACCCATGTCACCTGATCTTTGCAGCTTGCCTACATGTGGCCTGTGTTGTCCAGCAGAAGGATGCAAGGCAATGGTTTGCTGAGCTGTCTGTTGATATGGAAAAGGTACACTGTTTTTATTCCCACCATTTGTTAGGGACTGACCAGAAATGGTAGTTGTGGTTGTCTTACACATGTGCAATACTGATTTGAGCTTAATGCAGTGATCTTGTTAGATGCTGTTGCAGTTAGGCAGATCTCTTTGGAAGGTAGACAATGTCAGGCTATTTGGTTTATCACCCTGCTCTGAAAGTCAAGACAAAACCATTGCATAACAGAAGGGCATTGCTGGTGTTGCCATTTTCCAGGCAGTATCTTACATTGCCAGAAAAAGAATTCCCAGCGTCTTTCCATCGTACAGGATTGCCAGCACGAGTCTGACTTTTAAGTTCAAGTGCATCTGATTTTCTGATTCACCTTCCGGCATCATGCCAACATACCATACTCATTTTCTCCCTGTACATGTGCAGGGTATAGCATAGTGTAGAATATTTTTGACACTTTCAGGATGTCCAGCACCGTGACTTCAATCAGTGCTAAACAGGGAGACACCAAGATCATTCAGCTGAGTTCCCTGCTAATGCAAATTCCATGTCAAATAATCCCCATCAATAATTTATTAGGTTTCAGGGTACAGTTGTCCTTATACTAACAATGTTCTTCATCTTCACTAGTTTCTTTTACTTTTTAGGTTGACTTCTTTAACCTTTGTTTAGCTCCAGCAAGCAAATCAAAGTAGTACTCATACTCCTTATCACACTGGTTCACTTAGCACGTGTTTTTTTCAGGTTTTTTTTGAAACGGAGTGTCTGGAATTAAATAGCCTGTTATGGATGAGATGTAGCATTTCCCTCTGTGCCCTTGGTATTGCCCTTTATCCCACTGATGTTATGGCATTGTGTTTGTATTCCAGGATTTGTCTTGAAATTTAGACACAGTGTGGATGCTGCATTGAGAACTCTGTGAATTATGCTGTCCTGCATTTAAAGGCAGGGTGATAATAAACTGGCAGGAAAGGAGAACCAACCTATATTTAATAGATAAAATTATCATAAGCTTGATAATGAACATATTTGAATGTTTACATGTATTGGTTCTCATGTCAGTGATGAAGTCTAACCTTGATTTTTTTCACGTGAACACCATGGACTTCTCCAACTATGACTTTTGTTTCAAGGACATATATTGCTCTAGCACTTAATCAAAGTTCATGTATTAAAAAGAAGAAAGAAGTCTACTTTATTAATTCAGAGAATGATGAAACATATTATGAATGAAACTTTCTCCAGCTTTTATATAGAATATTGCACTAGAAATTTAATAGGAAATTAAGATAGGTAGAAAGTGTCCAGACTGGAATGTCCAGACTGCCTCCAGAAGCAGAATATGAAGTGTCAACAATTCTTATTAAGCATATAAGAAGTATTTAAAAACTCTTTGGCTCTGTTTCTTGAAGGAAAGAATTCAGATTAATGTTTTGTGGTTTTGGGCTTTTGTTTTCCCACACTGAGCCCCTAATACATATAGAACATTGATAGTCATCAATTACTGTATTGATAATCCATGGTCGTGTAGCTGCAGTCATGCTGGCCAGTGTCTGTATTTTCCCAGGAGCTTAGTTGTAAGCTGTGACAGTAGTTGCAAATAAATAAATAAAAAGGTATTTAGTTTGCAGGGTAAGAGAAGCAGTAAATACAGTTGAAAGGGAAAGTATTCTGTTCAGGCTTCGATTCAGAATTAAATCAAAAAACTAATTAAATGCTTTAATGCAACCAGATTAAGTGTGAGACAACTCTGTTTATAATATGAAAATTGTGTTGTTTAGTTTCAGTTTGAGGCCTGTTTAGTTAATTGCACACTTAAATTGGCTATGACAAAGGTAAAATCACTGTCGTGCCTGACCTTGGGCTCTCTTTTCTTTCTAATACAGATTTTAGAAATAATCAGGGTTATTCTGAAGCTGTATGAGCAGTGGAAGAACTTTGATGAGAGGAAAGAGATGGCTACTATTCTTAGTAAAATGCCTAAACCAAAACCACCTCCAAACAGGTACAGTACTTCCTTATTGCATCTTTCATATGGAAAAACTAGACTACTATCTTAAGGATGTTTAAGTGTTTAATTCAAGGTATAGTGTATGTTTCTACAGTGCAGATGTTTCTGACACAAAACCAGCCCGATGGTTCAGGAGCTAGTGGGAAGCATAACATTCATTGTCTTCTGGAGAGTGTTAATGTGATTAGAGTGTGATCAATACAGCTCAGCAAATGTAAGGAGCCCCAGTGTGAGGCTCCATGGCTGGGCCAGATTCAGTGGAACTGGGCCTGCTTGATGTCGTATTTAATTACTGTGATTAAATGTCGCTGTTGGGAATCTGCACATGCAAATTCCTGTGCACATGGTTGTGTAATGTGAACTTTGCAATGTTCAGAAGTAGATTCAGCAGGCAGCTTCATGGGCATATATTAAAATTATTATTCACATAAATATGATGAAGTTATTTATGCATGCTAAGAATAACCTTTGCCTTTTTTATGAAACTCAGCAGAATATTTTGACCTATTTGTGTGTAGGTTGAAGTATTTTCTTTCAAAAGGTTTTTATTACTTTCAGAATACTGTATTATTTAATTTTTTAAAAAGTATAAAAATGCAATATGATGCTTCTTATTGAAGAGATATGTTTTTGTTTTCTTCAACAGTGAAGGAGAACAGGGTCCAAATGGTAGCCAGAACTCTAGTTATAGCCAATCTTAAGGCATTCCAAAGAATTTCTTTATGGACCACTTTGACTCAAGACATCCTGGGATATTTCGTGTTCATGAAATGGACAGAAGGTTTTAGTAACATCTTTGACAAAGAACTCGAAGAATAAATAGCTTGTTTGTGTCAAGCATTTTGAAAGCTTTTTCTCTAAAACTACATCATTTTCTCTGACGCTGGAGCAAATGTGCTGAGATTTTTCAGTGTAAGGAATCAAACTTTAAACCAAGCTGCAAAAGATTAACATTTTTCACTCAAAACAAATAGTTCATTATTGGTTTTGTTTGCATTGAAGTGAACTGTTTTTAGATTGACAGTAACCCAAGGCCTAAGCATAACTGTGTTAATGACTTGTGTTGTCTTCATTTTGTTTGTGACTGAAGGAAGATAGTACACTGTATGTTGGATCTATCCATTACCTTCAGTTTTGTTGGTTTAAAAAAAATAAATACAGATTCTGCAACCAGTAACACACAGTCCTTCAGAAACAAATACCTAGAAGAGCCTGTAAAGAATATTGTTACAGTTTTAATGAAAGCTGCAGGAAAGAAAGTCAGTTTCTATTTTTGGATTTTAAAAAGCTGTATTCCTCAGTAGACCTACTTGGTTGTTTCTGCCATGATACACAGTAGCCCAGCTTACCAGAGAAGTGCAATATGTATAGTGATTCTGCAGTTTTCTGAAACATTTCAAGTGTTAGGAATTAAGAAAACCCAAAATACTAGGATTTTTTTTTTCAAATAAATGTACTGTATGGTACAATCCGAATATTTCACAATCAAGTACAAATCTGGATATTATTGCTATTTTTTATGGTGGATTTTTTTGTAGAAAAGATATACACTGTTAGTCTGCCTTCACTGTTAGTGTGAATTTGTGTGGTTCATTAGAGAGTTTATTTAAGAGGATCAAGTGTTTGCTAAGCTTCATACTGGCTAATTTTAATTGGGATGTTAGGAGCAACTCTAGAATAACTGAAATGGGATTCCTTGGTTAACTTTGTGCTGGAGAAAATTATATTCCTTCAAACAGAAGGCCATATCCTGCGTTCCTTACTCAGGCAGATATCCCACTGAAGACAGGAATTGGCCTAAATTGATTTCTTGATTTTTTAGATAATTTTGTTTCTAATTAAGTTCTGTACAACTTTCTTTTTAATGATAATGCCAACTTGCCCAAGTATAAAAGTTGAATGATAAAGTTCAGTAACATTGTTCTTTTTTGGCTATTTTTTTTTGTTTGTTTTCCTGAAACAACACATTTCACTGCTCTGAAATACTGGAGGGAGGTTCTTGAAAACATGTGCTCTGTGATGCGTCTTGGTTCAAAAAACTGCCCCGTTCAAAAAATCCCACCTGTTTTTGCGACTACCTGTCTTTGTAATTGGCTGGTCACTCAGTGAAATATAACTGAAGCGTTTTTGTATGTAGCCCGTTAGGCTACTAGCATTTATTTCTGTTCAGGTTGTTTCCATAAACCATTAGATGAACCAGCCCCAAACACTTTGGTGAGATGGGAAACATATACATTTTGGTCTTTGCTACTTGGTTGCCATTTGATCCATACCTTTTATAGACAGTTGATTGATGGAGTGGAATTTGGCTGTTTTGCTTTCATTTCTTGAAGTCTAAAATGTGCTATTTGTAATGTGGACTTGGGGAATAGAAATAAATCAAAGCGACTTGACCTCTGTTGTGTGGAGTTCTTAAACAGGAACTATTCTTTAGGTAAGCATCAGTCTTCTCACATATACCACATTATCTGCCAAGAAAGTTCATGTTTTGGAATTGGGGAATTAATGAAGAATTTTGGCTGGAGTGATTAGATTTTTTCTTGCTCCTCAAGAGCCTTTGCAGACTTTACTTCACACCTAAATCACCACGGGACCTAAACCTCAGAGCTAAAATATCGGACACTTCTTGATGAGTACCTGGAAGTTTCTTAATGCTTTTCTCTATTGGAAAGGTGAGGCTAATTTTATCAGCTCTGATTCCAGTAAAAAGAGTGAAAGGCAATAAAGTGCAGTCAAAAGAGCTGGATTCAGTGAAGACAGTTTTAAAAAGATGTAATTTGAAACAACAGGAAATGGAACTTAAATGTGAATTCAATGGTCTTGCTACTAAGCAGACAAAAAAAATCACCTTTCTTGTGCTTCATTTCAAAGGAGAGGTGTGTAAAAATGTGGTATCTCATTGAAAGAGAGGTAGCTGAAAGTCTTCACAGATTATGTGGCAACAGGTGACTCTGAAGTGTCAAAGCAAACACAAGCCATCTATGCCAAAAAGACTTACGGAAAAATCCCAGAGGAAACAAACTGGATCAGACAAGTTACTTAACTCAAACCTGTAATTTGAAAAGCAGATTAGAAACAATCATCTAACTTGACAAATAGTTTGAGAAACATCTTGCAAAAAACTACCATGATTAATAAAAAAGAGGTATACAGTAGTTTTCCAATTATGAAAAAAACAACCTACAATTCTTCAGAAAAGACAGCAGGGGTCTAGAAGAATCATGGGTGGTGTGAAGACTTACCAGGTGACAACTGTTCCCTTCTGACAAGAAGCCAGAGCAGCTGATGAAAAGAGTACATGGTAAGTTGGGAAGCAACAAAAGGAAAGATTTCTCACCACTGTTGAAAATTTGAAAATACCCAAATATACTAAGACATGCAAAGCCTGAAGCACTCTGAGTTGTAAAAGAGAGTAATCTGGAGATTGTATCACTACATACTAATCCTATTTTATGCTCTTCCTCAGATGTTTATTACCAGTTGCTGCCAAACAGAAAATAATGGGCTAGATAGATCTTGGTGTGACACAGAATAGCTTGTTTATTTTTTGTGGTTATGTAGTTTTGGGTGTTCCCAACAAACGTTAATGTAGCTACAAAGGAAGCGTTGGCTGCTCATGGCAAAGTACTGACTGTTTAGTTGATTAGATTGCCTTGCTTTATTTGTTCGTATGCTGAAGTTTGGTGGCTTGATCAATACAGCCAAGCATGATGAATTACACATATAGCTAAATATTTTCAGTGGTTCTGAAATCCTCTATACTGTCTGACCTTAATGATTTTCAAAAGTCATTGTTAGTCCTGGTGAGGCCTGGCACAACACAGCCAGCAGTGTCTTTCTGTTGTTCCCTTGACCACATGCCTGTAGCATTGTGAAACTGACAGTCTAGGTCATGTTAAACAGGCAAAATTAATAGATAACATGATTTGGCTAACTCCAAGGAAACTGTTGGCATCCATTACTCCTCTTGATCCAGTCTGAAAAAGAGCTTTTGAGAGTAAGGTAACAAGAATTGCAGACTAATTGACCTCAGCAAGGTAATACTTATGCTCATCCTGGCATCTTAATTTCATCTTACTCCCATTAATTCATCAGTTAAACTGAACCAGTATTTTGGAAGTTAGTCTAAATTCTAAAAGTTGGGTTTTTTAAAATTGATTGGAAATAAAGTATAGCAATAAGATCACTAAAAAGTCAATACTTTGAAGAAAAAGGCGCTCATTACTCTCTATTGTGAGTGCTGCACCAAAGGGTCTCTACCTGTCAGCAAAGATGAGAGCACAGAAACCCCCTCTAAGAGACACCCTCAGGGCAGCACAGCGAACACAGCTGGCTGTGCCACCTACAGGGGTTCCCCTCTAACCAATGACTGAAGAGAGATAAAATTCTAGTAACATTTGCTACTTTTGCTTCTTAGTTCTCTAAACTTGAGAAGGTGTATTTTTAGTGCCTCTGCTGACTATGCAGACTGCACTGCCAGAATGGAAGAGCTGTAGGATAAGCACACATTGCTTGCAATACCTGAAATTTCATTCCTTTTTCCAAACATCCTACACAGTCCTGAAATTCTGTGCTAGGACTTTAGCGTTCTAGAGGTCAAAGCAATTTACCTTTGCAAGTTTCCCTGAGCTGCTACAGCATTAAATAAATTTTAAAAAACTCCAAACTTAAAGTTATGACTATGCCAATATTTAGGTGGGGATGGGTTGCTATGTTTTTTAAAGACATGAAAATTACTGTACATAAAAGAAGGAAGGGAGTTTAGTTACTTCCTTGGACACCTCCAATTTTCCAGCCTAAAATGATTGTATCTCTGAAACAGTAACTTCAACTATAGGCACGTTCTCACTTGATACAGAGTTGCTGAGAGAACAGAAGTTGTTGACTGAATCTTTCAGCATTCTGGGCTCAGAAGCAGATCTGCATGTAAGAGTGGGTATACTTTTAAAATAAGGAATCATACAGCATTTTCAACAGTGGGTATTTTAGCATCAGGACAGGTTCCTTTTGTATTTTCTGACCAGTAGTGATTGTTTTGGCCTTACAATCACATATTACAAACCTAAAAATTTGTACTCTACTTGTATTTTTTGATGACACAGCAACTATTTTAAAACTTCATCTACATGTGAAGTTTAATAAACCTGTGCTTAGGGTTCCATTATTCCATTAGAATATCTGCAGTTTGACTATTCTAAACAAAGTACCCGACACAGGTATTTGAGAAATAATAATTTTATTTGTCCTGTCAACATTAGTTTAAATAGTCATAAACTGCACCATAGAAAAAAGTAGACATAATCAGCACTTAGGTTCCCTTCACATGCATTCACCAAAACCATAAAGTAAAGGTTGAAAGGTTGAGCAAATTTAATGTCCTCTATTCGTGTTGTAGTCTTTGGGTATAATTTAAACCAAGCAGTTGATATGCATGGCTATTTGAAGGTGAATGTCCATTTACACAAGAAACCAGTAGTGAGCTTTATTATGGAACTGGAATGCATGCAGTTTGCCAAAACCTACAAACCATCCTGAAGCACTGATGAGGTAAGAGTTGGGGCAGTCATCTTCATTTCTTTTCTGGAGGTTCATGTTTCACCCAGTCGTCAAAGCCACCAGCATACTGCTGAACTCTGAAAATACGCAGAAGATACCTTTCTCAAGCAGAGTCCTTCTTAATAGTGTTTCTTACGAGGACACAGCAAAAAAAACCAAAACCAAAAGTAAAAAATAAACACCCAAAACCCCACAAACAAAAAACCCCCACCAAAAACAGATTAAAAAACCCACAGAAATTCTCTGTAACTATATACACTTGTACATAGCTTCAATGAGCCAGATGGACATTCCTTGTGCTCTAATACTGCCTGCTTCCATGCCATGAGTTCTGTAACTCTTTTCTTCCAAATGATGAAAAGTGCTGGAGTTCAAACATCATGCAAGAAATAGCAGCTGGCTTAATGAAACAATTGCCACTTCTTTTTTAAAAAAAAGGAGAACAGACTCGCAGCAGTGGGAGATTTACATGTTACTATGTCTAATACTTCAGATGTCACCAAATAAACCTGGCACACTGGTCTTTACTTCCTTGAAAATCTACATACTCCATAGGTCTGACCTGCGCAAAACTAAACTCTGGAAAACGAAAATCCACCATGCAAAACAACACTGACTCCTTCAATTAGGCAGCATGAAAAACGGTAATGAAGGATATTTTACACTTTGAAACAAGAACATGCTTTCATGCTTTTGACTAGAATTAATAGGAATATTCCAGTTCATAAATTGCAGTTCAGTGAAAACATGAGCAAATAACCAATGTCTTAGATTTTATCTGCAGTCTTCAAGACAGCGAGGCACCTTCCAAAGGTAGGTTTAACAATTCTGCAAACCAAATACTGCAATCGATTTCACTCTATTGTAATCTCATTGTTTTGTTAGCTACTGCCTTCACTGCTTTACTCCTGGCAAATAATCCAAAGCTTTACAGGAAGTGAAGGCGTCCTTTGTCAACAGTGAACTGTACAGGTAGAACTGCAACAAAGGGTGTGGTTTCATAAAATTTAAGATTGTACTTCTACCAAAGCAAGCAATTCTCCACCTTTCCAATCTTCCTGCATCTCAGAACTAGTGCTTATGAAGCTGTATAAGGAAGAAGTATCTCAGCAAGGGAGCCCTAAGAGGCAGAAGGACCCTTCAGCAGCAGCGTGGTCTTGGAGCAATTTGTGTCACCAGCGGCCCACGTGCAGAGCTGCTGAGGGGTTGTTTCAGAGGGCGGTACACCTCACTTTGCTGGAACATCCAATGGCATCTTTAAGGTTCAGTGGAGACAAGAGGAGGTGTTTA
>VZRS01002417.1:50898-135615 GCA_013398055.1 Ifrita kowaldi
GGCTGGGGGCGGTCGGAGGGGGCTCTGCCCCGCCGTGTTCCCGGGCCGGGCGGGCCGCCCCTCCCCGCTGCCGGCGGCGCCCACGGCACCGCTGCCCGGCGCTTCTCCCGCCGGGCTGGTGGCCAAGTGCGGCTCGTGTTGGGTCGCCGGCGACGAGCTGCTGGTGGCGACCGCCCGCTGTCGGTGCGGAGCGGGTTAACCCTGCCGAGACATGAGGACGGCAGCGGCGGGGCGCCCCCCGGNGTGACCCGCAGCGCGTCTCGCGGTGTGTTTGAGGGCAGTCGGTGGCAGCGCCTGTGGCCGGGTGGAACATACGCCCCGGTCACCGGGCGTAGGGCACGGGGCTGCGGTGGGCGCCGGCTCCGCGCTGCGTGTGCCGGCCTGCAGCTGCCGCCGCCGCGGCCTCAAGTGTGGTGTTCGGCGGGCGCGGAGCGCTCCGTGCCCGGGGATTAGATGACAGCCCGGTGCCGGTCCCCGCGGTTAATCTGAGACGTGGTATTCTAGACCCATAGCTGCAACTCTCCACGTTTTATTTATTATTGGGATTCTCTGATTTGATTCCTTTTTTTTTTTCTTTCTGTCTTTTGCTGTCACATCCTTTACTTTAGGACTTTGTCCTGCCCTTGCTATAGCGATGTTGCTACTTGCACTATTAAACAGGATATGCACGACAGCATATTAAACATAGGTGCAGTAGAATGAAGACATCAAGAACATAGAAGCAGATGGCAATAGCTGCAGGTGTAGCACTGTGTTCTAGTTGTACGTCATCTTTAACTACAAGTATTTCCCAGTTCCATTAAATAATCCTCTCATACAAGCATGAAGAGCAGAGTTGTATTTAAAGGATTCTTTCTCCTCTCGTTTTCTAGCTTTTAAAATAGAATATAGTAATGGCACGAGCATGCGCAAGATTGAAGCAGAAAATGCCTTTGTGAAATTGTTCTGGTGTTTACTACATTTGTAAATATTTTGTCAGATTTCTTCATGAAATATTGAAGAACTGGTGCTCTGTAGCTTTATTTCTGTGAGGTTCACAGAACTGCAGCTAGTGTCTCAGGGGTTCTGTTTTGAGCATCAATTGTAGATCGAGGACAAGTTGTTCCACTTCAGACATGCCATCAAAGCAAACTGGGGCAGTCTGTGTGGAGGAAGAAAATGGAATAAAATTTTTCGTTCTTGGTGGTAAGACTTAGACTTTCAAAGAGCTCAAACTAGTAGTAACTTACTGTTTTATCTGTTCTACCCTCACTGATTAACCAACTCCCACAACACCCTTACAGAGTAGATGGGAAGTTATGTGCAGTCATTGTCTTCCTTTATCTGCTCCAACTCAGCTCTTTAGGCAGAGGTACAGCAGGAGTCTTAGCTTTAAGTATTGTCTTGTGTGGGTTTCAGCCTTCTGTCTCACACACATGCTGCAACCACAGTTCCTTTTTTATTTCTTTGAATTCACAGAATTAGCATTTCTCTAAAGTTCTCTAAAGTAAATATTGCCCTTTATTTTCCGTTATGACATCTTGGACTGCTTTTTCCCCAGTTTTTGGCCACATGGTTATCCTGGCAAGGTACTGTGGGTTCACTGGTTACTCTCCAGCTGTTTCAGTTCTTATGCCCTCATTTTCTGTAGTGATGGCACCGTAACGTTGGTGTTTGTATCATGGGAATCCACAGTCTGTCATCTGACTGCCTTTTCACATACAAGGTTTTCACTTGCAAGCCAACATTATTAGTTATAAGCTATGGCTCTTTTTATGGTACTTAGGTGTTTTGCTTTTTAAAGCATGAATTTTCTAAGAAGACCCACGTTGGACCACAAATGCATCTACCCAGATGTTTTTCCCTTTTGGTATATTATAAAAAACTCCCAAACATTTAATGCGGGATAGAGAACAGGAACAAAAGTTGGAATTTGCTTTATGGGGCTGGATATTGACAGGTGTATCTGAAATTTTCCATATAATTTTGCCATAAGATACTAGCAAAAATATGTCATCAAAATACTACTCTCTTTACCCACTCAATGCTTTAATATACTCTGGTCATAAACCCAGTTACAGAGTCTTTTCATTTTTGTTTCTGGACACATCTGGCTTCTGTTCATCCTTAGAGGTAATTTTTCTGTGGCAAGTGGTTTCAGAAGGAAATCTGAGGGGGATTGTGCCGGATACAAACACGAAAGTTGATGGAACATGCTTAGCATGGGCAGCTGGATAAAGTGGCTTAATGAAAGTGAGAGATGCTATAAGATTTTTACTGTCACTTGGAAAGTTGTATCTAGCAGTCCAAAGCCTCCGTCTCACTCCTTGCTCAAAAAGTACATCAGAGTCTCACCCTTTTAGGACTGTAATATAACGTCAGGATTGGCGTTTGAGCTCCGGCGACGGTGTAGGATGTGTGATGTGCCTTTGGGCTAGGAAATCTTGGAGATGACGCTTTCAGAATTTCAGATGACATTTTCCAGGGGAAGAAGCTTGGCTGCCACTACCAGTCAGCAATTCTGGTCCTTTTACTGCTCTCGCAGGCAGCGGGGGCTTGTTTTCCACAGAGGTTTCGGTGGCTGTCAGAGCGCTGAGCCTCCCGGCCCGCTGATGGGTGTCACTGCCCGGCTGCTGACCGTGATGGATGTGGTGCCTGCTTTGATTGCGTGACACTTGGTCTAGTGGCGAGCAAGCCAAAATGCCACAGGTAACGCTCGGAACAGACGTCTGAAATACATCAACTTGCAGCTTACATCAAAACATGCAGCAGTTCTGTGGAGGAGCTAGCATTACTGATCCATACAGGGACCTTTCACAGATGTGTTTCGAAGCATCGTTGGACTTAATCTGCACATCTATGCTGTTCCTTAACCCCTTTGGTGCAAGGCTGCTGTTGACAGCTGGACAGTTCTGTTAACATGAAAGTGCTGTCTTTCTGTTGACATGAAAGTTTCTGTCTTTCACATGAAAGTGCTAATTTTCCCCAGTATTCTGTGTATGCTCTGCCCTTTCAGTACGACACAGGTTTTTCTTTGCATCAGCAATGTAAAATGATACAATTTTAACTTGAAAGTTTGACAACGAGTGGTGAGACAGCTGGAATTTAGGATACCTCAGATGAATTGAAGGATTGAGGTGAATGTATTTACCCCAGCTTCTTTGAATTTAGGTGCTCACTGATGAAATAATTAACAATACTGGTTTCACAGTTAATGGACAGTCTTACTGGGAGAGCATTACCCATATCCAGAATAGTACCTGGAAAATATCTGTAGACTCACTTGGCTACATTTCATAGGGTAAGTATGCTTAGATAGGCTGGTGGGTTTGCATAATTTTTATCTTGTTTGCGTTCTAGTAATGCAACTGTAATCCTCCTAGTTAATCAAGAATCAGAAAAATACTGTAATAGGTATTACACAAACAAGAACAAAAATGTGACACTTGTCTGAAAGAGCTTGCACCCTAATTATAAGAAGAAGGGAAAAGTAGATCTTGGCAGATGGAAGCAGTGATGTGTATTATTCAGTGCAGCAGGTTGCTTCTGAAACATACTGGTGGTCTGGTTTGTGTTTCTTACAAGTATCATGGTGAAGGTACAACATGGAAAAACTCACTAAGGTGACACATTTCAGCATTTAATAAGTGAACTGTAGACATTCTAGGAGGAGGGACTCAGCTTTCAAGTAAGAAGTGCAAGATGGTAAGATGGGAAAAGGTTTTGGGAAGTGAAGGCAGTTTGCTTCTCCAACTCTCTTGCATAAAGATGTTGTGAAGCAGAATAACCTGGTTGGTTCGGTTGGTTTCGTGTGGTTTCCCAAGGAAAAGTGATTTTTAGTTCATACTAGCCTTGTAACTTTTGCTGGTCTTAGCTCTACTGAATTACTGTGAAATGTAAATTCTTTTAAAAGTAGCAATTATTTATTTTAGGAACTACATTCAACTCTTTTAACTATCTAAATATATACTTTATGAAGAGGGTCAGTTTCTAAATATAGGAATATTAATGCTGTTAAATATAGACTATTTCAAGCATATCTTACATTTAAAGTAGTCTAGGCACACCGTAGATTTAATTTAACAAATTCAGCACATTGATTTTTGGCACTCTGTCAAATCTGAAGCTTTTAAAATTAGATAAGCAGATCATTTTGCTGCTTTTGAAGTGGTTTGTTCTTTCTAGAATGGTGGAAATGAGCAGTTGAGTGAGGAGGTTTTGATCTTAATCAGCTTTTTGTAGGAAGACTGACATTAGGAGTCTTTTAAGAAGTGAAAAGTCAACTGATAATAGCTAGTGATGGTGATGTTTACACTTCACATTCTTGTATGCTGAGCTCAAAGAATCTGACCACGTTTTGCAAAACTAGTTCTTAGTTTTATATGAAATTATTTTTTAAAAGGAAAAGGTTTAGGTTTTTCTAATCTAACTTTTTTTATTTTTTGATTTTTCCCAATGAAACTGCATAATTTCTACTTCAGATTTTTACTGTGTGCCAAGTAGAGATGAGGGTAGAGCTAACATACCCTCTAAACTCAGGTTTTTCTACCACAAAAATCAATGTCTTTTTATTTGTCAGATACATTAGTCAAATATCATGTGCACCATGACTTGATTTTATGTGTACAAAATGAAGAACTTAAATGTATTTGTTTTTCCATCACAAAAGGAAACTTCGAGCGAGGATTCATGGCGACTTCTTTCTGCACAGGAAAAGGAGGAGAGTCTGTCCCCTTTAGGATACTCCATAGTTGGTGGCTATAGACACAAAATACTCATTGGACAGATTAAAAAATATGAGACTGGGTTGGAAAGAGGCAAATAATGGGAATACTACCATGGTTTTTAATCTTCAGTGTGTCAAGTTCGTTTTGTCTGAATTGTTCTTTTCTCTTTTGCCTGCTTGTCCTGAATGGCTTGTGCCTATGGCAAACAATAAGCTATAGAGCATCCATTTTGGTTTTTTTGTAGCTGTATTTTATTTGCTTTCTTGAATCTATGTTTGTTCTGGATTTTCATTCCAATAAAATCTCAAATCCTTTATTTCCCATAAACTGAAATATTTCTGAGAAGTTATTTCTGAAGCATCTTAAGTTTCTTCCTCGTTTAACTCAATTAAATATTATAATCAAATTCCTGGCATAAACATTTTGATTTTGAAATGATGTTGGTTGATGTTGATCATGTTTTTATTAAATGGGATCTTTAATTTGTAATGTTTTCAGTCCCTGAATGTACTGGAAAAGGGCAGACAGTACTCCATATGTACTGTGCTACTTGCATCGTAGATCGTGTGGAGTAGCTCATTGCTCTTACCGTTCCATCACACTTCCGTGCTTTTCAAAATCAGGCACAAACCCTGGCTGGCTAAGTCCTTGATATGCTCTGGTTTTTCCAAGTGCTCACAGGTCAGTAAACATTGTCTGATGGATGTCCATCTATGTGTGTGTCCATGAAAAGTAATTAATCTAATGGTCCGTGTTGTCTTTTCCTCTGCCTGCTCTTAGTGAAAGGAGACTGAAAAGTGTCTGGGCTGTGCCGTGTGAATGCAGCTTCTTACCAGTGTTCATTTCTAATGCCATGTTGATTACATTGGGCTTGAAGTGTCATTTTTTCAGTCATTGTGGGTATCACCTGACACTGTTTTTTCCCAGTGTCCTGAGGGTCCCTAGGATGTGGGTCCAGCAGTGGCCTGTGTATGCCCTAATCCAGGTCCTAGCACCTGTGCTGTGGGCCACAGGATTTCACAGGTGGTAAAGACTTGCTTGTATTTCAGCTGGTTGGGCCCACAGTTATTTATTTGAGCTCTCTAAATGTACTGATAGGAAGATCACTTTCATTGGGGTGAAGTCTGTGGTTTGGACAGTGTTACATAATCTGTCCAAAGAGATGAAAATTGTTATGCTGAGATGAACTCATAGATTGTTTATGTCAATGTTGAATCACCTAAACACAGCCATATTCCTTTAGGGAAGACATTTTTGCTGTCTTAGCTATTGACTCTTTACATAATTTAGAGTAGGATCTTGTGTTTTCTCACAGCAGCTCTATAGGCCTTGCTGTTTGATGAATGTCTTGATGAATCTTGTGCTCAGTTAAGTGGCAGTGCCACAAGCGGTGATGGGTACTTTCACATGAAACTTGGGTATACATGATAAGCTGCCAAGGCAGAAAGACACAGTTGAAGTTGTTTGAACCTCCTCATGTTTTAGGGATACCAGGTTGCATGGCTGTTGAGGGACATTAGGTGTGCTAACATCTGTTGAAAATGTATAATCAAGAGCTGGAATTATGTAGATCTTTCTTACTGTATGAACAGGAATTGTGAACCCATGAAATCAGCAAAGCTGAATTCTGTGGCACTGTTCACTTGCATGTCTAAGCTTTATAACCTTAAGTATAGGAGAATTTGGAATCTGTAATTTAAGAACATGGCTTTTAATATAGTATAAGCTAGTTTCTATGTAAATGTAGCATTTTGCAAAAAATGCATTGTATTTTGAAGGCTTGAGGAGACATGAAGCTGTTGATGCAAGGAAGCAGTGAGTAAAGATTTCTTTCATACTCTACAAAAATTTGACTTGTCCAAAGCAAATCTCTAATGGGGAGGTTCATGCAGAAAACCTCCAGCACTATTAGTTTGTGTGGCAGATGCAGGGACATCTATCCAAATCTGTAGGAACCGGGAACAGGAACTTGGAGGTACAAATTGCCTGCTTCGCTTCAGGGAAGGCTGTTCAGATACCAGTGGTGGTGGTGCTCTAATATCAATATTGATGACTGTAGTGCTGATTGGCTTAATGGATAAGTAAGGAGGGGGAATATTGAATTCGATATACTGGTTGATTCCTGTGTCTCTGGGAGCTTCAGTAGTACAAAGGTCTAAATGCATATACAGAAAAGATGAAAAACCTTAAGTAGACAAACTTGCTAAACTTTGGCAAACTTAACTAATTGATCTGTAGTAAGAATATACCTTTTGGCAAACTTAACAAACTGATCTGTAGTAAGAATATACCTTCTGGTATTCCCAAATGTAGGGCATTTTAGAGGTCTCCCATACCTAAATGCAGTAGCACAGTTGAAAATCTTTGGTCCTGGTGGCTCACGTGACATTACTAGCCTGTTTCTGGTACACACTAAGATGTCATTTTATTTCTGAACAGAATGGCTCACATGTTTGCAGTGTATGAATATTTGACTATTTTATGTTCATATGCTTTGTATGTGAAAACAAAAATCTGTTTTTATGAACCACACTGTTAAAAGACAAACTGTAAACTAAGCCCCAGCATCTGTCTGTGTGATGCACTACTACCGTCCTTCAGTGAATTCACATTTGGATGTTGATTAAATGATGGGTGTGCTGAAATCTCTGAGGATTTTTTTTTAAAGTTTACTGGCAAATATCTATGCTTTAATTCTGTTCCTCATAGGACTTCTTGATTAATGACACAAATTTCCTATGGGAGACTTCATCTTTATGGATTCTCCAATGTTTAATAGAGGGGTCAGCTTGCACTCCAGTCTGTTGTCCCTCATAAGACAGAACACTTTAATCAGATTTGGAAGACTTTTTTATTTTCTTAAAGTGTTTGAAATTGTTCAAAAACTTTTAGGGAATGTGCCACGGGTAAATGATGACTGATCAGGATAAGGGATATATGTTAAGGAAGAGAAACATTTATTTTGATGAAGTTTTTCTGGTATGTTATGGTTGTAGCTCTGTAATAACTTACTTTGCAATAGCAGAAATAAAGAAAATCTTGGTATCTCAAATATTTAACACCACTGCTTAGAAGTGAGTGTGCGTGTGTCCCCTTTTCGTACAGATACAATTCCTAATGTCCTGTAGCGTAACTGATCTAGCGGCATTCCTGAGACTTCGTTCCTGACACATTCATACTCCTTGTTACACAGTAGCTGACGTTAGACCAAGCCTAAAACTGCGTTCTCCAGGTGCGAACGTGTGATTTGATCTTGTGCTTTTAGAGTTCAAACTTACTACATTCGATGAAACATTTCAATAGCAATGAAGCAACTTCTGTTTGTCTTTCCTAGTAAGCAACAGATGAGGGTGAAAGATCCCTCAAGAACCAACCCTGAGAAGCCAAAGAGAAGCAAAAGGCCTAACAGGCCACAGGATGAGGACTCTTCAGATGATATTTCAGGTAAGTACATTAGGTGATGTTTGTCCTGAGATTGAGGGCTAATAACTTCCATGTTGACTGATGAAAACCACAAATCATGGTACCATGAAATACTTTTCTTGCTTGAACTTATAACAGAAATATCCCCAGTCAAGTGTTTTTAACATGATCAGTTATTACACTACATGACTGCTCTGAAGGGCTGGAGAGTTGGTTGATCTTCAATGACAGCCTCTTCAAAGCAGAATGGTCCTTTCCTCTCCATGTAAGGTCAAGCACGTGTGGCAGGAGGCTGCTTGGCTGAACAGAGAGCTTCCAGCTGAGCGCAGAGGGGAAAAGAAAGAGCAGAGAGGGTGGAGGCAGATTTGGGCTGCCCTTGCAGAGATCTGGAGCGTGCAGGATTAGGGATTAGGTAAAGCAGCTTCAGTTAGAGTGGGATCTGATGAGGGACGTGAAGAGTAAGATGAGCCTGTATGGATACAGTGACAGTAAAATGAAGACTAGGGTGAGTGCAAACCTCCTGTGTGAGTGGGCAGGGGTCCTAGGGACACAGGAGGAAGAGGCTGAGGAACTCAATTTTTCCTTTGCTTCTGTCTTCACCTGTAAGCTCTGCACTCGATCCTCTTTGGCTCCTGACCTTAATGGCAGACTTTGGGATATAAATATTGTCCAGAGTAGAAGATTGAGAACTGTTAAACAAACTGGATGTGCACAAGTCCATGGGGTCAGATGGGATGCATCTGGAGGTGCTGAGAAAACTGGTGGATGTCATTGTGAGGCTTGCTCTGCCAGCTCTTCATGGCAGCAAATTGAGGAGAGCAGTTGATATGCAGGAGGATAGGTCTGCCATTCCGAGTGACTTTGGCTGGAGAAATGGGCTGGCAAAAACTTCTCTGTGTTCAACAACGGCAAGTGGAGAGTTTGGCACCTGGGCATAACCACATGCAATTACAGGGTGGGAATTAATGGCTTGAAAGTAGCTTTGCAGAAAAGGTCCTGGGGGTCCTAATGCACACACTGAATAAAACCAAGCTGTGCTGTGTGTGCCCACTATAGGCAGGATTGTATCAATGAGAGCACAGGGCAGGCGGGTGATTCTTTCCATGTTTTCAGCATTTGTGGGACTTCATTGGGAGAACTGTGTCCAGTTGTGGGCTCCCTCGTACAAGAAAGGCTGACTTGTCAGAGAGAGGCCAGTGGTTCACCCCCTCCACGTTTTTGAGGAGATTGAGAACGTGATGTGGGACAAGGGGCTGCAGCAAATGTCGTTGTGTAGCCAAAGGAGTGAAAGTGTAATTTCTTTCATTGACTGCCTGATGGTAGTTACAGAGAAGGCAGAAACAGATTCTCCTAGGAGGTCCACAATGAGAGGACTGCAGGCAACAGACCAAATTTAGGGCATGGAAAATTTGACTGGGTGTGAGGAAATTTATTTCATTTTCACTCTGAGGGTGGTCAGACAGAAATCTGATTTTCCAGTGAGTTGGTGAAATCTCAATCCTTGAAGATATTCAACACTCAGCTGAACAAAGCTATGAGCAAACAGATCTAAATTAGTATTTGGCATTGCTTTAAATGAGGGCTTGGACAAAATGGCCTTCAGAGGTTACTTCAAACCTAGCTTATTCTGTGACATAGTGGAATTTGTGCAAAAGAGTATGACAGACAAGAATGGTTGATATTTGCATTCAGAATGAGCAGTTGTAGTAGGGATGCATGGGTATTTGAAAATCTTTCTTTATGGGTTGAAAAGAGGTCAACAGCCTGTGTTGTTATGTGCAAAAATAGATTTATGTATTATTTTATTGTCAAAAAATGGGGAAATTAGTTTTGTACAAAAGTAATCCTTGTACTTTTGTACAAAGTAGTTTATCTGGTTTTAAGAGGTGGCATTTATTGACTTGAAAAGAATTTCCATTACGGAAAGACTGAAGGAGATTCCTTCATAAAATTGAGCATGTGGGGAGCAGCTGGCTGATCTTTCCTACTTTAATTCTTTGCTGGTTTTTTTTCCTAATGCTGAATTCGTTGAATATTATGGTCTTTCAGTGTACACGTGCTGCCTTTCATAGCTATTATTTTTGATGGTTGAAAGTGAGTCTGTGATATTTTCTGTAGGCTTAACATGCCAGCACGTGAGCCAAGCAGTGGACGTGCATCATGTGAAGAGAGCGGTGGCTCAGAGCGTGTGGTCAGTCTGTGCAGAATGCCTGAAGGAGAGGCGGATGAGCGATGGCGAGCCCGTGGCACCTTCAGACATCTGGCTGTGTCTCAAATGTGGCTCTCAGGTAAGCAGGTGCACTCAGTTTGCAGAGGTGGAGTTTCTAAAGGAAAGGACTGTTGTGGATCCTTGTCTGTTTGGCATCTCGTTACCTCCAGAGGAACAGTGTGACACAAGTGCCTAGCTGTGAGAGTCCGTGCTTCAGCTTCCTCGGGAAGGGGGATGTGACCTTACATTCTTGTCTCGTTTTTGGCAGAGTTTAGGGTTAGCTTTATGTGTCACGGTGCGGTGTGGCATCATGATTGGCAAGTGACAGTCCTGCCTTTTCTCTGTTCTTATCTGCATCCTCTTGCCACTTACAGAGAATTGGCTCTGGGAGCTATGTGGCTGCAAAATGCATGCGTTCAGCTGGCTCCTCTGGCAGAAGTTCCCACAAATAGGAATGAATGAAAAACCAAATGTGTATATTGCTGAATGAGCTTGTGCTGTGGACACTCAATTGCTAGATTTGATTGAAACCAGGGAAAAAGGACTGTGCTGGAGTGAGAATGCTGCTTCTGTGGCAGCTAGCCATTAGATTGGATCAGTTATAATGTTGAATCATGGCCTCAGAGTTTAAAATGGCAGGTCCTGACCCCAAGGGCTTGCACAGGTTTCTGCCCTGGGAGTGAAGTAAAGATTGATACAGCAAAATTCAGTTTATGGTCAGTGTCAGGCTTGATTCAGCCAATAGTTGCCTGAACAAAGCATTTCACAATTTTCTTGGACTTTCAGTTGGTTTCACTATAGTAAGGACAGAAGCCAGCTCCTACCAGCATAACATGAACATATTTGATTGTGCAAAGAAAAGTGCTATTCAGAGGGTTCAGAAGATTGTTAACTAGATCTGAGGAGGAATCATACATCTTGTTTGAAAAATTCTAGTTAAGGAAGGCTTTTAAAAGAAGTTAATTCTGTCTGCTTCTTCATGCTGTTAAGAGCTAAAATTCGTGCCTCATTCAGAGACCAGTCCTGAATCTAAGTCCCACTCTGTTCATACTTGAACAATTGCAAATGCTTTCTCTTGAAATTGCTGTTACATAAATGGTGTGTTCTGAGCAGCTTTGTAGTACAAAGCACTTTATGTACTTTTTTCATTTGCTGTCTGGAATGCATTTGACATTCTTGAGCAGTGAGAGTTACCTATGCTGTCCTTCTCCTTGGTATTCTGTGGACCAAATATGCCACGTAGTTGTTTCATTCACAATTACTAAAGCATTCTTGCTTTTGTGAATGGTATAATTTTTTGTCTATTGGTATTTATTCAATACTTATCCAAAAGCTAGGAATTATTTCTATTCAATTAGAACAAACTTAGTAAATCTCTATATTTTTAACTGATTTTTCCAAGTAGAAAAGATCAAAACGTTAACTCCTCTCAGTCCTTAAGAATGCTAAATGAATAGGGCAGAATAGCTTCTTGTCTAATTTTGAAAAGTGGAGTTTTTGTAGTTTATTTACTAATAACATAGTCTTTTCCTTCTTCCCTTCCCCCCCTTACTGGGTCGATGTTTCCTTTTTTAGGGATGTAGTAAGAATTCGGAAGGCCAGCATTCTCTGAAACACTTCCAAACTGCACGCACAGAACCTCACTGCATCGTCATCAACCTCAGCACATGGATCATATGGTAAGAATCAGTCTGCAGGTGTTTGTGTGTGCTTGTATGCAAGGACTTCACGTGACTTAAAGCAATTTCTTCTCATGATAAAGACTGATTCTGACAGATAAAATTAATACTTTCTGTAGAGGAAAGGCATGCTTTCTGGAGACTAAATATGTTTTTCTGGAGACAAAATATGTTTGTCCTTCACGTTCTCTGAAATTATTTAAATCTGTAAGGACCACAGTGTCTTGGGACTGATCTGTAGAAGAGCATACAATTCTATTCCATTTTTTAGTGTGAAAAATTGAAACTGAGAGCTTAAGTAATTTGTGTGAGGTTGTTTGGGAGGTTTGCTAGAGCTGGGATGTGCATGCAGATAGCCCTGAATTCCAGTTTGTTTCTTCTTTTGTTTAGGTGTTATGAATGTGATGAAGAGCTGTCAACACATTGCAACAAAAAGGTTCTGGCTCAGATAGTTGACTTCCTTCAAAAACATGGTGCCAGGGCTGAACCAAGTAAGTTTGCACAAACAATTTTATCTGGAGACAACTTTAATGTACTGTCTCTAAAAATAAGCATTTCAGGTTTTGAGTCATGTTAAAAATACAATTGAAAAATTATGTACAATGTGACCATAATGTAATTTATAATTGCAGAGCTACTTGGGGGAGTAATGCCTGTCAAAACATAGTGTAACTTTTTTTCTCCAGTATGATTACATTTTAAAAATATTTTGGGCACTGTTGGACAGTTTTTCCAAATTTTGTTTTTAAAAGAAAATTTACCACAGAGGAGTTGTTACCTTAAATAAGATAAGGCCGTATAAATTAATGCATAAAAATATATCAAAGCGTACAGTATACATTCACTATAAGTGAATTTAATTTTCTTGGTATGGATGTATCACAGCTTAAATTTTTCAGATTTAAATTTGTTCTCTACAGTTAGCTAGATTTGTTTAAATGGATTTTCTAGTACTCTGTTGTTGGATGTAATGTCCCTTTCTGCTATTTGGTTTTAACTGATAAAATGCTCATTTCTATTAAAATAAGATAGTATTAAATTATTTTCTTGTATTAGGAGCCTAATATACCTTCTCAATCTATGTGATAGTTGATAGAACTTTGTACGTGTGGCCCTCAGCTGTCTGCTCTTGATAATGTCAACTTTATTCATCCCTGCTGTAACGCACTTGGCAGCATTTCTGGCTTATGACTCAGAGAGTGCATTGAATTCCAGATTTACTTCTCAAAAACCACCTTGAGTAAATCAACTGGTTAGAAGTAAGCAAGGAGAAGAGTTGCCTTACTGAATGACACTAAGTATTCTTCTAGCTGCATGTGCATAAATCCTACAGGTTTTAAGAGGCATTACGTATTTTTTGAGGGATAAAGATGAAGGGCTACTTAGAAATATGTTATTTGGATGTAGTCACAGGTTGTACGTTAAATTATTTGATTTTAATAAATTGATATATTGCTACCATTTGCATCTTTTTTCTTGGAGCAGTGAAAATACAGTGTGTGATTTCACTTTTGTTCACAGCTTTAGTTTCAAATTTATGTGTAATAAATGGGTGTTGCAGCTTTCTTGCAGATGAAAATGCTCTGGTGTTTTTTCAGTTAATGTAATGAAAACAATTTTATTCCATTATTGTACTGTGGGATAAGGCTTTCTGAGTGATACAGCTCTGTGCCTCATGACTTAGATTCTTAATTTGTGAAACTTCAAAACATCTAAAGCTTTGAGATTATGACGTTTAGAAGTTTTCTGTGAAATGTCTTAAATTAAGCAACTAAAATTCCGAACTAACTCAGGAATAGTAAGTGTATTTATAGCAGAGCAGGGCGGCATATGTTTCTGCTGTGTATGCATTTGTGTTTAATTTTGATACTCTGTTTTGAAAACACATATATTTCATGTAAGTGTTCACTGATATAACTGGGAACTTTGCTGTAACTGGAACCAAAATTGTGGGGTTTTTTTGTTTAGGGCTTAGACATAGCCTTGCAGGGTGCATGCCTTGGCAGCAAGAGGTCTGAACGTGCCAGGGTTGCTCCTGCAGGGCAATCACGTCTCCTGCTCCATTCTGGGAAGGGGTTGAGGCTCCAGTGCAGGCTTGGATTAATGCATAAAGTGTGCGTGTGTACTTCCAGTGATGTTTTAGAGGTGGAAGTCTGTGACCCTCTCCACTCTGTCTGTGCTGAGCAGTTTGGATTGCATCCCTGAAAGCTCTGGGAACATGGGCCCAAAAATGATTTGCTGGGTTTTTCTAAGTGGCAAGGAAAAGACAGAAAAGCTGTTTTCCTGGGACAGTCTGTTGCTTTGGGCCAGGCTCCTTGCTGGAAGAGGCTGGAAAACAGCCGTGTATTCATACATTACTGGTGTGCATGACAGGGAACTCCCAACCAAAATTGGCACTCCTGGTTCATTTTGATAAATGACAGACTTGGTACTTCCCCTACAGAAATCTATCTAAAGTTTTTCTCTTTTCTTTAAATTAGACTACCTTTAGGTATTCTGAAAAAATAAAATCTGAAATTGAAATGTAATTCATGCTGCTGTCCAGAACACAAAAGTACAAGATGTATAACTGTGAAAATTAACTCTACTTTTGTTTTGGTTTAATTTTTTTAGTGTAGCATTTTATTTTGTGTTCCATTGGTATTTTCAGTGTAACTGTCATTCTTTAAATTGTTAGTTGGTGTAGATTTTTAAAATTTATTTTGTATATTCAACCCTTAAAAACATAAGCTAATTAAAAAAAAAGAAAAATAACTTGTGAGAAGCAAGTAGTGTGAAACTGACAGTTAATTCATATTTCTCACTTAAAAATCAATCTCGTGCTTTTTTCCCCATTGCTTTTCCATTTCTTTTTAAAAAAGCAGTCAAAGTGAAGACAGTTCTCATGGCAGAATGTGGCACTGTAACAACAATTCGTCTTATGTCTGAATTTCTTTCTGTTGTAACAACTGGTTGGCATGGTGCATCATTAAAATTCAAATAGCATTGTGTAGAAATTTCTGTAGAAATGCAGTATGAACATGGATTAAGTAGCAAGTGAGGGCTGCTAGGATTTTTTTTTCAGTTCTCAGAAGTGCAGGATTCATTTAAAGATAAAGTGATCAGTTGAAACATGTGAGGGAGGGTTATATAGATTTCCTAATTAATGCATCTTGGAAAATAAACAAAAGCAAAATGCTTGTCATTTGGTACTAATGTGGTGGAATAGTGTGGCAGCAGGATCCCTGCTTTTCACTTGGCCTCTCATAAAGATTCAACTTCACTTCAGCTGTAAAAATGTGCAAATTACATTACTACTACATGACTGACTTTTGTAATTACATTAAGCGATTGAGATAAATCCCAGTGCTGGGTTCCCAAAAGAATGCTTGCAGCTGTGTGATTTTCACATCTGATCCTATGGTTTGTTGTACCCAGCAATGCCTGCTCTTTTCTTTTTTTTCCCCTTTTTTTTTTTAGAAGAGTCTGTTTGGTTAAGAGGTCATGTTGGGCACAAGCTGGAAGAAAAAAGCAAGATTGCTTTCTAGGGTGTACCACCCAGAAATTTGTTTTGTGGAGAAGGTTAGCAGGCCATGATGATTTCCACAGAAAGGCAGGTGCAGTATTGTCTGTGCGGCACACTTGTGAGCTTCACATGGACATAATGCACATGTAGTACACAGGAACCATGCTGAGACATTGCAATCTGTGTGTCTGCTCATTTACTGGAGACGACAAATTGTTTTGCAGTCTTAAAAGTGAATCTTATGTGTATTTTCCTTTACAAAAGCCAAATTATATGTCAGTGGAAACATAAGATTGCATACTTTTTATAGAGCAGTTAATTAAATTGACTTGTGTGGCAATAGAATGGGAAGGAGGAAGATATATTCTCGAATTTTGTAGTTAAATTTATTGTTGGGAGGGGCAAGCAGAGAAACGAGATTTTGCGAGTAAGTTCAGCTGCCTGGATTTGCCAATAAGTGGAAGTTAGAAACTTGATTTTTATTTTGATGGCTGTAACTGGTGTATAAAAATAGATATAATTTTACAGTGCAAGTGAGGGTTGCTGACTTGTATGGAAAAACAGGTAATGTGATGAATAACTTTTCAGATTTGCATTCTGCTGTGGATATTATCAGTTGACAAAGGATCATATTGAAAAAAAGTGGTATTCTTTCTCAAGTGACTTTTACTACATGTAATTTGGAATCATAGAAGATCATTCTATCTACTTAAAATTCACTAGCAAAATAAAACAGATTGTGTTGATTCTCTGAATCTGAAATACACTTTGGCAAAATGACATTTCTGTTATTGGTCAGAAATTTTCTTTCAAATTTGCTTACTTTTTAGTAAGTTCCTTGCAAAGGAATGAAAACTGAATCATTGACAAAAAATTTTTTTTAGTCATTCTGTCATTTTTAACCATGAATTCTTACCTTTCCTGTCCATGTACTTATTTACGTGTGAGGTGTAACACAAGTCATCTGAGCATCTGAGGGTCAAAAGCAGTCCTTGAATAGGTTGCTCTTTCACACTGTGCAGACGTCTTTTCTAGTTTATAACATTGTGGCAAGACTCACAGAAATAAAATTACCGTTTATAATCTTTGATTTTTGAGGGTTGTAACACTGCAAGAGAAATTGGTGTTTTAAAATGTAAAGCTAGTGACCATTTCAGAAGAAAACCAGGCTGTTTTTCTAAGGGTCGGATTCTCATTGTTGTACAGTGTCGAAAAAAAAATCTAAATGTTTTAGATAAAAAAGGAATGCCAGACAATTTAGTAGCATTTCATAGAACAGCATGATGAGAACTTGGTAAAAGAAAGGCAGTCTATTAACCTTGCTTTTACTGTGAAGACCTTCAGCTGAAGTACCAGAGTTGTATTCAATAGAAAAGGCTTGACCTTGGAATTAAAGTGCGTATTCCTGGAACCCTTATTTTTAATTATAAAAAAGTTGTGTTGAAAAGATGAGCAAAAGTGCTTACTCCCTTGGCTGAAAGAAAAATTTGATGTCATTTGTCTTCTTGCTTGCATACCATCTGCACCCCCAGACACAGCTCAGTTTCAGCATAGGCGGTACAGAAGTTCATGTGCGCTGCAAATGTTTGAAATATTGGCAAAACAAATTGATAGGGAACCCACAATAAGTTTTCTTTTGCAAGCAGATGTGTCAGCACCCTGTGTGTTTGTACCCCTGATCCAGTAAGTGGCTCTGCTTTGTGGAATGAATCGTTGTCTGTGTTAATGTTGGGCTTAGGAATCTCAGTCACTGTCCATGAGGCTGGTGCTGAGCAGCTGTGGGACAAAGCAGTGTTCCCTGCCTCCGGAGAGCTTATGAGACAGGAGCACAGGTGAGTGGAGCAGGCACAAGAAAAGCTGAAGAGAAGAGCAGCAAGAAAAGGGTGCTTTGCAGGCAAGAGCTGTAGCAGAGGAGCAGTTTCTGCTGCCCTTCTTCCCAGGGCTCTGGTGGGAAGGGGGTTTCTAGCACGGGGGAGAGTAGGGTGGTGTCAGGAGGCTTCACCAAGCGTGAAGGCTGTGTCTGTGTACAAAAGCAGCTGTCTGAGAGCTAGAGGTGGATATCATGGTGGCACCAGAGGCAGGCACTGACCTGGTGCCTATGGAGAGGTGGTCAGTAGGGTGTGATGATCAGGATGGAGAGCTGAGCAATGGGTTTTGGCAGAGTGCTCAAATAGGGTGTCTCTGCAGCCAGATACACTTTGTCAAAGGAAAAGAAGGTTCTGGTGATCAAGGCACAACTTAAGTGAGAGCTTTCCTTTTATGGCTGGATTGGAAAGGTCACGTCTGCAGCAAAACAGCAGAAAGAGTCTGACAGAGGGGCATGGTCTGAATGTGAGTCCCAGGCACAGTGGGGACGGACAGGCCTGCGTAGGGCTGATGTCCACACTACCTGGGAAAGGCAGAGAGCTTAAGGGTCACCATGTCAACTTTCTAAAAGATGAGTGAACTAATGACAGAAATCAGTCTGAATTTGATTACTGCTGTGCTTTTCACCCACCTTGCTGTCACTAATGTTAACAAGGTCCTTTATAACAAAAATAACTGCATGTGGATGGATGACTTGGACTACGTCTTTTATTCTGTTTGGCCAGGAGCTGAACGTCCTTGTGGCTAGCAGCAGATGACAGCCATTTTGCTGGAATCCTTCAGCTGGGATCCTTGTGTATATACTGGCTTAAAAGTCACTTTTCATACCCAAAAGCACGCCTGTTAAATTACAGGATTGCAAGATTGAATCGGCAAGGGTCCATGAAACAGTTGTTCAGTGCAAATTCACTTTAAAAAATTACATATTAGCCTTTTGATTAATAACATGCTTGTAGCCTTGGGTTAATCTTGCAGAAGGACCCTCTAGCCCCAATCTGTAGAAGTATTAGCTATCACAGTCATTACCAGCATGTTCTATTAAGACTGACCAACTCTTCACATGTCACGTAAACATTCAGCTTCAGGCCTGTCTGTCATTTATCACTGAGCCGGGGACACTGAGGAGAGCTAAATTAAAAACTGCTGTCCCTCCTCTGGCTCTGTATATGTACTTAAAAATATCTGTGTGTTATAAGCAAGGCAGCAGATAATGCTTGTAATGGCAAAGCAGCAGTATTCTGTCAGGACTTTTTCACAGATACAAAAACATTGTAAAATGTCATGTAGATTGTGTTTTTAAAATTACTAAAAAAATCAAGAGGCAGTAATTAAAACCTTCTGAATGAAAGGATGTTCCTAACTTTGATACCAACATCCAGGCATTTTTCCGATTTCCTGCTACTTCTCCTTATCCCTATACTAATTATCCAGCTTTGTGGCAATCAGATGTCTGGTTCTCATTTACTGTGTTTTATAATTGTGTATTCATCCAGCTCTTATCACAAAGCTGGATGCTTTGGCTTTGTTTTCCCTCCCTTAAATAATTTATATGTAAGGTTCAGCAAATGGAACCTTGCTACTTGTGTGAAGCTGCCATTTAACCATGAAGTGAAATGCTTTTATCGAGTTTGCCCTGCAGATATGGTCCACTGTGGCAGTGCTGTCCATATTTGGTGGCTGTGCAAGGAGAGCCAGGTGGTGCTGCAAAGCATAGCACAGTGAAGCGTGGACAGATCTAGGTTTGACATTTGTCATCCTGTACTGCTAAAGGGAAGAGAAAAATCTGCTTTTCCATATGCTTATGCTTTAATTTTTGCCTGCAGTTTTGTCCAGATGGCCTTGTGAACATTGTTTACTTTAAGATGCTGTCCCAGATGTTTTTGAATGCCGATGGATAAATGCAACAACTGTGGTATACTAATACACAAATTATTTCCACAATTTTGGCTTTTTTTTCCCTCTTTTTTTTTTTTTAACCATCTCTTTTCCCCCGCATTACTCTGGATGGCCCACTTCTCTGAGGGGAAAACATCTCCAGTTATAATATTAAACTTCTGAGAGTGAGCAGTGCCTTTGAGTTGCAGATACTCGCAGCTCCCATTCCCGTGCTGTGGTTTTCTGGAGCTCTGTGGGTGGATGAGCCTCAGACACTGTAGCATGTCCCTTCTAAGCGTGCCAGTTAAAAGGTATTGCTTCATGTAGCCCATAAAACAGTGACTGTTTCAGGGTATGAGTAGCTCATTTGTTGTTTGTTACGTTCATAAACACTTTGTCTGCTTTTTCAAGGAGAACTCGGTCTTTACTTTGCCCTTGTACTGTCTTAATTTTCCACCTGAGTGGAAAGGAGAGTAATTTAAAGCTGTGTAAACACTGTTAACAAGAACATTCAAAAATATTTTTAAACAGCAAAGCACCTCTAACTCTGTTTTGAAAAACTCTGATATAATTTGGAAGAATAGCTGCACCTCGATGGCACTGTAGGGTGCAGGCGGACTTGTGTCAGAAGCTTGTTGCCAGATACAACAGATATTTTAATGACTTCTTTTTTATTTAATTATGGTTTTTTCATTTTCTAAGGAAGAAGGTATTTAGGAGTGTACATAAAAGAACCTTTTGGCATGAGAATTTCATTAACATAAATAGGTCTGTTAGTTATTTCTCAAGAACACTTTAATGAGACTTCAATGTGAAACTCATTAGAACAAATACATGAATTCATATGTCAAGACAGAGATTGTAGCATCACAGTTCTTGGCATCTATTAAGTCCATAACTCGTTTACATTGACGTGCATTGTTAATCAATATTTAAGACACTGCAGATGTCAGTAATGTTCACATTTAGTCCTGCAACCATGACAATATGAAAGTTGCTAGTAGAATTCAAGGCTAAATATTGTTATCTCAAGTCTTTCCATTACCTCTAGGCTACAAGTTAATGACTGTCTAACTTTGCTGTCCCTCATCTATTTAAATAATAAGGGAAACAGGGAATTATGTGGATGTTATAGCATAGTTTTATCAATTTTTTGTTACTTGAAATTAAAACACTAGCATTGTACGTATGTGGGTTGCATTAGCAATTCCTCAGGCTGTGACAAAGGAAGGTGGGTTGAGGAGCAAATGTAGGGATAATGAGTCTGGTTGGGCTGTTGACAAGGCAGTTGGAATGGAACACTATAGCTGATAAAGACTTGCAGCATTCGGTGGTAACTTTCGGCTACCTCCATTCAAATGCACCAAAAAGCAGCCTTTTGGTGGTGTTTCTATGTGTCTAATGAACGTATATCTCAGCTGCTTATTGCTAATAAATGAACTCACTTTATTTATTGATTGTGTAATTGTGGAAGTTACAGTCTTACAGGACAGTATGATTATTATGGAAGGTTTTGTTGAATGTATGTAGTTGTTGAGGGCATTTTTTAACCCCCCAGGGCTTTATCTGATGATGTCTGGTTTTTTGGTTTTTTGGTTCTTTTAAGACTGCGTACAGGAGCTTAGAGTATTATCAAGGTATCTTTCCACATATATTAAAATTAATAAGCACGATCATGAAAAGACTTAATTGATTAAACTATGCAATTATGTGGTCATATTAATCTATAATTTAATTATAGGTTCATCAAAAATCATACGTCTTCGTGAAGAAAACAGTGAAACAAGTGAAATACTGAAAGGAAAAAGCTCTGGTAATGGTGCATCAGTTCCAGTTAAAGGGATAAATAATTTGGGAAATACATGCTTTTTTAATGCTGTCATGCAGGTAAGATGGAAAGATCATACCACTTTATCTTAATGGATTTCAGAAATACTAAATCTGTATAATCTGTGGGCTTCTGAAAAGGTTCTGAGTGTTACAAGTCTTCATTCTGCTTTCTGAAAGTCCTTTACAATTTTTTTTTACTCCTTGCTATCCAAGGAGTATTTCCTGTTATAATAAGAAGGAATTCCTAGATCAGTAGCATTTTGCACAGTAATGAGACAAGTGAAAATGCCAAGTGTTTTACACTCTGCATATGTGTGTGGGTTGTGCTCTAGCATATGGTTTTATTTGGAGTTCAGCATTATCAGTCATGACTAATGCAGGGTATTTACCATACTGGTGATACGAATAGTGGTACTTTGTGCATAATGTAAATTTCTGCACTCTGCTTTGGGATGATTTTAAACCCCTACAATGGATGCAGTTATAAAATTACTTATATTGATTGTGAGGTTTTTTCTGACTCGAATAAGAGGAATGAGCTATACTAATATACATCTATTGATGTTAAGTGTACAGCCAATCCAATGTCCTCAAAAAAAGCAGCAGCCTTAGTGGGTTTCATATTGCACCATCCTGTTGCTTGTCAGCTGAGACATCTCTCTGTCTGCAGACAGGAGTGAACAAGTGAAAGAAGACTGCTACAAAGGTGTTCTGCACCGGCACACTTTACCGTGCGTTTATGATATTGATTACAAAACTCATCAAAGAGATAGTAAAATTACAAATCCTTATGTGTCCATACTTAGGGCTTTGTAGAAACCTGAGCGATCTGCAGTCAGAGTTGACCAAAAATAAAGGAACACAGCTGAGCTATATTGAGTTGGTTTCACTCCTAAATTCAGAGAGGTAATACTTTTCAGTGTGCCAAAGCCTTTGCGCTTCATGGGGCATGATGAGAGGGACTGCAGAGTTTGAAAGAGGCAAATGGTTTCAAATAATAATGTCCTCATCATTAAAAAAAAAAAAAAAAGAATCTTGTTGTTCAACATAAATAACAAAGTTATTACTAGTGAACTGTCTTGAAATTACAGAAAAAGAAATAGATACAATTTTAGAAACAGCCAGATCAGTGATTTTTTTAGTTTTCTTTCTAGTGGTCTGATCTAAACCTCAGTTACACATTATGATATATATCTGGTTTTGTCTACCCCTGAATCTAGAATGTATAACTAAAGAAACTGTGTAATTGAATGATCAGCATGTTTCTCGTGTTCTTTTGGTTTTTTTCCTTTAAGAACTTGGCACAGACTCATGTACTAAATGAACTCATGTATGAAATAAAGGAGAAAGGAACAAAGTTAAAAATCTGTCATTCTTCAGATTCTCAATTGGTAAGTATGCACTGAGAAATACAAATTTGGGGAAATGTGGGAAGAAGCTGGAGGACAGGAAATCACATCACTGTTAAAGGCACACTTACTCTCCCATTTCCTTTGCATTTTAATTGTTTAGCTGGTTTACGGCACCTGTGAACTGACTTCTTTTGCAAAAATCATTACTCAGCCGTGGAGGAGGAGGAAGAATTACTTGCTTTCACATTTTGTGATACTGAAGTATCAAGTAATGCCTGATCTTAAGAAAGAGCAGCAGGTTTATTTTTCTTAGCCATTTAATTTCTTCAGTATGAACGTATGATACAGTAAATAGTCTGTTTGGCTCTAGAAAGTGTCCATGAAGGATTTTCCATCCCAACCCTTCATTGATAAGTCATGTAAAGTTTGCTGCGTGCTTCACAGGCCGGGGGATTGAAATGAGAGAAGCGAAAATTTCAGTGAGGAACAAATTTCTTGTCCTCAAGCTCGTTGCAGGCATATGGGAAAGTGTCTCCTGTGGCTATTACCCAAAGAATATTCTGCTGTTCCGGTCATGTCTTAGAGACTTGGGGTTTCATTATATGTTGTTGGCAATAAAGATAATACCCCTTTCCCTCTGCTAGCTGAAGCAAACAGTTTACAGAGGAGTTTTTCTTAGTTCTTCCCTTTTTTTCCCCTGCTGTTTGCTGTGAGCTTTCTGGTGGCAGTGAG
This sequence comes from Ifrita kowaldi, assembly GCA_013398055.1. Classification (NCBI taxonomy): domain Eukaryota; kingdom Metazoa; phylum Chordata; class Aves; order Passeriformes; family Cinclosomatidae; genus Ifrita; species Ifrita kowaldi. Next base: position 74,076 of record VZRS01002417.1, read on the forward strand.
GGTACAAGAGTGGTATTCTGTTTCAGATACCTCTGAAACAGAAGATGAAGATTTCACTGTGTTGCTGTAGGTGATGTTCATATCTTCTCCAGGCGAGAACAGTGTGAAATTCACTGCATTGCTGTCTGTATTTCCTCCAGTGGCAGTTCTGAGCAGCAACATGTTTTGCTAAGTTCTCCTGAGCCACAACAGAGGTCTGGAGCTTGTTTTTGCCCAAAGCCTTAGAAAGCCAATGGGTGATGTGTAACTTGTGCAGCCATAAGGTTGAAAGGTTTATTTTTTGTTTCATGACAAGGCTTACCATGTAAATAAGGTCTTTGGAGCAAAGACTCTGTTTTCTGGTCTTTGTATGCCAATGCAGAATTAGACTGCTGCAGTAGTCTAACTAATAGTAATGTAGAAACCTGAAGCTTCCTGCTTGGTAAGGGGCCTTTTCCCACCTTTTGATAGTGTATATAAAACAAGTACTTAATATTTGTGTGTGTCCATAGTGCTTAGGTTTTGTGTGGATCTGCTCTCTGGAGAAGGCACTCTCTCCAGCTGTTTATATGGCACTTGTAATTTGTTTTTCTGAGAGTCAGGCCAGCTGGTAGGCAACACTGTGGGCATGTATGAACCTTGGAGCACGTTAGGGAGTGCTGGTGGTGTGTGGCCATTGAGACACCTGATGTGTTAGCAATCCAGGACTATCTCTGCTTTAAGACTGGCTCGAGTGGCTGCTGGCTGGATCCTTTCAGACCCAGAACTGCTGGATGGGATGGGTGTTATACCAAGAGGGGCTGTGCAGGATGCACTCTGTGCCTATCTCCCAGTGCCACGGGGAATATGTGGGATCTGCCTTCAGCTCTTGCTGTGAACCACTGCTGGTACCATCATAGGACCTGGTTCATGGAGGAACAGGGTGTGTTTCTGTGGCTGTCGGATGTGTGGAAATTTCAGTGTGTAGCTCACAGATCAGAGAAGCTGGACACCCCGTTCCTAAGGCTGGGTAACAGAGAGCCACTGAGCACAATCTTATGCTGGCCCACTGAGGTGGTCACCTGGGTTGTCTCTCCAGATGAATTTCAGTGCATGTGGGGGTAAGAGTAAAGCAGGTAATACAAAGGTTGTCTGTTTTTGTGAGAACGAGACTGGCTCATTGACATGCCTGTTTGCAAAGCTATTGGTTACCACCAGTTTGCTCAACAAGACTTGTTTGGTTTTGTGACTATTACTCCTTAAATAATAAGCCTGCTCTTAAACTATTTCAATCAAATAGGTGACATCAACATTTAACAAAAACCACCCTGAAACACTGTTACGACTGAAAGATACATTGCTCGTTATCATGTATGTAGTAACTTGAAACAAGTCTTGTGTTATTACCTTTGAAATCTGATGTGTAATTTACCTTTGTTTTTGAAGGATCCTTTGGTGGTAAACCTGTCCAGCCCGGGACCTTTGACTTCAGCAATGTTCTTGTTCCTTCACAGCATGAGGGAGGCTGGAAAAGGTCCTCTTTCTCCCAAAGTACTGTTCAGCCAGCTTTGTCAAAAGTAGGTATTGTCAGTATCTTGCACTTATTCTTTTAATTTTAATTTCCAGTGATGTGTTTCTAAGGGTGCGATGTCTGTTGTCCTTTCTAAAGAAGCTGTTAGATTTTTACTGGGCAGTCCAGAAAACAGCTTGTTCATGTTTTGAAGTTGCAGGACTCCTTGTTGCATGCCAGGGTTGTACCTGCTCTTCCCCTAATATGTGGCCCAGTTCATAACCATGGACATTCAATGGACTTCAAACTGAGTGTGAGGGGGCAGAAGAGGGCTTGGTAAAACCGAAGAACATAGGACTACCTTCCAGGTTTTGTTGTTTATTAGCATAAAGCTGTGCTAACACTGCAAAGTGTGTGTAGGTATTTTGTAAAAAAGAACAAGATTTTAAATGAGGAGCCTCTGCTATGATGTCTAACCTTGGCATCAATTCAAAATTAAAAAGGGTCTAGCAAGTAAGGACTTGAAGCAGTACTGAAATGGCATATGGCTCCAGATTGCAAAGAGCTTACAAGCCCTAAAGAAACTCCTGTTTCTTGGTGTGGAAAATGTTTACAGTGGTGCTTTGTAGGTACTTTCAATTATGATGCAAACAATCTTGCTTTTTAAAACACCTGTAGAAGACCTACTTAAAAGTTGATACAAATATTTAAATATCGACTTAAAAGTAACAGAACCTGTAGAAGCAGAGTAGCTGAAGGATGGTATATATGAATCTCATATTTTAAAAAGAATAATGTTGAATGATAATTTATTTGCTACATTATTATTGCAAGGAACTTTAAGCAACTTTAAGTTGCAGCCTCCTACCATGGTGTTCCAGGACAACCTTACTGAGCAGGAATGGATTTAAAATGTGGTATAAAGAAACAAAAGCTTTTAGACTAGAGCAGGGACAATTTAATTCTGTAAAGAAATAAGTCATTACCTTTTCTTTATCCTCAAAATTCAGCTTCAGAAATGTAATATTATATTTTTTCTATTGTACTTGTCTTCCTTTTGATTCTTTTGAGCTGTAAAAGGAAATGTGTATAAAGTGACCTTACAGCATTTTTGAGTCAAACAGCAGTGTTCTTTGTTCAGTATTATCTACCTGGAAGAAAAATATATAGGGAAGAAAACTATATTGTTTTCTCACTCCTCCTCCTTGTGTTTTGAGGCTATCTCAAAAAATGTGATTGTAAGAATTAAATTTGGCTGAGAAATGGAAGGGAAATGATTAAATAGCAATAGTAGTTTTTGCCCAGTAAGTATTAAGGAACGAAGGGAAAAGATGATGTAAAACATGTTTTGAAGCTCACCTTAGCACATTCATTGTGAAATAATCACAGTGCAGTTCACTTCAGATGGCATGGTGTTTTGAAAAGTGACAGGTATTTTGTATCTGCTCTGTGTGTGTTTGTGTAGTCATCAAACGATGTCAGTATTAAATCTCAGCTATCTCGTTGTTCTTCTGTTGTTGTCTTTTGATCATTAAGATGTGCATACACTTTAACTAGCAGCTAAAATGGAAACATTTTAATGTGGTCAGCAGACTTTTGGTGTTTAGATATGTATCTGCCAGCTCCTACCATCCCTTGCCTTCATCCCTACTTCTTACTTTTGTTATCCTTGCAGAACACCACGTAGATACAAATCCTTTACTAGCTCTGCTATCAATAACAGAAGTGTCAGCCACATCCTGTTAGTGAGAAGTTAGGTGTTTGGGGGCAGTAAGGTGCTGGACAGGCATGACAGAAGGTTTTGGTCTTTGGATTGTTTAATAATTGTTGGTGACATAAGCAAGAAAGGGGGGGTTTCAGAAGATTCAGCAGCATGCAGTGGTAAAAGTAGGAGAATGAGAAATCTTCATATTTGCAAACTTAATGTATTTACTATTTATTAGCTTTAAAGTATGAATGCAGTGTTCTGTCATGCTATTTTTACAAAGCCTTTTTTTTTCTTTTTTTTAAAGTTGGCTTTCTGTTCTTCAGCAAAGTTGAAATGCAAGAGATTACAGGGCAAGATTGCAGGAGTTTCAGCTGGGAAGAAGTCTGTGTTACTGCAGCATCTTTGTAAAACTGCTTCTTGAATGTTGCCAAGAGGTCATGCTAATAAAGTAATCCTAGAGGCAGGCACTACTTGTGGTCTTCACATTGCATTAGCACCAACTCTTTTTATTCAACAAGCAAAGTTCAAACAACAAGTTTCCCAAAGAGATGACAGGATGAATGTGTAAAAGGGAGAGCTACAGTGACACAAAATGTTTGTGAGATACGTCAGAGGAAGACAAGTCAGTTAACTGCCGGGGAGAAGGGCATGGGGGAGACATTCTAATAGTAATGTTTTGAGTTGATATACATTACATGAAAACTTGCTGACTCCAGTTGCAACCTCTTTTTCTTTTTTCTTTTTAAATTCATTCTTTCCCTGTAACAGATCTTGTTGTCTCAGTGCAAGTGTACAGCATATGACCATACCTTCCTTCAGTAAAGAATTTATGTAGGAGATTGTACAGATAGTGTAGGATGGAAAAGGGTGCAGACACTGCCTTGTTCAGCTCTGGCATGTCCAAGTGGGATCCCAAAACCTGAAGTGGATACACGTTCACTGCTCAAAAGCAGTAAGAGAAGTGGAACACAGTCATTTTCAACTGCAAACTGCTTCTTTAAGAGTCTGAGGAGATCATGGTGTAAAGTTCATGATCTTGTGTTTGAAAGGGCATTTGTGGTGCTCTTTTTTTTTATTAAATAACGAAAGAAAAAAATGATACTGAGTGTTAATTTTATCAAGTGGTGGAGTAGCCAGGTTGAAGAAGGGGAGAAGAAGAAAAGGAATGGATGAGTCTTTCTATAGCAACTGTTTAGCGTCTGGTACTAATTCATCCACTGTTAATTTGTTAGTGTTGCAGCTGTCAGATGTTTTGCAAGGACAGATTGTGAGCATAGCTACGGGGCCCTTCTGTTGGTTTTCCACTATGCTGAATATCAGGACTGCAGACTTCTGACTTATCTGGAGACTTAGTGACTAATGCAACACTGATGTATTAAGAGGACATAAATTTTATTTCCTTTATTTTTTATGATTGAATAATTTTATTGGTGGAAGAAAGCTTAGTTTTGCGTAGCAAGTAAATGTTGCAGCATATAAGGGATGAGTCCAGAAAGGAGTTACAGAATTTAGCTGCTTCAAACCTCCCTCAAATGATTATTAATAGAGGTATTTTATGGCTACATTAACATGCAGGAAAAAATACTTCCCTAACAAAGATTTTTATTGGTGTTCACAAAATCTGCATAGGTCTTCCTTCTCCAAAGACTGTTCATCCTTTCTTCTCATGTGCAGAAAGTAGAACTGAAGGCAGAGGTGGGACTGGCAGAATGGAGGTCATGTGTTGTTAGGACTGTTGATATTAACAGAACTATAGTTTTGGAGGGGAAACCTAAACAATTCCACATTTATCAGTTCTGAGAGGAAATGCTAAGGAAAACTAAGGTAATGTTATACAGGACATAAAGGAAACAGGATTTTTCTCATTAATTAAGGAGTCTTTCTGAGCCTTTTCTTTTGAAATAATATTGCTGTAGGAAAAATATCTTTTTAGAGAGGTTGTTTTGCTTGTTTATTTTTCCCATATGACTTTTGCCATTTAAGTATAATAGCAGCAGAACACACAGTTGATGTTACGAATTATTTTGTTACGAATTATTTTGTCTCCTTGTGATGCCTCCATGTGCCTTGCTTGGTGTAGCTGCGTCATGTTTAGGAGCTCTGACAGAGGAGATACAGCTTCTCTGTGCAGCAGCAGTTGAGAGATTGCATGTCTTTTCTTTCAGCAAACTTTGTCAGAGCTTTCATAGTTTTAGGAACAAGTTTAGGAGTGCAAAGTAGACAAATTGCATGTAAAAGTGTGTGTTGGCAGAAATCATCTGCATGTGTTCCTGAGCTTTATGTTCACTTCTGCTCAGGAGGAAGACCTGTGTAGCACTTTGGAGAGCACAAGCATTTTCAATATGTGGTATTGGTGAGCTATGTAAGCAAAGGTTATAGATAAAATTAAGAAGTAATTTTATTAGGCACATTGGAGGTGTATTCTCTGTTTGGGTTAACCAGAATTTATGCAGAGGTAACAAAAATAGGAAGCCTTTATGTCAATAGGGACTTGAATATTGGGAGTTTAGGCAGGAGAGAACATAAAAAGAAGACATGACAGCAAGAGAAGACAATGAATGATAGAAGATAAATAAGTTGTGCTTTAACTGCCCTTGTAAGAGTTCAAGGAGCTGTCTGTGAAACTGAAAGGCAACAGATTTAGAGCCAGGGGAAAAGAAAAAGTAGTTTTTGAAACATTTTATAGGGTTAACCTGTGGAACTTGCTGTCACAGAGCACTGTTGGAAATCTTAAAGGAAGAAAGAATAGATCTGGTGCATTGCAAGAAAGTGGAGGTATCTCATTTTCCCTTTTGGGGGAAGGTGAGACAAAATGATGGAATAAATCAGCCAGAACATCCAAAGGAGAGCTAAGTGCTGTCTATCCGTGCTCTTGAGATAGTACAGTTGTGCATGGTGTTATCTGTTACTTACATGTGGGGCCAAGCCCATGTTTGATTGGGCTCCTCCCAAGCACCTCCTACCAAGAAGAACTCTGTAGTGTATGTACTGCATTAAAGGATTCCTGTGCATGTTGCCCTACTGGAAAAAATCAAATAGTACGTTCTCTTTTCTGTTTCCAAGCACTTATTGTTGTTTCTAAAGTTTTCCAGGGTATTAGGCTATCTTCTGCTCAAAGATAGCAATTCTTGAAAGGATGATTTTGGAGAATATTTTTGTTAGAGACAGTAAAAGTATGTCAGCTTTGTGCAGTATGATTGAATGACTTTAATTGTATTCCACTTCTGCTTTTAAATCATAGCTTAATTTCCCTCAAATGAATAAAATATAGGAATTAAAACTATTAGGGTTTTTTTTTCTTTGAAATACTATGTTACTATGTAGTTTTGTTACTACAGCATTCTACGAAGCAGATCATAGTGAAAAGTATTTCTTTAACTGACAGTCAAGCAATTGTAACTGGTCTCCAGATGAGCAACAAGAGGCTAGATGAGTAGCAAGCATGTAGATGTCACAGTTGTCCTTCACCACTTATGGCCATTAGCAGGAGTTCAACCTGTTCTGTCATTATCCTGCTGACACTGTACAACAGGTTGTATCGCATTGGCACTGGCTTCCATATGTCAGCACATCTGTGAGCGGTCAACTCAACCAACCATCTCCAAGTCCCCACTTTTGCCAAGGATATTGCTTGAAGCATATTTTCAAGGAGACGAGAGCACACATCTTTTAGTTGTCAGATTTCTGTGTATCAGCATGGATTAATTCCCTTTTCTTCTCTAATACTGGTTTATAAGTGTAGGAAGTTTCCAGTAAATGCATTGTGAGGTGTGAAATTCCTTCCCTCCTTTTCATTGTTATTTTTCGGTTTCCTCTTGGGGTTTCCCCCCCAAAACAAATGCACTAATCTCAAATGTTTTTCCAGAAAACATGAGATATTTAGAATTATATGCAACATTACATAGCATGCTGTGTACATGAATGACAGATTAACTATATCTTAAGCAGTGTTAATAATGACATCATTTGTCAGTCCAAGTAAATAACTCAACTTTACAGAGAATCTTTACAAGTCACTTTCCCCGCTACTTCACTTTCAAAGTGGTAGCTGTTACATTCTCATCATCCTTGTTTCCTTTAAAATTCAGGCATATAGATTTAGTACAGGCCATGAGAAGCCTAAATAATCTTGTACTTGTAAACGCACTATATTCTAATAAAATGAAAAAAAAACCAAAACAAAAAATGAAAAACTTCCATGGCTGAGTTAATTTTTTCCCCTCTTAATTTAAACTGATAAAACTGTGTGAAACATGCAGGTAAATTATTTTACTTTGAAATACAAATTAGTAAACTAATTTTCCTCTGAAATGATTATTGTATACTCATCAATGAGAGGTTACACTGCAAACCATAGGCAGTAACAACAAGTGTGTGTGGGGCTTTTTCCTTATTTGCATTGAATATTTAGCTCTGTGAGGTGTCTCTGCAGTGAAAAAGACCCTCCTGTAGCAGTGGTGGAGTTTTTGCTTGCTCCTTTGTCAAGCAATTATTAGTTTTTCTTCCTTTGTACTGTAGTGTCTCTTACAGAGGTCTCGCTTTTGTGGCCAAAAAATAATAAAATCCCTATTAGTAGCAGGATCCAGAACAAGTACATGTGGAAGGTTTTCTTGCTATACTGGAGCTATTAATGTGCCTATACTGCAGGAGATGGGCTGAATACACTCATTGATTCTCACTGCCACAGGAAAACAAGAGATTTCTCATAAGTTAATGATAATACTATGGTTAACTAACCAGATTTCTCAGAATTGAACTGATTTTGCCATCTGGGTTAAAAAAAAAGTTTTTTCAGATTCCTAGACATTCAGTGAGAGAAAATTGTTTTAGTGAATTGAAAAGTGAAACTGTGCATGCATGCAAGCATGTGCATGCAGCAACGTATGTTATTTATTGTTTAAATGTATATTGAGTGTTTTATTGGAGCCAAAATAAAGGTTCAGTGCTTTTCAGAAAGTATTTGCAATTTATAATCAAATTTATTAGAAATAAAACATTTGATTTTAATAGGAGAAAAGATTGCATTTTAGGAATATTAAACAAAATATTTAATTTTTAAGATTATTTTAATTTTCTAAATTTGAAATTGATTTTTGAGGTTGACTTGCTCATGCAAGAAAAATTCACTTTCAAAAGAATGCTTAAAAAGTCACCCACTCTACTGATTCCAGATTTTATAGTAAGCCTTACAGTACAGTAGCATCATTAAATCATTTTTAACTAGGGATATTGTCAACTTTCTGTCAAAAACTGGATATGAAGTGCAATGTGAAAGTATCCTATCCTATTTAAATGTGAACATGTTGTTTTGCATATGCAGGTCCAGATTTGTTCCACTTTATTTTAGGCATTGACCTTACATATCTGCCTTGTCACCTTCAATCCTTCTCGAGTTACACCCCAAAGTGCCTCCAGGGAGCAGTTCAAAACTGAGACCCCTGTGTCACTATCCTGCCTGTAGCCCATGTCTGCTGTGCCCTGACTTGGTGTCTTGACACCTTGCCCAGCTTTACGTTTTGCTGTTGCAGGCATGTTGCACAACTGGTGTGTTTTCTGGTCCCCTTTAATTTCTCCTGTCCATGAGCACAAACTTCCAAGGCAGATCTGGGCAGCTTTAGAGTATGAATGGGATGGAAGCCTCACTCAGCCTCAAGAACCCTCAGCAGCTTTGCTGGGCAAGTGAGATCATTGTGCCAGAGGAAATACCAATATCTATTTGCACCTCTGTGTGCTGGTTAGCCACAGCACACAATCCACAGCTCAGAGTGAAAACTGGCTCAACATGTGTTTAATAAAATTGAGGAGCTGAGTGAGTGGTTGGTTTTGTTGGCTGCTCTGCCAGTTTGATAAAATTCCTGTTTGAGCTGTGCTAGTCCAATTGTCCCTTATGCTAGGTTTTGGAAGGGGTGCACATGGTTAGGCCTGCATGTGCTCATCTCACTCTGCAGCAAGAGTCACAGCTGCCATTTGGTGGCATTACTGGAAATTCAGAAACTCACCTGTTGCAATCCTGAGTAGCTTGCTCTAGGGGACCCTGCTTGGGCAGGGAGGTTGGGTTAGGTGACCTCCAGTGGTCCCTTCCAACTCCTTGTGGTTCTGTGGAATCTCATTTTAGATTAGGTAGTTTAAGACTGTAATTAAAGATCTAAAGGGTAACCTGCCTGGAAAGACAGGTATAGTTTGGCCAGTCATCTACAGGTAATGTGAATAGAGATGTGTTAATAGCCTCATTGCAAGAACCTGAAAATTCAAATTGTTTATTAGAAGCCTTCTAGCTGTGGTTATCTTTGTAAGGAGAACACCTTAAGGATCTATCCATGTACTCATAAGTTTATTTTTTCTAATTTCTATGTAATCTATGCCTGAAAAATATGATCTTTAGAATGCATTTAGATGCTATGAATAGTAAAAAAATAATTCAACAGTTCTTTAATAGTAGTGATTGATACTACTGAATGGCTGTCTCAGAACAGATGTAACATTACCCCTGTGCAGTTGCCTAAAAGATCACCAGTGTAAATGGGACCATAGTCAGAAACAGATGTTTTTCATCTTTTGGCTTCTGAGGGTCATGGGGATGCTGCTGGTGATCTAAAAGGACTGTTTACGCACATCTGAGATTTCACCTCAAATGAGAAAAGGGTGAGATAGCAAAGGAGGTTAAGCACTTGGAAAATCTTCTTTCTCTCTCTTCCATGACATTGGGAATGTCTGGTGGTACAGAAGTACTGGTGTAGTCAGTCAGGAAAGGGCTGCTAGCATGGATGAGACACTACTGGCAAATCTGTATTTTAGGCAAGCCATACTCCATAAAGTCAAACTGCAACCCAGGTAAAAGTGCAGCCTTACTGGTGAAATTGCCTGCCACATCAGGAGCTTCCTAAAGCCCCATGAGGTCCAGCAGGGATTGTACCAATTTTTACCCTGGCATCCAACAAGTGTCTGATGTTGACAGTGTCTTGTTAAGAACCTCCCAAGATAATTTAAAATTCTTTACTGTTTCTTTCATAGGGCTCCTCGATTTAAGGGATTCCAGCAGCAGGACAGCCAGGAGCTTCTGCACTATCTGTTGGATGCAATCAGGATTGAGGAGACAAAAGTAACGTCTTTGTGTGTCTTTTAAAAGTGAACTACCAGTCATTGCTTCAATGTTCTTCATGTTCTCAGTGTTTTAAAGATGTGCTTAATGGAGTAGGAGTGTCTATTTTCATTATATTGAGAAAAATATTTTTTTGAAAGATAATTATGTTCATGTGTTAAGATAGTTGATTGGAATGAAAGTTTCAGTTAGTAGTAGGAGTATGGTAAGTAGAACATGACAACTTTAGGAATCTGAGTTGTTTGCCTTTACAAAAAGGAAAAGGAAGGAAAAAAAGGACATCTGAGATGTCAAGAAAATAAAGGTAGGACCTCTGTGTTAGCTAACAAAGTGAATTTAAAGCTTTGGAACAAAAATTGGAAGTTCTTAGCTATGGCCCTGCCCAAAATTTAACTGAAAATTTTCACTGAAAATTGTGGGAGAAAAAAAATCATGCAAAGTTTCTTGTGTCTCTTGAAAGTGTGAGGAACTCCGTGTTTTATCAGCAAGGTGATGCTTTTCATTGCTTAAAATCTACATCCAAGTTATGTGAAGTATAGAAGCAGTTTGTTATATTGAAAACATCCCCGTGTGAGTTTTTTTGTTTCTTTTCCTTCATTATTTGTGCTTCCTGCATTGTTCATGCAAGAAAGGGTGTGTTTAGTTGCTATTTTGACCACATCAGATTTAATCTGTCTGACTTAGTCTTGGATCCTTCTTTTCAGATCACGCATTGTGGTAAATAGCCTTTTCTAGGCCTCCTCTAAAGGAAGACCTTAAATCTTGTACTGAGCAGAGTACTTCCTCTTCTCTTTCAATTTAGTAACCCGATGAATGTCATGATCCTGAGCTGAATTATCTCACAGATAAGATGTAAAGCTGTGTCTGAGCCCAGTTCCTGGCACTACAGTAGAGCGGAACAAGTCCCCATCCTGCCAGAATACTAGTATTTACTGGTCTTGTCAGCAGCATTCTTGATTATAAACAGAACTGAACTGCAAGAAAAAACAGTTAAACCTTGACACTGTCATGCTTAGAAAATGATGTCTGTAACAGGGCACATAACAGAAGCAGCTGACTTCTTTAGAAAAGAGTTGTTATGTTTTTGCAGCAGAGGGAAACTTTATTATTTTATTTTTTGATTTTTGTGTAATAAAAGGTGAAAACTATATTTTCTTGACAAAGGAAGATTCACAGGAAGCAGGATTATTACAACAACTAAGCTGCTTCTCCAGGAGGTGCTTGTGCTTTCCCCTCAAGTGAGTCAGTCTCCTGTCAGCTTCACCAGCAGATGTGCCATCATTGCAGTAACCTGCATTAGCATTTGCCTTTTGAATCATTTATTATTAGAGAGCAGTGACAGCTACAGTTCCTACCTCAAAAGAGTGATGGAAGATGGCGAGAATTTATGGTGGTTTTTGGGCAGTATTTCTGCCACCCCATCACCAGACAGAGAGAGGTGGGTGCCACCCTGCCCTGCAATTACATCCCACTGCTGCCCTAATGGTGCATGACTGCAGACACATCGTTATCACCTCAGGGTGCTCTGCCACCGACAACGCTAGTAAAAGCTCTCTCCTCCTCCCTCTCAGATTTTTTAAATTATCCCATGTTTCAGGTCTGTAGATGGCAGACAACCAGCAAACATAAGGCCTGTGCTGGCTGGACACAGGCAGGAGCCCAGCAGCTGCCCCTGTGGCCTCCCCACCACGCAGGCTCTGGCTGGGCACTGCCTGCAGCAGCGTGTTTGCCACCAGAACCCCATAGCAGGGGTTACAGCTGCTAAACTTGCTCTTTCATGCTGCTTTTAAACTTCCTTCTTGGAAGAGGGAACAGCTCTGCTGAAAGGTGGCTGGCTGCTTTGCCATCCACCTATGAGACAGCTGAACATGGCCATCCCCACTTCCCTATCCCTGTCAGGATTAGTTATTTTTAAACCCTTAGTTTTGATGAGAAATACATATAATACATAACATGGCACTACTTATAGGAGCTAACCAAAAATCCTGTTATACTTTTGCCTCTTCTGTGTGGTTTTGTGTTTGTATCTGACACCAGTGCTGAACTTTTTCATTTTCTGTGGCAAAAAGTTGGAAAGTGTGTTTGTACACAAGTGGACTTTTAAGCTAAAAGCTTGGCCATACAACAATAAAGATGACATAGCGTCTGCCGTTTCCAGCAATGTGGGCTGGAGATGGTTTCACACCGGGGCCTGAAGTGGCTGAACCCTGCTGCTAATTGATTAATGTCTGCTGCCATTGTCCACAGCACCCTCCCCATTCAAAGACTATGTCTTTCTTTGACCTAAATAAATGGTTCAACGCGCTAATCCCAACAAAAGGGTTGCTTATGGCCCTAAACCCATTTATGGTGCTCAACTTCATGAATTACCTATTGATTAATCCTTTTAGTATATTGTTGGCTTTAAGATGAACAAAGCTGAGCTCGGGGCAGCGGGAGTTAATTCACAAGCCAGGTCACATACTCATAAGGTCGGAGTATGACTTGGTCTGATGGGTGTCTGAACTGGAAACCAAACCTCTGACGCTGTCTGTCATCCTCACACTGCTGTGATATGTGGCTTGGAAGTGTGCTTTGCTGCCTGGAAACTAGAGCCATTTATTAATCTTTCTGTTAGGACATAGGGTTTGAGTTGCAGAAGGTTTGGTATAACCATTTCTCTCTTAGCATGGTACTTTGCTCTAAGTGCGACTTCAGTATTTAACTATAAATATCATTTGCACACCGACAAGAGAGACTTGTCCATGTTACTAGAGCTTGTAGATCAGAGAGACAGGACATTTGCCAGGAAAAGGGGAAGCACAGGTCATGCATTCTGGAGTCAGGGGACCTGATTCATCCTCCTGCTTCTCTCTCTGCAGTGTGTCAGAGGCTGGGCTTTTCTACCAGCCCATGCGGTTCTGCTGCCAGGAATACAACGTCTCCTCACCTCCAGGCAGCTGAGAAATAATGGGCAGAAGCACTCCGTGTCTGGAGGGGCAGATACAAATTCATTAATGAATTTGCTTCTTTCTGATCCTTCTTTCAAACCTGTAGTTTTTAGGATTTTTTCTGAGTAAATGTCGATAACATTTACATGGATTCATATGAAGTTTTCTTTCTCTTCTAAGGTTTTCTAACATACCTCTGGAATTTGCAGTGTTAGAAAATAAAAAGAAGTGATAAAAATAGTGCCCAAACACAGTCACTGAAGTCTGGCTACTGAAAGACACTTAGCTGCCTTCCAAGTATTTTGTATCCTAGTCAATCAGCATTAGTCCATTCACAATGGGAGAAGTGGATAGTATTAGTTCACTGAAAATCTCATAGTTCCTTGGTAACCTGTAAAGTGCCCTATGATGGTTCCCTTTTAAGGAAAGGAAATTTTTGGATGATTATCCACTAAAGTTAAGTTCATAGACTTTTGACATTATTAGTGAATAACAACAGTAGTTTTACAATATTAAATTATGCTTATTTTATGGAAATAAGATAAAGTCTAATCATATATTACTAGTTTTTAGAATGTTAACACTTAAAATACTTGGTTTTATTTTTACTTCTAGCGTATACAAACTGGTATCTTAAAAGCATTTAATAACCCAACTACTAAGACAGCAGATGAAGAAACTAGAAGAAAAGTCAAAGGTATGCAACTCCTTATTGAAAACTTCTAAAACTGCACTAGTCTTTAAATACCATTTTCTTCAGAACTGCCTATTGCGAGCATATCCGAAGTGCTGTGATTGCTAGGCTTTATTTTGTGTTACTCTAGTGCCGCCTAGTGTGTACCTAAAGTATAGAGCTGACTTGCATCTGTGTCCAGGAGAAAGGCTCCCCGATGATAATAATGCATCTTCTAATAATAAATAGAACTTAATTTTGTTTTCTAAAACAGCCTGCTCCATATTTGTTATATAGTCATAATTACTTTATACTCAGAGAGGCCACTTTCCATAAATAAAACTGATTTCTGTTAGTTGACTGGTACTGTGAGCACTCTAAATACACTTACAAAGTCAAGATAGGCAGCTTTCTAAAGAAGGCTTTTTTTTTCAAAAGAAGAGGTTTTATTTTTTTTTTTGCATGTGTTTGTTTATTCAGTAGTTCTAATTTGGGGGATTTTGTTTTAATTAAAATCCTAACAGTTAAGATGTTTTGTAAGTCATCCTTCCCAAATCTGCAAACATTAATGCATAAAGATGTATTAGAAGAGGATTTTGTTACATTTTTTAGAGCTTTATAGTTGAAAAAGAAACCATTTTGAAAGGGTGATAACCTGTCTGCTTACCCCAGTCTCTGTATCAAGGCAATGCAATATTATATATTCAAAAGAAAACTGAGATTTTATTTTAAAAGCTTCTTCTTAAGAGATGCAATATTACTATTCTGTTACAGAAGATGGGGAAGGAAAGGATGAAAGGGAACCTTCTCACTAAAATATTTTTAAATGTTGAGATAACAGTATATGATAAATTAGTTATTGTATTGTATTCAAAATATTTTGAATATGTTTAAAATTGTACTTTCATAATATATCTTGGAAAGAATTTTGTTGTACTTATAGTGTGGCATTGGATGTGTTATTTTTCACATTTAAAAAAGGCAATGTTTTTTCAGCATATGGAAGAGAGGGTGTGAAGATGAACTTCATAGATAGGATCTTTGTTGGTGAATTGACTAGCACTGTCATGTGTGAGGAATGTGAAAATGTAGGTATTCTGGAATTTGGTTTGATGTGGAATAGATCACATACTGGTTTGATTACGTTGTCTTGAAAGTATAAAATTGTGTTGCCAATTTTATACTTGTTTGTTTGTTTGTAAAAACAAGACTTTATTGAAAGTTTCTCATTTGAAATGATTTATTCCTTCTTTAAAGCATTATCCTCCCAAACCTAAGAAGAGGGATCCTTTGAATTCAAAAAAAGGATTCAAGTACTGGGTTTGATTTTATATCTGACTTAAGGCTGGAGGTTCCAAATTCTATAATCATATGTGTTACACATCAGTGTTATTTGATATTTTTAAAACACTTACCTATCTTAAAACATAAATCCTCCTGCCTGCTCTTCTGGGACACTCCTGAAAATTGGAAATTACTTACTTTGAATTAGAATGAGTGGGAAAATGCTAAAATTACTTCTTTTTCTTTGAAGTATATTTTATAATTAATGTAATAACCCTAATGAACAGTATATTCCTTTCATAATTAATACTACTGACATTCCATCAAAAATACTTTCCATGATCCTTATAATTTTCTTTTAAGTTTGAAAGAGAAAAATCTTATTTGCATGACTTTTCTAATTGAATGTTACATTTGTGTTTGGTTTAAAACATTCTATTTCATATTATAGAGATTAAGTAAATTAATCAATCTGAAAAATTAAGCACAGTCCTGCAGTGCCAGGTAAAGTTCCCTGTGTGTGATGTGTAGATTACTCTTCAATGTGCTACTAGTACCAATGAAGAACTTTGACTATATAAAAAATAGAGGTTGGATGTATTTTGCATGTCTCATCTATTTTTGCTGGATTCTTACATTCTGCCTGCACAGGACTTGGGAATATGCTGGCTGTAGCCCTTTGAGGAAGAGTTTAGCTTTCATTTTCCTTTGCCTGCACTGGCAAGATATTTTTCACACGTTTGGTCATGCAGACCGACACTTTAGAGGAACCCCTGTTTGAACATGGCTCACCAGGCAGTCAGTCACCAGAGCTGCTCTGCTTTTGATCTCATTTATTGCTTTACTGGAAGCTAAACGTTCCTGAGTCCCTCGCATATAAACTTGCAGTCTGTACCACGTGTCACAGGTGGAAGATGGGGTCACAAATAGAAGAGGGGACACGGTGATGGTAATTGATGGCATGACTGTGACTTAAATGTACAACATTTTTACTTCTTTTTTTAAGGTTTTGTTTTTTCACAGTCTTTCCAGAGGTAAGATAAGTCAGTTTTGGAAGGAATTCGAGAACAGCAAGGGAGAGAGCCTAAGGAACTTAGTGATAAAGGCAGATGGAAAGTGCTGAAAGAGATTGTCTAGGTATGCAAGATATTTCCAGCTTATACATGGCAAAATGAAACCTCAGTACAAAAAAAGAGGTTGGTTTTTTTCAGTCCCCTTTTCCCCTGTAACTGGATTTATTTTACCAATTATGATATGGTGTGAAAAGATCTAACAAAGCTTTTGACTGTAACCAGTAAGACTGACTTAACTGAGAGCATGAGGTTAGAACCTGTCACTTAACTGTCATTAACCA
This sequence comes from Ifrita kowaldi, assembly GCA_013398055.1. Classification (NCBI taxonomy): domain Eukaryota; kingdom Metazoa; phylum Chordata; class Aves; order Passeriformes; family Cinclosomatidae; genus Ifrita; species Ifrita kowaldi. Next base: position 90,592 of record VZRS01002417.1, read on the forward strand.
GTCCTTGCTGCGTAACAGCTCAAACACCTGTGCAGAAGCGTCCAGAATCAGGAAACTCTAAAAGGTAGCTTTCTGCCAAATGGTACCACAGAGGCCCATGTGACTTGAAAATCCATCTGGAGCTTACAGAAACTGAGCACCACACTGCTTCAAGTCAGTTCATGCCCAGATGAATGGCCTTGTCCTTTGTCTCTGTGTGCTGAAGTTTTGTGTGGTATTACAAAGAAATACCATTACAAAAGCTCTGAGAAACCTCTTAATAAAATTTTTTTAAAAAGTTAGTGGGAAGTTCTTCATTGTAGTTTCATACATCTTGTAAGTAATTAGCTTTTTGTATAGTTTTTGGTAATACATTGATTAAATAAAGGGAGCTGTGTACTAAATCCATATACTGTTCTTTGTGTTTAAGTGCACTTTCTCTTTTTCTTCAAGATTTCAACAGTAAAAGAACCTTTCATTGATCTTTCACTTCCTATAATAGAGGAGAGGGTAAGAAACAGAATCTGTAATAAGTAACTGTTGCTTCCAGTGGATTGTTTTTAATACCCTTATGAAGTTATTTATGCATATACACAGTTTTGATTTCAAGCCTGAAAATGTAACCTTGTCCATAAATACATCTACTGTTATCCATCTATTCCTTATATGATTTTCTACATATATACATGCATATATATAGGCATACAATGTCATAAGTGCATATATCTTTAAATTAGTCCAAACTTGGATCAAATGCCCATAGTAACTTAGAGAATATATGAGTCTGAGACTGGCTTAATTAAATAGCATGTACTTATATAAATAGAATGATTATAAGCCTTTTCTTTTTTTGGAGGTCCAGAGAGGCAGATTCTAACCTGTTAGTTTGTTTCTAGAGAACCTGAGTCCCTTGGGGTGGTGTTTACCTACAGGATGAGACACTGTAGAAATGGATATTTGAATGTATTTGTTCTGATGGTCTCAGCATTTCGTGGATTGCCTCCATTAGCTGCAGAGGAACTGTGTTCCTTTGAAGGCATAAACTGTTTTTTCAGAACTTGGGCTTTTCATTTGAGAGTAGTGGGGGTGGGTTGGGAGTGGTTCTTCCCCCATCCTGCATATAGTCATCTACATTTAAGGGAGAGTAATTAATGTAATATTTTTTTCTGTATAAAATGTATTCTCCCCCAAACAGGAGTTTTTTTCATAACAAATTCTTCATCCTCATTGGTGCATTGAGTGCAGATGCCTGTGGGAGTTAAGGCTTTAAGAGCATTTTGGGTATCTGGGCCCTTGTGCTTCCTGGCTCCCATGTGTAACAAGGAAAGTTTGTGGGTTCTGTTTGAGAGCGATTTCTGTGGGCATTCAGCAGTCGCTGCCCTTACTTGGGGATGGGCATTACTTTATAGTCATCACTTTCCTTTACAGCTGAGATGTGCTGCTGCCAGTAATGTGATGGGGGGGTGTGTGTGGCAGCTCTGTTGTCACAGACTGCACCAGGAACTGACTTAGGGACCTGTGTCCCTTTGATAAAGTCACATCTCATATAGCTACACATGTGCTTATACTATAATAGAACAGATTATTTGTATTGTATTACATACAGAAATTTTGTATCATTCCTATTCCTTGTGGCTTTCAGTTGAACCTTCAGAGATAATGACAGTGAGTTTATGATTTAAAAAAAAATTAGAAAGTAGTCTTATGTCACAATTCAGGGGACCATTTAATTGGTTTTATGTAGGTCACTGTTTTCTAAACTAAAGGAAAAAAAAATCCACCTACATTCATCTTTTCTGTAGGTTGCAAAGGAATACAAAATTGACATGTTGCCTTTCCTGATTTCCTGTCTAATTTCTTAGGTTGCAAAACCTGTGCCCTTGGGAAGAACAGGTAAAAGTAAAAGTGTACAGGAGGCAGATCTTGGTCAGTATAATTGTTCTTCTATCGGTACACTGAATAATCAACCCAAAATTGTCAAGAAACACACTTTAACAAAAGATAAGGTAAGAACTGAAATACTCACACTAACCAGTCATCCTGAGTTAACTGAAGTTTCTAGGGTGACTGGGAACTTCTAGGGAATTTTGACACATGTCAGTGGGGTTTCATAGTATACATACAGCTGACATAGACTTGTTTTAAAATATATAGGTCATCATTAGAAGCATGAGAAATGACAGTCATTGGTAACCATTTAACTTTCAGTTACAGGGTTTCATTTATAAGGAAAAAGAAAATCTGCAGGCTAGTTTCCATTCATGTTGCAAGGGTCTGTGCTCTGTTGAGTACCATAAAAACACTCCTGAATCAGGTCCTAACACATTAAACACATGTGAAGAAAAAATAAACATATAAAATAACCATATAAAACAATGATAGGAGAAGAGAATGAGAGAGAAGTAGAAAAAGGACATGAGGTAGAAACAAAGGAAAGGATGGAAACATTGTTATAGAAGAAAAGCCCTGAAACTTAAACTATTGAGGTTAGTGGAAGGATTCCCATTGGTACCACTGCAATTTTGATCAAATTCAAATAAAGGAAATAAAAAAGAGGAAGGAAAGTTGCTCGTTTCTTTTGGAAAGCAGCCAAACAAAAGAAGGCAAGAAAAGAGTCATGAACATTTGCAAATCACCTAAAATTATGGCGGCTTTGTGGGTTTGGTTTTTTGAATCTATAGGAGTAGTTTTCTGTGGAAGCAGTATTTTTTTTCTTCTTTCAATCTTGATTAAAAAAAGTCAATGTCAGGTAATATTCAGATCAGCAGACATCCTCCTAGGGATGCTTTAGTTAATTCTATGATAAATGCCTGCAAGGTGAGTTGAATTTTTTCTGGAGCTGCTCATCAACTAACGCCTCTCATGGGAGGCCAGGGGAGTAGCTTAAACTTGAGAACCTTTTAGAAGCTTAAATTAGATTAGGCGAATACCACTTCAAATGTGCCATCCACAGCTGTCACAAAGTGAAAGTAATTAGTTGTGGGAAGTATTGATCTCACAGTAAGTATAATGCTCTTAGCTGACTGGGGTGTAGGTTTCTAATCCTAAATTAGTTTTAAAACATATTAAGGAACTCAGCTATCTTAAACATGAGAGATGGAAAATATAAAACAATATAAGCCCCCAATAATTTGCTTTGAATTTGAATCATGTTTCAAAAGATATGTCAGCTTACAAATCTGCTATTTCTCCCCTCTATTACTGAATTAATAATGCCATAATTTACAGAATCAATTGAACCATGAGAGACGGCTTGCCAGAAAAGCTTCCTCAAAGGAAGAAGAAAGAAGTCCTGTTATCATGCAGGAAAAAGCCAAAAAGCCTGAGCTGGAAGGTAGCTCTGGCGTCCTGTACTCCAAAGACCCCACTGCTGAGGCAGCTGTCAATGGAAGCCAGACGGAGGGCAGTGAGAAGGAAGCCAGCCGCTCCGAAAGCAGCTTTGATGCAGACAGTGAGGCCTCAGAAAGCGAAAGTGCTTCTAAGCAAACAACGCTGAGCCCAGCCAGCAGCGTGGCTGGTGTGCACGTCAGCCACTTCAACCCTAAAACGCCGCACAGCAAGCCAAGCGACAGCAATGAAGAGGTGATTTCCAGTGCCATATCCAAGCTTAGCTTCTGTGATCCTGTAAATGAAGATAAGAAACCAAGCTGTGGAGATTCAGCATTAGGTTTATCAAATAATTCCATGTTCTCAGTAGGCAAATCCTCGCTATCCCAAAACCCTCAAAATGCTTTCCAGACGCTTTCCCAAAGCTACATAACTAGCTCAAAGGAGTGTTCTGTTCAGTCCTGCCTTTACCAGTTCACCTCTGTAGAGCTCTTAATGGGGAACAACAAGCTTTTATGTGAGAGCTGCACGGAAAGGAAACAGAAGTATCAGAAGAAAACCAACTCCACAGGTAAAGTGCTTGTACCTCTGGACAACTTCCAGCATTGCCTCCCAAAGCCTGTGTGCTGGCTGCTCTTCCATTGCTCCAGCACGGGCCTCCCTGCTGTGGCTAAATAGAAAATGTCTCCCCAAGCAGAACTTGCTTGTAACAACTTAAAACTTCATCAGGCAATGGCAACAAGACTAATTTTTATACTAGAACATAATTGTAGATGCAACATAGAATTTATTCTGCATCTTTATTCGGTCCAAGATAACAAATTTAAAGATGACCATACACTGAGTATATGCACTGCTCGGTACTAATCTTTGCTGCTGTTTGTTCCTTACAATCCTCAAAGCTTTGAAATAAATGCTGTAATATTCAGCGCCAGTAGCTTATATACTCAGGGAAGTAATGTAATTACATATGGAAAAGGGGCAAAAAAAGAGTTGTAATGAAGAGAGGAAAAAAAACTTCCAAGATTTGTAAGAATGGAGATGAGAGAGAAGTATCTTCTTGTGACAGTCTTTTCCTCTATGCTTGTATAGCCCAAGCATTCACTGAATAAGAAAAACAATTTAAATTTAATAAAAAATAAACATTTTAAAAGGACTGGAGGATTGGGGGTATTTATGTATAGAAATTCAGAATAATAAAAAAAATTAAGCTCTTCTGATAATCTGTAAATAAAATATAAAGGGAGGTCTTATAATAACAAAAAATTGCCTATTTGCCGTGCATTTACAGATACCTAAAGAGATACAAGTTAAGCACGAGTAAATTCAGGAAAACTAATCTAAACATAGTATTTTATAATCATTCCTGTAATCATCATTGGACTGTGCTATATAAATAACACTTGGGTTCCATGGGCACCATGAAAAATGGAAAAGTAAAATCAATTGACAACTAATGATTATTTATTTTTTCCTTCTAAAACAGAAGATGTAAGAGGTCACCCAATTAAACATTAAATGCTCTATTGTACCTCAAATGAACTATTTTCTTTTGAACATATGTTAAACCAGTAAATTAATTTTTTCAGCAAAAATAAATGCTAGTGGCATATTCTCTTTTACTGTGGAGCTTTTCTGTGGAGTTTTCACTGTGCTACTTTTGCTAAGAGCCCTGTGTTCTGTGCCTTCTGCTCCATAGGGGGTTTGGAGGCCACATATCTCAATCCTGTATGCTCAGGCCAACAGGTTATGAGGCTTCCTGAAGTAGACAGCCCTCCTCAGACCTTTCTCTTAAATAAGTATGAAGTATGTAGCCATTCAGAAAGAACTGGAGAATGGAAAACTAAACTCTTAGTGATTAGGACATTAGCATAGATAAAGAGACTTGTGCCTTCCAGTTTTTGTCCAGGGATCATCCGTTTATTTTAGGTTTTAACAGGAAATTTGGGTGCTATAGTAACAGACAATGTAGGTATCTCAGTGTGCAAGCTGACCTAGATAGTGTACAGGCTTCCAGCTTCTGATCTGATTTGCACAAAACTGGCTAAAATAATGCTCAGATTTTGCAGATTATGTTTATTAATAACTAGAAAAATGAGAAAATATTCTTCTGTTACTCCACAAAATTTCCCTATGTTTTATATAACAAGTACAAAACCATCATAGCATAGATTATTTTGTCAGATGTTTAGAAAATATTTTAAAAATTCCATAGGACTACCTTCACTTTACAAATTATTTTGATATTCATAAATACAGAGAAGAAAGTGGAAGGCGTCTACACAAATGCTCGGAAGCAGCTGCTGATTTCTTCAGTTCCTGCTATTCTTATTCTCCACCTGAAAAGATTCCACCAGGTAAGAGGCCAAACCCCTCTTGTATATTCCTCTGCCCCACTGGTGGACAAGCAATTCTTCAAGTGTCATTGTGGATCACAATATTGCCTTTTTAGATGGAGACCTGGTAGAAGCACTGTTTGAAGCATGCTGATGTTGTGATTCTCCTAACACCTTCAGAGTGCATTTAGCCATCCCGATGTATCCAGGGAAACCCCTTTTGTGTCTGTCACACTTGTGTGTAGCAGGCACTGTATTCAAAACATAATGAAGAAGGTTTAAATCAGTTTAAATCTTACTCTTGGATTTGGTTAATTTTAATAGTATAGTGATAATACCTTAGCTTTAAAAAGCTTCCTAGTAAAAATATTTCTTTTACAATCTTCCTTTCTTTTCTTTTGAAGGCTGGTTTGAGTCTACGGAAAGTAAACAGGCATGTGGATTTCCCATTGATTTTAGACTTAGCACCATTTTGTGCTGCATCTTGCAAGGTACCATTTCAAATCTTTATTTTTATTGTACTTCAGCAGTTGTTGTCCTGACCACAAGTTAAATTGGATTGATGATGATGATAAAGATGATTATTTCTTCCTTTTTAAATTAAATTATCGAGTGAATTTTTCTAGTAGTGTCCTGAGATCAGAACTGTAACTATGTGCAATTCCATTCATGACAAGAATATCATGGATGTTAGCTAGTACTAGTTAAGCTGTGGTGCCCTGGTGATGTTGGTGTATCTAACAGCATTAAGGACAAGTATTACTGCCTCTATGGTAACTAAATTAGCAAGACTACTGAGTACTTGTAATAGAGGTATTTCACTGTTGGAAATGCTATAGATGTCTGTTTGCCTCTTTTGGAATAATACTGCTGATAGGTACTTAAGACACCTGTAAAATTCATAGTGAAATAATTCACCTTTGTTTTCTGTGTTTCTGGGAATGCAGAACGTTATGGATGGTGCAAGAGTGCTGTATAGTCTTTATGGAATAGTGGAGCACAGTGGGTCAATGAGAGGTGGTCATTATGCGGCGTATGTGAAAGTCAGGACATCTTCCAAGAAATTGCTAGAGCATATTTCTACCACTAAAACTGTTCTGGGTATGTACAAACAGAGCTTCCTTTCCTTCACTGTAAACCAAAAGCAACTGTCTGCAGGGATTTATAGCAAATAATTTTTCAGCTGAGAGTAATCTGTGATTTTTAGACAAGTTGTAGAAACCCCATCCCAGCATGTGCTCTAGGCCAGGTTGGATGGAGCTCTGAGAAACCTGGACTAGTGGAAGGTGTCCCAGTCCGTGGGAGAGCTGTTGGAACTAGATGATCTTTGAAGTCCCTTCCAACCCAAACCAACCTACGATTCTATTAATTGTTCTTTTTTGTTGTTGTTGCACACAATGCATATCCTACTTCTGCTATTAATCCCATACAGAGCTGAGTGAATAATGGAATTTTGATTCAGCTATTAAACAGATAATTGAGGGAAAACTTTCCTCTCTTTCCTCTCTTTTCTAGTCAAAATAATACATCCAGTATTTGAAAATGGTTCAGTACACCAGTCAAATCCATGACATTAAATAAAATTACATTTTCTGAATATTTGAGCATTTTATGTATCTTATGTATTTTAGGATTGGGAATTTTTTAATACTTAAAAATCTGGAATACTCTGGTTTAATGTGAACAGCAAGAATCTTTTTCATGGAAGATGAAAGGTTTGGTGTAGGGTTTCTGTCGGCATTTTGAGAACAGCACACTAGTTCTTATTAATACTTGATGGACATGCAGAATGAAGTAAGTTGCCAGGACAGAATCTGTTAGTAAAAGATTTGTGGCAGCAATAATATGTTATGCTGTCAGAGTTGGGTAAATATATTTACTCTTTCCCTTCTTGGGGGAAAATGAGAACCAAGCATTATCCTTTCTATCCCATGTAGTATCACTTTGCGTTTGAAGCTCATTTCCAGAAAGACAATCTTTTACATTTTTCATGACATCCAAGTTTCTTTCAGTCTTATGCTTGTCTTGCAATGATTATTAGAACAGATTAGATCTTTTCATGTTCTTAATTTCACACTGGTCAGCTTTTAAAATAAGATCTTTTTTCAATGTCAGAACTGGTTGTGTTCTAGTATAACTTACTGTTGGAACTCAGCAAGCTGTACTTGAAATCTCTTAGGCTTTCTAAAAGAAATGAAAAAAGCCATGGCAGCATCATTGCCAGGCATTGTCTTCCACCAATTTCTCTTACAGTGCTCTTTGACTTGTAAGTTTCAAACTATGAACAGTGGACTGCATCTAAGTAATGAATTACTCTTGGTGGCTTAGAAGGTTTTCTTGCTTTTCAAAATATCCACTATATTTGTTTGATGATGTCGTGAAAGACAAGAAAAAAATTTCTTTTGCTTCTGCATTTCAGGTTTAAAAGAAGCCATGGGAGCATCAGGAGGACAGTGGGTGTACGTTAGTGATGCTCATGTTCAGATGGTTCCAGAATCAAGAGTACTAAATGCACAAGCATATCTACTTTTTTATGAAAGATTATTACTATAATTCTTAACAGTTTAATTTCAAAGATGGTAGTGTTATTTAGTTTATCTTATTTAAAGCTGCAGTGGTAAGAGTACCTGTAAATATTGTGCCTTTATCTTGTAGAGAATTTATCATATTTTGACTCTGAATTTCAGTTAAACTATCATAAATATCTGAATGATTCTCTTAAAGTATGCACTTTGCCAAACATTTAAAATTCCTGGGTTCGTTAAAATGCAGTACCATTAGAATGTAAGATTATGTCCTATCCTACTGAGGTCTAGGGAGAGTTTGTTTTTGATTATAATAAAGATAAGCTTTTGCCCATAGTTCTAGAACAGTTGAGAATAGAAATACTGATAGCGCTAAGTGCCTGGATTTGCTGGTGTACAGTAACAATACAAAGTGTTCAACTTCTTTTGATCCAACCCAGACCCTTCCCATCACTGGGTTGGATGTCAGCTGTTAAGATTTCTGCAAACAAGAACCTGTCAAATTGTGTTGCTTCGGTGTTTAGTAATTGGAAAGCAGAGTCCTTCCAGAATGGAGTAACAACAGCTGTCTCTGGGTAACGCATCAGTGCACTTTCCTGATAAGAGCTGGGAATAGATTGGGAAAACATGGCTTCTAAATAGTGACAGTGAATCCTCAGATACCCAGTACACTTTCAGTTGTCTGCAACTGGCACTGGTATAGCAATGTACTCCTGTTTCGATATAAATATGTACTCGGTGTGTGTAAGTATATCCTCCGAGATAGATACACACACCATAAATCCATCAATAGATATTGTCATTTTACCTTCTAGGAAAGAGAATTGCAAATAATTTCTGTATTTAGTAATTTTTCAACTTTAAAATTATGACAATGTACAGCATATAAGCTTGTGTATGTACAGAGTTTAAGCATAATTCAGTAAATTCTGTTACTTTTGGTTCCAAACATGAACTGGTTTATCTGTTCCTGAATACTTTTCTGACAGGAGTAATAAACTATAAATTATTTTTGCACTGTGTGTATGAGTTGGACAGTAAAAGATGACTTTTGCCCTCTGATACATGTCTGGACTTCCTTTTGTCAGCAGTGGGGGACAGCAGTGTCCTAGTGGCAGAACTGGTTTTTGTAGACTTTTTGACTGCCCTGTTCTGAGGTGTTACTTCCTTTGGTAATTTCTTATTTCCATCCCAGAGAGTAACAGATACATTCTGTGGTCAAGACCTGATGACTACTTGAAGTTATGTGGTAATTAGTTTATTTAATAAGCAGTTACTTAAATACAAATTACTTCTGGAACAGTTCCATCCTGTATGACTTGCTCTTTGGTACAGAAAAATATGTTAATGCATGCTTACTGTTTTCATTTATGGTAATGTTTTTTTAATGAAAAAACATTCTGTCCCTGTTACTGTCTGTAGCACGTTGTCATACCTAGCTGCCTGACTCTCCTATTCTCTAGTTCTGTTTCAGAGCTTCATCCCACTTGCATTCCCTCTTTTGCATAAGAAAATGGCACAACCTGCTAGAATTGGATTTGCTCAAACTACTGAGGTGTATCTTACAGCCACAGTACTTGCACATTCTTGTGTGGGCTCTAAGGATTGTCAGGCCATACAACTGATTGTCATAACGGAGCGAGCCCCTGGTTGCACAGGATTTTATTTTTAAAAGGAAAATTCCTCTGTTTAGATCAAAATTAGGCTATGTGTTTTGGCCAAAACAATGGGTTTTTTCCTTCTACAAATTAAAATTGTCTCAGTCTACCCAAAAGTAGAAAACTCAGAGAAACCAAGCAGCCAGCTTTAGCCATCTGTATTCCAGCTAACATCTTAACCTGAGTCTACACTAAGTAAGAAAGAAAGATAATGTTTAGAGGAGAGTTGGTTAAAATAGCCTAATTCTCTTTTAGCTCCTTATCTTCCCGTACCATTCATCCACCTACACACACCTGCCTCCTCTTTGTATGTTACTGATCCAAACTCAGAATTAGTTGCAGGCAACAGTCATAGCAAATGGCAACTAAGTGTCTCTTGTGTGACACAATCTTGCTAGGAGAACTCCACCCTAAAGCAGACAGACTGAGTAGCTGACGCCTGATGTTCCTCCTTTTGCTGACTTCTGTAAAACTGCTGAATTTAGGTACCTGTATTAATCTACTTTTTAGCCTAGAACTACTTCCCTAGACTGCACAACTAGGAGAGAAACAGAACAAGGCTTTTAACCTGTTACTTCGTACTTTTAATACTATTTTCAGGAAATTCCTGAGGTGGTCTTTGCTTCTTTTTATCTGGAGTTTGCAAAGTGGACTGCTGAAATTTTCCCAAGTGGACATAACTGACTAGGATGCCATAAAAGATGCTGGCAGGATTATTTTCTCATTAACAGCCAGGGACCATTTACTTGTATTTAGGTATTTTATAGAACATGGAGAGAGAACACCATGAAAAGAGCCAATGCCTTTATCCAAGATAGCCATCACTGTTGGCCCTGGATGAGGCATTCTGACTTGAAATAAAAAGCTGTGTTGGCAGGAATTCTGTAAGCCTTGAGTCAGGAACAGGTATGAAAATATCATAGAAGGAAAGCATTCTCTAAAAATGAAGGCAACAGGTGAAGTTATGCCTTCAAAATGAAAAAACTGATGACCAATGCAAGATGTCACAAACAATTTTAGACACAAGTCACGCAAGTCTGTCCTTTAAGACAGACATAGGTTTTTCTGTGTAAAGTTTGGCTCTAAAGAAACTACATAAATATGTATACTGAAGACTTGTTATAGTTCCGTATCAGGACTTGGAAAAGAAGCTCAGAGCATTCTGGGAAAACAAGGGTGTACATCCTATATGTGCTAGAATGTTAAATATGATTCTAGAGTCTAGGAAGCTGCAGTTTCCTGCAACTGCCAGAGGTGTACACACTACTGAAGAGCTACGTGTTTTTAGAATTTAAGTGAAGGGCTTGAAAGTCTAAGATTTTCCTTAAAATCTCTTATGTTATCAACCAAAAATCTCTTCAGGCCTACAGCATCTACTCTTTACAGAGCTTCACCATTCTTTTGTGGTCCCCCACCCTGAGAACATGCCGTAGCCTGCGTATTCGTGTGGAATAGCTTCGAGATGGCTTTCTCTTCATCCCACCCTTCTCTTCTCACAAGGGCACCACTGCTTTCTTCATGAGCCCCATCTGTTCTTTATGTTTTTGGGGTCTCCATACGCCTCTGTGTCAATGTCTTTTTCATTGATCCTTAAGCATAATACAATGGTTCCCAATCTCATTACTTATTTTGTGAACTTGCAAAGCTCTTGCAGGAAGAGCTACTGTAGCTGTAGTCTGGCCTGTCCCCAGCACCACACTGGCTCTGCCTACAGGCTGCAACACCAATCCTGTGGCTCCTGAGCAGCTCTCTGCTGACCAGTCACAAGACAGTTCCTGTAAAACAGTTACAAAGGATTCAAATTAAATAGTTCCTCACTCCTCAGAAAGTAAACCTCACCCATGGGAAGTACCTGATTTACATATATGGACAACTGGAACTCCCTACAAAAGTTTACCCAGAACAGAGGCATCAACAAAGACCACTGCATCAACTAAGGAGTTAGTACAGATTATAAGAAAGAGTTTTGTTATCTTTGGATTTATATATAATTTATGCCAAAAGTGGCAAAAAGTGATGGGGAGATTTATTGTACTAACCTGTCTACAATATGTATACAGACATCATGTTTGCATTAGTCTGTTCTCCTAAGAGATTGCTACAAATAGAGGTGAAGGAAAAACAAACCCTGAACTTTGCTGCCCAAAATGTACACACTGTAATCGCCTTTGTTTAGAAAATTACATCCATGCAGTCTGCCAAACCTTCCTCCCCTTTCCCATCTGCACCCTCTGTGTGTATCAATGAAGTGCTCTTGCTTATGGATTTCAAGTGGTAGCAGGTGAGAGTGGTTTATAAATTCATTAAAAGGCTGAAATGTCTTAACTCCACCATTTGCTTCTCTGTATGCTTCTTTTTTATACTAACACAAACTGAATCATAAAGGGACATGAAATTAATGCATCTACATTCTCAACCCATTATAAAAATCTTATTTGAACGTATTGGTAACAAACTAAGAAAGGAGTAATTTCTTTAGTAGAAGCTCTAAGATGTATTAAAATGGGAACAAATTAGATGGGAACAAAGAAAGCATTCAAATACAACTCTTCTGTTAACAAAAATTAACAAATTCAATTTTCATTAAAAAGTGGTAGCACACCTCAGAAAACAGCTTTACAGCAGCCCTGATTAAACAAAGATTCAATATTCCTTAGTTTTCAATATCTGGACCCTCTTTTGCTGTACCCTGTCCCTATTTATGCCTTCGTACAAAGATTTATATATCTATGTGAAAGAAATGCCACTAATGTTCAGTAGAACCATTTTAGTCTAATTATTTTAGAACAGATTATTATTGCTTCTGTATCTATTTACCATGTCTTAGGCTGTCATTTTGCCAGCTGTTCTAGCTGTCGTACCTCTCCTGTTGGTGTATAAACAAATTGCAGAAATGGTGGAAAAGTGATTATTCAAAATTATTCATAACCTATTTTTTTTGGTAAATGAGATTATAAAATATATTTTCAGATGGATGTCAGTGCAAGTCAAAACACTTTACTTGCACAACATTATTTAAGAAGTCTAAGTGAATTTGTATGTTCTAATAAAACAATTGCAATGCATTGCAACCACTTCAAAACTACTTGGTGTACATTCTACTTTATCTAAAATTATAAACACTTCTGTCTTCATTGATAGCAGTAGAAAAAACAAACTTTTAAGTGTCAAGAATGTTTCTTACATCTATTGCAGCTTCTACTATTTTTCTAGTACAAAATATAAATGTGCAGTACTGCTTTTAAAAGAAAACAGAAGAGCATTTATTCTGAGTGGGTTTATGACTTCTTAGCAATTACCTCATTGCTTTGCTAGTTTAGGGTTTTTTTTGCTTTTGGGCTGTGTAACCTGGAAATCATTGTATTGTACTCTGTAAGGAAACCACCATGTCAATGGCCACCATTCCCTATTTAGCCTTTCCACAAAGTTGAGTTTTGATTCTACGGTCATTTATGCATGGAGATAATCCCTGATTTGTTCATCTGTGCCTGCATTTACACAAAAGACAATCCAAGTAATCAAAAGTCTTGTTGCTAAGTCCAAAATACTTCTGAGCAATAAATCAAGCATGTTAAAAGTTTCATCTAGTTTTCATTCATTTCTTTTTTTCATCTGTCTGAGCTAATAGTCTGACTCTGCAGGTATTTAAATAACAAATAGTATTTTTAGAATTTGACTGCAGTGCTGATACATGGTACATTTCTTTTGTAGATTGCTAATTCCAAGTATTACTGAGTAAACAGGGTCTTACATACAACTGGATTTTAAAAACAAACACAAGTCTTAGCAGTTTTCCAGTCTATCCTAGGTGCTTTAACAAGTTTCTGAGAGTATAGCTGCATTTGTCATCTATTTATTTTGTCTTTTTATCTGTTATATATTGTTAGAAAAATATGTAAATAAAATATCCAGCCATTTGGAAAAGTCTGTTATTTAAATATAAGCTGTATGTTGTACCCCTGAGTTCACGTATTTTTGCTTTTGTCCTGTCTCACATCATCACTGCCTGTGGAAGAGCTCCCCAGAGACGAATCTGTATCCTTGAACACTTAAGCTACCCCGCTTGTATCCCCTGCCTTACCCTCTGTGGCAAAGGGCATAGATAAAGTTTGTTCCCTTTACAAGAACTGAGTTCTGTAATTCTGTGATAAGACCAGGACCAAGAGTGGGACTCCCTCACATGCCCGGTTTCAGTAGTAGCAGGAAGGTTGTCCGTACATAAGCATCACTCCAGAGTTCGAACTGTGAGTCGACACTGGACAGACTTAAAACTTCCACAACACTTCTGTCCATGGAAAGCATTCTCAATCCTGCCATTCCACGTGACACAAAAAGGGAAAAATCTAGAACGCTTCAGCTAACACTAATATGTAGCCTAAGTGGCACTGACAAATCTTACACTTAAATCATTACAGAAGTTTCTTGAAGCCTTCAGTTTTCTACAGATTTATAAAAGTTGCTCTGTTACTCCGTGTGGGCATTAATATCACTTTATGCAATGATGAGAGAGACTGTGGATGTTGTAGGCATTTACATCCATGACGCTGAAGGAAGGGAAGGCAGTGATCACAGCGGTAAGTAATGTGCCAGCTAATGGAAACCTCTGCTCCACACAAAGGAATGGAACTACTCAGTCCCTGCCTACAGAATCATCCCCAGTGTCCATACAAGAGGAGCTGTTTACCGCAGGTGTTTTTGGTTTTTCTTCATACCTTAAAATAAAAGGAAGAATTCAAGGTAGAACTCACGGACGTGAATTTGGATATTCAGAATAAACTACTTAGAGAATTGTCCTGCTTCACAAACACTCCTGATAGCCATCCACTGGCCTGACTTTAAATGCTGACACCCTGCAGCTGTGCAGCACAGAAGTTACTGTGTATTTCGGAGTAGGGCCATCGCCCAGAGCCTGCCCGCTTACGTACTTACACCGCTTACACGCTCAGCTTTATTTACTTCTTCATGTCGACCCCGCACTGGAAACACGGATCACACAGACTAGCAGTTACCTGTGGAGCTACGGAGCTAATGAGCCTCCCACGGGCCTCCTCACACTATCGCAGGCGGGAAGATGAATCCCGCTTGATTCCCACCGCTCCCAGGCAGGAGCCCGTCCCCGCCTTCTTCTCCCGCCGCGGCTGCCATGGAGAGCTGCCAGCGGCAGAACCGGCGGGGCTGCCCGCAGTAAAGATGGCGGCGCTGCGGCTCCCCGCCGGGGCAGGGGAAACGGGAAGCGCCGCCCGGCCGCCCTCAACAAAGATGGCGCCGGCAGGCGCCCGTGCATGCCAGGCGAGGGTCAGCACCGTGACGCCTTTCACTTCCGGGTGAGCGCCAGCAGGCGCCATATTGTCTTGTCCGTGAAGACGAGGAGCGATAGCGGGGGCAGCGCGGCCGCGGAGCGGCGGCACCGGCGGCGGCGGGGGAGCGCGTAAGTAGCGGGGTGGGCTGTGCTCGCCGGCGCTCCCGGGGGGCCGGCGGGTGTCGCTGGCCCGGTCTTCCGCTTCGCTCCGAGNGGGAGAGGCCGGTGCCGAGCGCGCGACCTCGCGGGGACGGCGATTCTGGGATGCTGGGAGCGCGCAGCCGGGCCGGCCGAGCCGGGGGAGCCGCCGGCTGCTGGGGAAGCAGCGCCCGTGGATGCGCGGGGGAGAGCGGCTACTTGGTTTAGCCGGTAACCTAGTTAGGGAAGCAACATGTGTGCTGGGATTTGGTAGTTGGCTGTGTCAGCAGCCTGGCTCCTGCGGATGAAATGTATTTGTGGGATATTTGTGCTGTTTCATGGGTTTCGTGGCCGTTCCTATGAGTTCGTTCCACTGGAGGGCTCCAGAGAACTAAAATTCACAGAGCAGCATTTGTAAGATACCTGGACCAGTAGCTTGGCAAGCGCAGGGTGTTTTTAAATGGAGCCTCAAACAGATGATGGGTTTGAAAGCCTTTTTGCTTTTGGCACTTATCCCTGCAGGTTCTCTGTACTTCATTAGACAATTCCACAAAGTTGTTGAAGTGAACTTTAATGGGATGTGCTAGGCTTTACAGTTAAGGATGGAGCCACGGAAGTGTTCAGGGGGACTGGAACCCCTCTCCTATGAAGACAGGCAAAGAGAGTTGGGATTGTTCATCCTGGAGAAGAGAAGGCGCCAGAAAGACCTTCTTGCGGTCTTTCAGTATTTAAAGGGGGCATGTAAGAAAGATGGAGAGATGGAGAAAGACTTGTTATCAGGGCCCTGGACAAGGGACAACAGTTATAAAATGAAATTTAGATTTTTGGATATAAGGAAGAAATTTCTTATGGTAAGGGCAGTGAAACAGTGGAGCAGGTTTCCCTGAGAAGTTGCACATGCCCATGATTGGAAATGTCCGAGATCAGGTTGGACAGAGTATTCCTCAGCATCATTTCATGCAAGATGTCAGACTAGATGGTCTTTGAAGGTCCCTTCCAACCCAGAGCACTGGATGATTCTATGATGTGCTACCCCAGCTGAAATGTTCTAAGTTTCTGTAACAAATTACTGCGCAGAGTATTCAGCCACCTTGGTTGTTGTTCGTTTCTTCGCTTACGGTTACACCTGTAAATGTTTTCAAGCAAACGGTCTATTGGAAGGTGTGAGATACAGGGAGCAAGGGTTGCCCTAAAAGTTTTGTTTTAAGGCAGAGTCAGCCACCTTTCGAAGAGGGGGAATGGTGGTCTTCTAAGCATGAGGCATGTGTACCAGCAGAGAGTATTCTAACATCATTTTCCAAAGGCAGGGTTACAAATTCCAGTCCAGACAAACACCTGTGTTGTTGGTACGAGTAAGAAACCTCTTTTTGGCGTCTAAAATGGCTCTCATGGGGGTGACGGATGCTGTGGCTCCCCTGCCTGTAGAACAGAGGGGGAACTGAAAGTCTCGGCTTTGTCCAGGGACGAGTCGCTGGCATTACTGACAGACAAGCTCCTGGTTTTTAATTTGTTTGGTGCAGCAGCAAATCTTGTGTCATCTCTACTGTTATACCATTACAAGACTTCCTGTAGTGTCTTTGTCCCAGTTGACATACAAACTGCTCTGGTAAGAGTGCTTTCTCTGCTTCGGGCTCAGGGGTGTTGTAGGGTTTAAGAGTCCACAAATTTAGCACAGTTCCACAATTTTTTAGTGGTTAACTCACCTTATAAGCTGTAGTGGTAGAGTGGAGTCATAACCGTGTTTGATTTTTAGTTAGGTGCAGGATTATGCAAAGGTCCTGTGGGGACAGGAGTGTCCAGTCTCAACTCTTTTCATTACTGAGGTGTGTAGTGATTCTAAGTCTGCTTTTGGTGACAAATAATATTTTGGGTAGGTGTTATTAAAGTGTTCTTACTTTCATCACTAGCTGATCCCTTATGAAGTGATGACTGTAGTTATCGTTGAGGATAATATCTGCTCATGACCAGCAAGGAGCAGTTGTTTATTTAGCTACTGGTACTATTAATTTTTTGTGCAGACCATGTTCATGGCAGAGGAAGTTGCAGATGGACCATTCACTTCAGAAAAAAAATAACGCCATGTTACAGGGCTAATTGAAGATCCTGCATCAGGACTTCCAGCGGAATGGTACATGAAAAGAATAATCAGACTGGACTTTTTTTTCCCCCCCCAAACTAAGTAGAGTTTTGACTTAAACTGCCTAAGTTATGATAACGTTTCTGTGGTAGTAAATGTTCTAGCAGTGATTTTGGTACTTTATGGTAATCAAATTATGTGTTTGTCCTTATGTCTTAGAAATACAAAAAATAAGTAAATGATACCTGGCTTCCAATACCTTTTGCTCTTTTAAAAAAGAGTTGTGTTCAGCTCAGTGGATATGTGGATTTAAGTTTGAAATGGCAGACCTTGGAAGCTGTACTCCTCAAGTGACTCCCTGAAGAAGATTTCACAGTACTTTCTTTTCTTTTCTTTTTCTTTTTTTTTCCCTTTTTTTCCCTTTTTTTTAAAAATTTGACCTTTGTTCACACTGCTTTATCTTGTTAGCACTGTAAATATTAGTCAGACGTACTGATGTGTGAACTGGGTTCTGGAAAACTTCATGGATACTGAGCAAGTTGTTTTCATCAGTTCGTTTTCTGGTCCTGTATTTTGGATCTTGGTTACACATTTGAAAAGCCTCTGTTCTTCAGTCTGAGAAAGAACAGTTCTGATGTTAAAAATGCAGTGGAGCAAAGTTTACTTCCAGCATTTTAGTGATACAGAACTATAAGTGAGCTGGAAGATTTAACATGTTCTTTGACTTGTCATCATGCTAACAGATCCCAGCAGGTATAAAGATACAGCTTCTGGCTCTCAAGAGGAGAAAAGATGCATAGAATCTGGGCGTTAAATATGTGCAACAACTTAGGGTGGTGCCCTTGATGATGTATAGAAGTCTTCTGCCAAGTGAAAGTGCAATGAGTGAAACAGAGTAGCAGGCAAGACAGTTACTTTAACTTCTGATTTGTTGCAGACTTAACTCATGCCACAAATACTTAATTTTCTAATCAGCTGAGTATAATATAGTAGTAAATGCTAATTCTCCCAAGTAAAATGGAAGCTGGTATGTTTTTGTCTGAGTGATGGTATGCATTTTTTATGAGTGAATGTGTCTGCAGACCCTCTGTAGTAACTTGCAGTGTTCATTGCTATGTGGATGCATAGGATACAGCGCTTTTCCAGACTCCCAGATCTTTTTAACTGCAGAAGTGTTCTGACTTACCTGAGTCTCCTATGCCAGGATCTCCAGCTGATGATAATTCTTGTGACACCCTTTCTGCATTAAATTTTCCTCTTGGTAGGGGGGCGCCTTTGGGTATGCAAAGCTCTTTTTCTTGTGCTGTTCTCCTCAGTTGTACAAATTCTTACAGAAAAGTATCCTTTATTCCAGTGACACAGTCATGGAAGAAGTGCTCAGTTTACATCTCCTTCCAGTTTGGAGTACTTTGAAATAGACATCTTTGGAGTTTGTACAATGTGTGTCCATTATTGTCTTTGGATTACAGCTTGGTTGGATAGTGATAATACCATGGATGAGCTGCTCTTTCTAATTACTTGGGAGAGCTATATGAACTGTTGGTGTTGTATCCCTTGAGTATTTATCCACTAGTCCTTCCAACCTCATCGGTGATGTCTTTCCTATCATGGCCCTGTTGAAGCAATAGCATAGTGGGAGGAAAGGGAAGGGGGAAACAGCTTTCCAGCAGCACTTGTTCAGCTTGAACTCTAGGTGGTACGGGCCTGATTCCTGTCTTTCTGCTAACTGCTTTGATCCTGGCATGGTGAATGTAGGGTTAGATTTATCCTGCTTGCAACTGAACAGTTAGACAAAATGCATCATGGAAACTCATCGTAAGCTTTCAGTCACTGTGCTAAAACTTCACAGGGTCAATACCAGCTACCTTGAATGAAAGATAAAAACCTTACATTAGAATAAGGCACCCACATGAAAGATCAAGAAATCAGGCTATTGGTTTCAAGGAGCTCTGCTTCTGAAACATCTCCATTTTCCTTTAGGTTCACCTTCAGAGCCTGAGTCTGTATGAGATAAAGAAACTCTGTCCACAGAGTGTGTGATGCTTTTGAGATCCTTCTCAAGATGTGACATGGATGACTTCTGTAGCCCAGGTTCTACAAAGAGTGTCAGAGGCTAATGTGCCTTTGCTGCTTGTATTGTCTTAAGCTCACACGAAAAGATAACCTAGCTAATGACACTGAATGTTTAGTAATAATTTGTTTCAAAACCAGTTTGTTACAAACCAGGACTCCTACCTCTTGGGGTCTTTCCCTTCAACTATGTAGACCTAAATATAGTCAAAAAGTCATGGCTGCACTGTCAGGATATCTTAGAGGATGTGGAACATCTGTCTAGCTTTTTCTTTTTTTGGTTGGTTTTGTTTTTGACCTAGATATCTGACCTGTGAATGGAGTGCGAAAGAGTGCCAAAGACTAGCTGTATAGAGATTCTCCAAGTATGCATGGTGGCCTGCTCTTTCAGCTTCCTTGTTTATTTAGGTAATGGATATTTCTTTGCTAAATGCAATGCCTGTTTGGAATGCCTGCAAGACAAGATTTTTAGTCACCAGAAAAACTTCTGCAGCTGTGTGTTAAGAATTTAATTTGCAAGTAAAACTTGTCAGGCCATCTTGTGTCATATATTGACCTGCTCTTCAGGAATGATGAGTAGCATGATCAGAAAGGTGATGCAACAGCCTCCCCTCAGCATGAGAAAGCTCTTGGTTATTGGCTGTGGGTTCTGTAGGTTCCAGAATCATTAGTCTGCTTGTCTACAAGGCTGAATAAATCAGACCGCCAGATTGTGCCCTGAGGATCAGGTCCAATGATATTGATGTCTGACGCAGGAGTTCCTCACCTTGATCTCTTCAGCTCATGACACAGCAGAAGGTGTGTGCCACTCTCCTTCTAGTGACAGCTTTATTCCTAGGCCTTCTCCTAATGTCTTGGAGTTGAGATAGTCTAGCTTCTAACAAATATTTGATTTCATGTTCCAAGCAATACTTTTTTCTCATTGCTAAGGTATTTCACTTCCATGAATTTCCTGGCAAGCCATTCAGAATCTCTGTATCTGCTGCAGAAGCCGTTGAGCTGTAAGGTGTTCTGCGTAGTTAGGATGTTGTGTAACATTCATATTGGGAAGAAGCAGATTGTCAGAGTGATGGGAGTTACTTAGTAGGAGCAAGTGTGCAAGATGTACTCTTCTGGACAGCTTGGTATGGTTAGTTATCTTCTTGATGCTTTTCTGGAGCTGAGCTGACTTTCTAAGTCTCTGTGCTTCTTGTCTTGTACTAGCTGCATGAATTGGAACAATTCAGTTTATCCATTAGCTGTATTAAATTTTATTTAGGGACGGATCTTGCTTATCTTTCCAGGGGAAGTTTCTTGGTATTTTTCAGTTCTGCTGCAGCCAATCTCATAAGGCATTTAAGGAAGATAATATCTCCAGGATGACAAGCAGGCTTTGTCTTTTGACATTCCCAGGACTGAGCCTTGCTTCCTAAGACTGTTCCTCTCCATTGTTGAGAGGTCAGAGCACAGTTAGCTCTGCCACAAGTACTGCTGAACTGATAACAGATTTTTTGAGTTTACACTGTGAAGCTGCTGCGGTAGAGTTGTCCAAGGAACCTGAATGAGCCTGTTAGTGCTCAAGTTCTGTTGGTGGCCTTGTCTAAAAGATGGCCCCATCTTTGACATCAGTGGGCAGTGAGCTACAGGGGACTTCACTAAGCACTGTGCCATTGGCAAATTCTCAGGAAACCATGCTCTCCTTGGCAGGGTACATTCCTGTTGGTGTGGAAATATGTAATTTGCTTCAAGATAACTGTGTTTTGTGGGAAGTGCTTGAGGGAGTCTCCCAGAGTGAAAGGTGAGCTTGTGAATTATCACTCAAGACCCTGTTTACTGGTAAGTACCTTGTGATTGTGTGCTTTTCAGTGTGTGGTGTGTCTGGACACATCATACAGCTGTGTTGGAAAATACCTTATTATGCAAACAAATAGGTTGAAGGAGATGCCTTTTTTTGCTAAAAGAACAGGTTAACATTGAGGTGTAATTTGTAGTTGAGATGCATGTTACAATCAAGGAGAGGAGTTGAAAGGTGCCTTTAAAAGTATCTGTTCTTTCTCTGTCTTTACCCGAAGAAAAGTTAGTTTAAATACTGTAGTAGAGAGTTTGACACCACATTTAAATGTTTGAGTGCTGTTGGCTCACAGAGGTTGGTGGAGATCAAGGTAAGTCCTGTCTGTGTTACTGTCTCAGCTTTTATCATCAGCAGGGGTGCCCTCACTAGCAGTCCTCTCAAGGGTGGCACATTTTCATACCAGTAATTTGCTTTAATAAAACTTCAGTAGATCCTGGTCCAGCCTTTGAATAGAAATTTAATTTAAAAAGAAAAAACCCCAACATGTGAAAGAACATATTTGAGAACATGTTTGCTCTTAAGAACTCCAGCAAAATTTTGAGATATTATATGAAATTTTCCTAATCTGTTAAGTACATGTAACTGGAATTAAATGTGAATTGATGGGGTGTTTTGCTCATGTGGTTGTGCTTCTGTATAAAACAAAAAGAATCCTGAATTGGCTTCTGTTTCTTCATTGGTAAACAGATTTTTAATAGATTCAGGTTCCTGTTCTGTGATCTGACATCAGGGAAGGGCCCTTGAAGCACCAATAAATGTTCTTTTGTTTATTTGTGTGTGTGTTAGAGAGGGAAAGAAAAAAAGGCTATGTCCAATTGAATTGGAGGGTAGAACAGCTAAGTAAAAGAACCTTAACACATCATCATAAAGGAGGGGTAGTATCTGCATTTTCCTTTGTAAGTAGGTGCTTATAAAATGGATCCATTCTTTGAACCTGTTGCTTTTCAAACCTGTTGTATGCACTAGTGATGTCAGAACGGGTGTGTCTTAATGACTGCTCAGCTGAGGTACCCGTCTGTTAGTGTCTTCTAATGTTTGAATTGAGTAAATTTTAGCCCAACATCAGTAGAAAATAAAGCTTGTTTCACTGTGATTTGGATGCTCTGCTGTGTATTTGGCCTTGTGTCACTATTGGGAGATAGAGCTGTCCATTGTATTAGGTGAAGCCTGTTCTTTCAGGTGATGCTGATTTGGGAACTATGTAAGAAATAAAAACTTGTTTATAATTCATGTGGCAGCGTCCTAAGTTAGTTTTGTCAATGCAGATTTTATTTAGGTGGGAGAGGACTTTTCTCCATTATTAATTACTACTTGTGTCTCAGGACAATAATGGTTGTTGCTTGTCACATACATCAGTACAAAAGGTTCCAACTGTTTCAAGCCTTTAAGTTACTGGTTTGCTGGGTGGGAGGCATTGTTTGTTGGTTTTGGGTTTGTTTCCTCCTCCCCTGCCTTGGTATTGGAGGTGAATCCCTTGCAGTAATTTTAAAATTACTGAGTACAGGCTACATTTTCTCTAGTGTGTCTTGTGAGTTCTTTTTGAAGTAATTTGTGCCCTTTCTGTTTTATGGCACTGAGGTGCAAAAGTGTTGCTTTGGTAGCTCTCACATCTGGTTTGTTCATTATTGTATGACTTGACTTGGTCTGGTTTTATTTTTGACATCTTCAAAATATCATCACTAGGAAGGAGACTTTCAGTGATGTCTGACAGGACAATACTGAGATTCTGTTGAAAAGTCCTTGCATATTCAGTAGAGTTTTACGAGCAGAATACAAAGTTACACTGCCTTTATGTAAAAAAAGAGTAACATCGAATAGCCTAAGTGTTTGTTTTGGTTATCTTTTAGAACAAGACAACTGAAAATGAAGTACTAAAACCAGGGGGTTTTTACCTCTGGCACTTAAAAGCAGATGAAACCATTAGACATCGTAGTGCTTAGCAAAACAATTTTTGAGGTCAATGAACCATCTTTAAATGCCAGTAGCCTCCCTGTAGTAAATGAAAAAAAAAATATATCAAGTACCTTTTTGTGTTTACCTTGTACCAGTTGGTGAAAACTTGGAGAAAATGCAGGAAAATAAGCGGAGAACTGAAAAGCAGGGGAGTCTGCTTCCCAGAAAATGATGGTGTCCTGCTGTTCCAGGTCACTATATAGAGAGAGGCCCTAGAACCAACCTCTTCTGTTCAATGGCTCTGAGCCACGCATTTAGTCTTCAATACTAAAACACATAATTTAGTCTTCTATACTAAAATTTTTGAATACACATGGTCTTCTCTTTTAGCCTGTATATTTTAAGGTACAAATTTTATTCCTTCCATATCCAATTCCTGTTTTTGTTAAACAGACATTGCTCAGTAAGGAAGATTAATTGAAATAAACAAAAAATAGTTTTGGACAGTTTTCACATCATATTTGAAAAAGGGCTTCTGCATGCACAGTTGCATAAAAAAGTGATGTCATTGCTTAAGTGTTTGTGTAGTACATATTTCTGATTAGTAAAGAATGTTTTTACACTGAATTTGGTAATAAATCTGTGTACTTGGAAACCAGCATATTTTATAGTTGCCAACCTATGAAAATCAACATTTTTTCAGGAAAACAGTAGAAATACAAATGCAATACAGAATTAAAAGCTTTCAAATAAAGTTCAGAAACTAAAATTATCTGTTTCAAATAGCAGTGATTTTAAATTAGTCTGCTCTGAATGGCATAAATTGAATTAATCAACTGTTGAATTTCTTCAGGGTTTTACACTGTTGTTGCTGTCTTGTCATACTGTTGTGTATCAATATAGAAACCAGCTCCATGCCTTGACCTATTGCTTTGCACTTCCCCACCTGATTTCTCTCCCCAGAATAGCTGTAATAGGGTGAAATAATCTCTCTAGGGCAAGTTGAAGTCTGGGCCATATTATGTTGCAGAGCAGTGGAGAAGCAGCTATATATGCTAACAGCTAAAACCCAGCTGTGCTTTTTATTCTGGCCCTGCAGCCAGCTGGCACTGAGTGAAAGCCTCTGACCTTCCAAACCAGGATGGGCACGTCCTAACTGCCCGTTGAGTCCCAGGTCCATGCTGACACCTGAGATGTGCTTGGAAGCAGTCCAGAGAGTGTGAGGTGGCCTGGGTCAGTGGTGTTCTCTGATGGGGAGACGGCGGGGTCCTTCAGCACCACTTCCTGTGGGAGTGTGGACTTGGCTTTGGTGTCCCAGGGCATAATAACTTGCTGACAGAGCATCCAGGAGATGAATGAATGCTGCTGCTGGCTGAGGTCACTGCCTCTCTGCTTTATCCCTTGGTCACCGTTTCAGATGCCAGTTGGTACAGGCTGCAATGTAATTTATCTTTCCCACAAGATTTATTTGAATACCTTGTAAAATAATAAGAGAGTTGTTGACTTGAGGGCAGGTTATACTGAGATGTGGAGGCATTTGTTGCCTTAGACCGTATTAATGATCTAAACAAATGCTTCAGTTTGTCCATAGTGAGGATCAAGGCCTGAAAATAAAGAAAAAAAAAGCCCAAAATACTCAGTGTCCATTTCAGCTGAGAAATAGATATATAATTGTGTTATATAGCTGGAACATGTTTTAAAAAATCTGGAATACTGAAGATTTTAGGACAGAGATAGAGCCAGTCCAGTACAAATAAATCTCATCTGATTCTATCACGTAAAAGCTGTGTGTAGGAGGTTCCAATTTAGTTGAATTTGTAGAAGTGGTCTTAAAATTCTTACACTTTGATAAGAGAAATTGATATTTAACTGTGTAATTTTTTTTGCATTCGGTTAAATGCAAACCTGTCTTATAAATTATTAGTGAAAAAATTTAAACCTTTTACTAAGTTTATTTTAGTGTAATTCCACAAACTTGTTGCAATGTACTATGTATTGAGGTAAAAAAGTGCTACCAGGATTAGTGAAATCCATGTTTATTATTGCTAGTGGGATTTAACAGCTAGAAACAAAGGGAACAGCACCAGGGGGCTGTGCAGTGCAGTAGTAGTCTTGAACCCCAATTCGTACAACTCTGAAGGTGTAAAAACAAATTTATTTTGACAATTGAAAGAATTTTTATTCTGGATAGAAAGATGACCTGAGGAAAGGAAGAAACATTTTTTCTTTTTCTTACTTTAGGGTGAAAATAATATTTGCAGTTACTTCCTCGTACCTAGTGTATGAAATATATATATATGAATACCTGGAGAACTAGTTTAAGAGGTCAGCTAAAATGTAGCATTTAGTGCATTAGTAGCCACCCTTACACTCAACTGGTGTAGAAAAGTTAATTTTCTAGGTACAGATAAAAATGTGGAAAAAAAGAGACAAAAGAAAGGGCAGGGTCTTCACTTATTAAAGGTTTGAATATCATAAAAGTACTCATGAAATGGGGAAAAGCCTCCGTACTTAGTTTGGCAAGAAAAGATAGTGAAAATAATAAAGTATTAGGTAGGTTTTGCCCAATACTTCCCCTGTTGCTGAAGTTGATCTGGTCTTGTTTAAAGTGCCCCCAAAAGGCATTTGCAACTGAATGTTTCAGTCACACATGTAATTTTTGTACAGCATTGACAGTAAGTGGTCTCAAAACAAAGGTGAGCTACAGTTTTTCAGATAAAAGATTTAATTTGACAGAAGTATGCAAAATACAAGCTTGTGTTCATCTCTGCGTGGCCTGGTGCCCCCTGATGTTGTGTGCAGCTCTCTGTGTGGGGCACTTTTGTAGAGTGATGCTCTCTTCGTATGCAGTCATGCAGTTCCTTGTGTGAGCAGGCAAGCACAAGATGCCTTTGCAAGCAGGTTCCACTCCAGTTGCTTTGTGTGTGTGCCGAGAGCAGGCTCTGTCCGTGGGGTGCGTGTGTCCCACTCCCTCGGAGCCGCTGGCCTTGTTCCTGGCTGGCCACCCAAGTGGCACTGGCTGCTTTGAACTGGTTTGCTCTGAAGCAGAGAGGCTCTATTCATCTATTCTGTATTGCACTCAGCTGTGAGCCACAACTGGGTCCTGTATACTGCTCCTGTGACCCCAGGGAATGAATTTTTCTCTTTAAGTTTGGAGTGTTTGAAACAACCTACATGCTTGATGTTTTAATAGCGCGAACTCAAGGATTGTATTTTAAATTCCACGAGGATGTATTCATTGAGTGGAAAGCCTGTTGAGAAGTTCTTAACAGATTGGGTAGGATGGAGGGGGTCACACTGAGTGCATTCCTACCCATACTGGGTTTTGGGAACAGCTTCTGGAGTGAGGCATTCCCAGAACTGTGCCTAGCTTTTGTCTTCAGAGAAACTGTTTGGAGCAGTGCAGGTGGCTGCTGTCAGGTCTTCCATGTGTAACAGGTTAGGTGCGTGCCAGAGGTACAAATGGCTGGAAGGAACTGGTGTGTGCCATTATGGGCACACCTGCCTGTTCTGCTGTGCCTCAGCAAATTCATGTAGAGCTGCCCCTGGAGCTTTACTTTGAGCAGGCTGTGGAGCTCTGCTGCCTGCCATCTGGACCTAGGGCTGCTGCTGCCTGCTCAGTGAGGATATATACAGCATGGCAAAAATAATTTCTCATGATTTTAAGGGACAATGTGGTAATTGTGTGGTCATATTTATTTTTCTTTCTCAGANTCCTGGCTGGCCACCCAAGTGGCACTGGCTGCTTTGAACTGGTTTGCTCTGAAGCAGAGAGGCTCTATTCATCTATTCTGTATTGCACTCAGCTGTGAGCCACAACTGGGTCCTGTATACTGCTCCTGTGACCCCAGGGAATGAATTTTTCTCTTTAAGTTTGGAGTGTTTGAAACAACCTACATGCTTGATGTTTTAATAGCGCGAACTCAAGGATTGTATTTTAAATTCCACGAGGATGTATTCATTGAGTGGAAAGCCTGTTGAGAAGTTCTTAACAGATTGGGTAGGATGGAGGGGGTCACACTGAGTGCATTCCTACCCATACTGGGTTTTGGGAACAGCTTCTGGAGTGAGGCATTCCCAGAACTGTGCCTAGCTTTTGTCTTCAGAGAAACTGTTTGGAGCAGTGCAGGTGGCTGCTGTCAGGTCTTCCATGTGTAACAGGTTAGGTGCGTGCCAGAGGTACAAATGGCTGGAAGGAACTGGTGTGTGCCATTATGGGCACACCTGCCTGTTCTGCTGTGCCTCAGCAAATTCATGTAGAGCTGCCCCTGGAGCTTTACTTTGAGCAGGCTGTGGAGCTCTGCTGCCTGCCATCTGGACCTAGGGCTGCTGCTGCCTGCTCAGTGAGGATATATACAGCATGGCAAAAATAATTTCTCATGATTTTAAGGGACAATGTGGTAATTGTGTGGTCATATTTATTTTTCTTTCTCAGATTTGAAGGAATATATTATTTAGAAATCAAAATGAGTCTGTACAATGCATAAAATGCATGTGGGCACTGTCCTGTACCTGTGCAGTTCTCCTGTGCAATCATTAACAATGTGTTTTACCATTTGGTGACTTTTGTCTTGCTTAACAGCCTTGCATGACACTTGTTTAGAGAAATACACATCTTTTCCTTAAGAAGCAGGCAAAGATACCAATCATGCCTTTTATATTTTGACTTGCTTTAAATTGCATTTATTGCCAGATGAGATCTTGTCTTACCAACTTGTCATATCTCTCCTTGAACATCATTTTGTAGTTAGTTTCTTTGTGAAAATACAGAGAAAGCATACTAGACTCCTGAAATCTTACAGTAATATTTCAGATATTACTCTAAAGGATGAACCATTTCCTCCACCTTAAAATATTAAGCCAGCATTGCTTCAGCTTGCTTTGCAAGGCTTAACTGTATCTGCAGTTATTTAAGTTTCAGTTATGTGATATTTCATGGGCATCTATTTAAACATACAACTATTATTTTTAGTTGAAATATAGACTATATAAAGACTTAAAAGATGTGGGATCAAGGTGGACAACCTTGGCAGCAATGGCCTTTGAACCAACAGCAGTGGATGCAGTCATTTCAGCACCAGCAAGATCCAAGTAAGTATATGGAAAGCTTTGTGGATTAATTCTTTTAATATGTTGTCATTTGAATTTTTGAATCTTTGTAACATAATATGACTCACAGTTGCCTTTTGTAGCTGCTCTCAAGATGATGCGTTTATGATGCTTTTCTGAACTAGAAAAAAATAGAAAACATACAAAACATACATTGATTCCAAATGTTTTCACATAGTTAATACATAATATGCAAATACAGGCAAGAAACCTGAGTTATCCTAGACAAATTACCAACATTTTACCAGTCATATAGATCAACATTTAGACCTCATTTACCAGATCTGTATCCCTGTCAATTCTTCAGCCAAGGTGAATCCTTTGTTTGAGAGAATCTGCTTTTTTATTTGGTACCTGTTTGACAGAAGTACTAATGCAAATATATATACAGAAAAAAACCTCACTGGAAGAGTAATATGATTCTTGATTTAGGTTACAGCAGTGATAATCATGATCTCTTGTTTGGACTTCTTTTTTCCCTACCAAAACCAACAAATGCTTTAAACAGTAGAACATAATATACCTTAAATTGAGAATGAAGTGACAACAATTCAAAATATCAAGAGAAATAGAGAAATGGATGAAAATGCAGGTGTGTATTTAATACTAAGGCAAAGTGATCAGGCACAGGGTTTTTACTGTCACTTTAATTTCTGTTCAATTCACTGGAGAGTTTTTCTGACTTGATAATAAGCAGAAGACATACTAGTGTTCTTATCTGAGAGTGCAATTTATTTATTTACTGGTAGGAATGGCAGTAAAGAAAAAAATGGGAGAGAGAACCGTAACAATATACGGCAAGGGTTATAGGAAGAGTGTTCATTGAAAAAAAAAATTCTAACTATGTATCTTTCTTACTCTCAAATCTTCATGAAGTTATAATTTAAGGATATGTATATTAATTTCTGATGTCAAAATTAGCTCACTTATGAAAAAAGTGCATTACTACCACCCATTCAGTGCTGATGGGAATGTAAAATAATCTGCTTTATGACGTTTTGAACATATGCAGAGCAGCTGTACTTCAGCAAGTCTGTACACTGACATTTGCTTGGTTTCTTTTACTGTACACTGTGAGTAAGTTTTAATGGTGCTCACAGTACTTGCTGAAGGTAAATGTTGCCCGTTTATCTTGAGCAAAGACTGTAAAACATGTAATTGAGAAAGAGTGTTAAACTTCAGACATGTGAGTTCTAACCTTTTTAACTTCCTCTGTTTATTTTAGGCCAGATTGACTGGGCTGCATTAGCTCAAGCATGGATTGCTCAGCGAGAAGCCTCAGGGCAACAGAATGTAGTGGAACAACAAGGAATGATGCCAAACGGACAGGATATTTCAGGAATAGAGTCTGGTCCAAACAACCATAATAATTTTCAGGGGGATCCCAATTTCAACAGAATGTGGCAGCCAGGTTTGTTTCCTTTCCTGTTCATTCCTTTTTTTCATGTTTCTTCATTTTATTCTTGTCAGACATTTTTTGGTATGAACATGCCCTGTCCCCCAGGCTTCAAAATTCAAAACTACCAGTTGACTTAACTTATTAATTACAGCTGCTCCTTAGAGAGCTACTGTTGCCTCTCTTGTAGTGTAATATGTGCTTCTGGCATGATCTTGACATGTAGAATGAGTTCACAATATAATTGATAGATGATGGCCTTAGGTGTCTTAAAATCTTTAAAAAGGGAGATCAGCAAAATTTTGTGTGAAAAATATGTTTTTATTATGTTTCATATACTTAGAATTTACTCTTTTTTACTTAGGTATCTGATTGTCAGCATTTTTCAATTATTGCAAGTTAAAGTTGGCTTCTGTTAGTATCGATAATTTTCAGTTCCTCAAAACTGCAGTTTTTTCCAAAAATTATTTTTCTTTTTAAAACTTCTCAAGATACCACTGGTAATAAGAATGGGATAGAAATTGGTTATTTTCTGCTAAGAATTTTTCCGAAGTTGTTTTCTGAAAGCTGGGTTATGACACTACACTATAATGCAATTTGAGGTGTTCAGTTGTTTTGGGGAAAACTGCTCTTCATGCTTGATTCTGTTAATGGTTGAAAGACTAATACTCCCAGTTTTCATTGTCACTCTCCAAATTTATTGAAATGTAACATTTAATCCAAGTAGGCTTAATATGTTACTGGCGGTTCTTATATGTGTGTAATAAAAGGGAGGTAGCCATCAGGTTTCACCTACCTGCACTGGGCCATGAGTTACCGTAGGCACATGTTAAGAATTTTAAACTTTTCTACGTGGCAGAGTGTATTCTAGCTGTATTTCTGTACAGTATGTAGAAATTTTCACAGAAATAGAAAAACTATGATAACACTTTTTAGTTGCTACGGTAATGGATCCAATTAAGATGCAGATGGGAAGGACAGTAAAAATTAGAAAAATGTACTAAAGGACTGGATGGAAGGTGGGAATTAACTTGAGAGGCTAGATACTAATTCTGTTACTGGTGAAAGTTAAAAGGCAGCTCTGTCACGATCTGGAAGTATCTGTATAGTGCACATAAATTTTGTCTTTTTAAGGACAAAATTTAAGTCAAAAATTATGGCCACATGAGCTATTAATTCATTCCTTAGACCCTTTTCACTCTGTTAGCCAATTGTAACGTATGTTTGAGGGCTTATGACTACAGCTTATTCTACGACCTCTGCTAGATATTGGACAGTCCAAGAAATCATCCATTATCAAGACACAAGACTTTGGAGCATAGGTTTCAGTGGTTGTGCTGCTTTCAAAACCATTTTCTTTCCATAATAGGTATTTCAAGTTTATTATGCAAAATAGTAAAATAGCTCCTTGCTTTCAAATTTGAAGTGGAGAAGTAGGAGCAGTTTTTTAACAGTTTAAACAATTTAAACAAGTCCTGTGGTGAGCTCACTATCACTAGAAATTTATAAAAACAAGTTTACAGGGTGTCTGTGCCTGGCTAGTTCTGTCCCCATACTGCATGTTTTAGTTCAGCTATAGCCATTTGTATTTCCTTCATTTAGTTAAAGAAATTATTGAGACAGTGTAATAGAGTCTGTAGATTGATGATTCTTCATTACTTTATCATCTGTGATGCTTTGAGGAACCTTGTGATAAATACAAGAACACTGAGTGATCGGTGACTCATACAAATTATACTAACTTGGTATTGACTTGTATTCTAAATCCTAAACAGAATGGGGAATGCCTCACCAACCCCCTCACCCACCTCCAGATCAGCAGTGGATGACTCCAACCCCAGGTCAAATGGAAATTGTTCCTCCGTCTGAAGACAGCAACAGTCAGGACAGTGGGGAATTTACTCCTGACAACAGGCATATATTTAACCAGAACAATCACAACTTTGGGGGACCTCCCGATAACTTTGCAATGGGGCCAGTGAACCAGTTTGACTATCAGGTGAAACATATTTGTTGCTTTAATATTGTAGACGCGCAGAGTCCCTTCCGTGGATGTGTTCCTCTAATGTCATCTAGCGGCGACTTTCATTCTTCAGTTCTACAAACATCTACAGAATCTGTTATCTGCTAAGATACATTTTTACCAAACACTTTACAGAAGAGACTTTAGAGTTCTCAGTTATGTTCAGAGGCCAAAGGGTTTTATTTTTCTGCAGTAGTAATGAGAAATGACTGTTGTCTGCAATATTAAAATGAATCACTGTGTTCCAGTATAAAAATTAACATTATGTAGCTTTGTGTTAAAAAAAAAGAGGAGAAGGAAAAAAAATAAAGTTCAGAAAGATAAGCTTAAATACACTAGATAATGTACCACAGGAAACAGTCCTGTATTTGCAGACAGATAGACTGGATGATCCATTGATCTTTTCCATATCTATCTACTGTGATTCTTTGAATAAACAATGGTATTTCTGAAAAAAAAATCCATATCCACTTTTTTCTTCATTCTGGCATATAAGTTGTATAGCATAATAAACATGTAGCTGGTTTTATAATAATAGCAGGGTGCATTGCACAGATCTTTAAACACAAAGAGGTTTTGTATCTTCCCTCTATTTTCAGTATTTTTCTTTCAAAACTCCTGATATAAATGACAAACTAGCTGTTTAAAAACCTACCTCCTGTTCACAAACAAATCCAAGGGAAGATGGGCAGAAATGTTTTTTTTTTTTTATCTTCTAGGCTATTTTTTTATCTTCTAGGTTATTTTTCCTGTTACAATTCTCTTGTTCAACAGTTTTGTTAAATAGGGAACCAATAATTTTCCAATACATTAGTTAATTATAATTTTCTTTGTTTATTGTCATGGGACAAACTCTTAAAATTAGCTTCTCTAAATACTACAGAAAACTTGTTTTGCAGTGAATGAAAGAGAGATGCTTAACCTGAAATAGTAGTGAAGAGTGCTTCAGTACTAGTGAGTTAAATACTCAGTAGAATATTTGATGCTATACCATTTTTCTTAAACACTCTCTTCTTAAATAGTTTCATTAGGCATTTCTGGGCAGTAAATATTGAAACAAAAAACTCTGCATGTATGCCTCAAGACTTACAACTTTTGGACTGTGTACAGCTTGCCCAGAATTTTAGTACAGGATCTGTACTAAAATTGCATATTTATGCATTTAATATTTTAATCAGTCATATTAATAAGATCTGTGAAGGATTACTGGAAAGTGCACAGTGAAAAATTCTTACGTAATAAAAGGCCGAACTTTAAGTTTTTGTTTCATGCTGTAGTTAAAAGACTGCTAACATAGGTAGACTTTTAAATCTTAGTTTTGTACACTCTTTATTTAACTGCATGCTCTGGTGCTAAGCTGGCACGGAACTGATGGAGATAGATGGTGATTATAGGGCTTAGTGTTTAGCACAATATGAAAGGAGATTGGTTGAAGCCCTTTCAGGTTTTTTAAGTATCCCTGCTTAAATCTAGGTTTAGTCATTAAATATTTAAAGGAAACTTGTTTCTTGGGGACCACAGTAAAAGAGATTGAGAGATTTCAGTAGCATAGAAATCGTGGATTCCTACTTGCATGGATTTTTGTAGACCGACTTGCTCACATGCTGCATTTAGTGTTACCATGTGAAGAAAAATAAACTGCATTACTCTTTCAGCATGGGGCTGCTTTTGGTCCACCTCAAGGTGGCTTTCACCCACCTTATTGGCAGCCAGGACCACCAGGGCCACCAGGTCCTCCAGCACCTCCTGCACCTACTCAAAATCGAAGGGAAAGACCCTCGTTCAGAGATCGACAGCGTTCACCTATTGCGATGCCTGTGAAGCAGGAGCCTCCACAGATTGGTACATGTTAACCACTCCTTAATGAAAAAATGTAAAAGCTGTGTTTTATAAAGAATTGCAAAATTTGAAGACCTTTGTCTTTTTAATAGAAAGTAAAAGAGCAGGGAAAGAAAAAGCCATTACAAATGTTTTTTTCCCCACAATCCGATGTGGAACTTGTTTTGATGGGGGTGGGGGGGTTTGCTTCTTTGTTTTGGGGAATATTTTTGTTCTTTTTTTGGGGGGGAAGGTTTTTTTTCATCTTGCAAAACTGTAAACCTTGCTTATGTAGATGCTGTGAAGCGTAGAACTCTGCCTGCCTGGATTCGTGAGGGCCTGGAAAAGATGGAAAGAGAAAAACAGAAAAAATTGGAAAAAGAGAGAATGGAGCAGCAACGTTCACAGATGTCTAAAAAAGAGAAAAAGGGAAGTGAGGAGGCTGAAGAAGGGGATGGCCCACGGTTACCTCAGAAAAGTAAATTTGTAAGTAGAAGGGTTTGTTTTTTGCTCAGGTTTGTATTTCCTGAAAGGTATCACCTTTTTAGTCTCTTCAAAGGAGAGACTGTGTTCGTGGTTACCTCATTGGTTTTGTTGCTTAAAGTAAGGTTAAGCTGCTGCTCTATTGATAATTACTTGATGTTTTGAAGTTTTTAATGGCTAAGAGGTAGAAGTATATAATTTGGTCTGTAGTAGCAAAGAAACAAGGATGAAATTGGACTTTTTTTTCCCTTTTTTTTCCCCTTCCTTTTGGAACATACAGATCCTTTGAAAGAATTCTAAATCAGCAGCTGAAAAAATTCAAATACCTGTATTTGCTAAACTGAGCCAATTTAGGAAGCCTTGCATTGCCTTCACTTCAGCAGTTATCTTGTTTGTAGTTCAAAGTACATGTTTGGCAGGGAACTGACAACTAAGTATTTTCTTAGCTTGTGTGGGTAGAGGTACCCGCATATTTTTAGGAAGGGAGAAAATAAATGATTTTATGATAACTGTAATACAGATTTCAGTACAAAGTAAATGAAATTGGCTATTACAAATAGAGACTAAGGAGCTTGATGTTTAAGTTTTTCCTGAAATGTGTGATGCTGTTCTTGTAGGACAGTGATGAGGAAGATGAAGATGCTGAAAACACAGAGGCTGTAAGTGTTGGGAAAATCAGCAGGAGTCCATCCCCAGCTCCTCAAGAGGAGCAAAGTGAACCAGAAATGACAGAAGAAGAAAAGGAGTATCAAATGGTATTAATAATGTTGTTCTCACTAAGTATTTCTGTTTAATTGCTCATATTTTTCGGGCATATCAACGTAAATCACTTTTTCTATGCCTGATACTGTCAACAGA
Organism: Ifrita kowaldi; assembly: GCA_013398055.1. Taxonomy (NCBI): domain Eukaryota; kingdom Metazoa; phylum Chordata; class Aves; order Passeriformes; family Cinclosomatidae; genus Ifrita; species Ifrita kowaldi. Next base: position 125,412 of record VZRS01002417.1, read on the forward strand.
GGTACAGTATGCATTGTACACTAAAGCTGGGTTATACTTGCATGTCTCTTCATCATGCAGTCTTTCTCATGGAAACAAGGGTATCGGTTATATTACTCATATATAGCACAATAGTGAAAGAATGTAATTCAGTTTGCATTGATCTTTATTAATTCTATGGTTTTGCTTCACTTACCAAATTTCTGAAAACTTCTAGTGATTAAATGCACCCATCTCAAATCTATGCTTCAACCTCAGTTCCTGTGAAAGGGAATTCAAGAAAGGTATTCTCGCAAAGAAGTGCTACAAACTTAAATCCTAGATCAGCAGCAGTTTCACTGTGTCTGCACAACCTTCATACTTGGAAATGACAGTTGCATGCAAATTGTACAACTGAATCCTTGTTAATTAAGGTCCTGAATTCTACTAAGTTCGATGAATGTATTTTTGTAGGGCATGTGGCCCAACATAAATGATTTGGAGAACTAGCTACCGTAATTTCAATTTTTGTAGAAAATATGTAATAGTAAAATGCTATATAAGTAACCTCTGATCTTTACAATCAGAAATGTGCTCTTTGTTTTTTGAAAGAATAGTTGGAATCAGTCTAAGTGCATTTCTGACTTACATATTCATTTGCTATATCATCTTAGACGTTAGGATTAGTGCCCTGGATAGCTGCATGCAATACATGCAGATACAATTCACAGTCAAAATACAAACTTTAGGTTGTGAAATCAGGTCACATTTAAACAGCTTCAGTCTTTGGTTTTTTAGTCATGTCTCTTGAAAGAAGTCATTAAATAAAATATGCAGGAGACCACTTTCATAGTCATCAAAAGAAGTGAAGCTGTATGGATATAATTTGAATGCAGCATTTATTCAAGATGTTTTGGCCTTTAATTGTATATGCAATTTTCTTCAGATGATGCTGACAAAAATGCTGCTGACAGAGATTCTCTTAGATGTCACAAATGAAGAAATCTATTATGTGGCCAAAGATGTTCACCGTAAAGCAACTAAAGGTATGCCGGGTTTGGGTTTTTTTTTTTTCTTTTTAGTTTCTTCTGCGAAAATTCTGTATTTGCATGTCTTTAGAACATTTAACCTCCATAGTTCTCCCTCAAGAACAATTCCAGTATAATGCATCCAACTTGGTAGAGTTCAAATCCAGTAATCATGTACTGTCGTCTTGTGCAGTGTATTGTGAGTTACTTGAGTTATTCCATTTTTTGCATACAATTCATTTCAGTTAAAATGGTACCTGTGTGTTAATGGCTCTTGAGTTGTAGCTGTTCCTTACTACTATCATCTTTATCTCAAAGCTGTTCAGAAGTGAAAAGAGATGAACTTTGAGTCCTCAATTAGTAATTAACTTGCTTTCACTATTAACATGTATTGTACTTACAGAACAGATTATTTTAACGTAACAGTTAATCTAAGTATGTAACTACTGAAGTTGAAAATTATGTGCAGATGCTGTAACTTGGAAAGTGATTTATGAGTATCTATTTGGTTTTTTTCTGTTCACTGTTAATTTGCAGTTAAATTCTAAAACTTCATGGTCAAAAAATCTAGAAGTGGTTTTAAATGGATGATGCGTTTTTAATGTTTCTTCTCTCCCTCCAAAGAACAGCAATAGTAGTAGATTTAACAATACCATAGACTCATGACTATGAAATCGTGGCTATTTGTGTTAACATGTTGTTCCTGTTGTTGATGTGATACAAAGCTCCTGCAAAACAGCTGGCACAGTCCAGTGCACTGGCTTCCCTCACTGGACTCGGTAAGTATGTTCCTTATTTTTGAGAGGGCTTAAAGGGGGAGTTACACTTTTGCCTTGCGTTTCTAGAAATTGCATTTTGAAACTAGATTTTAATTGCCTGGGAGTATGGGTCACTTTCTGATAACTTTATCATTATCAGCACCTTTGTTTGTTCCACAGGTGATCCTACTGATATATAGTGGGATAGTTGCTGGAGTAAAGGACTAGGCAGTGATTTAGTGTATGAGAATCTTGCCCTAATTTTGAAAATCCATAAAAATTTTAGATAAGTTTACTTTTGAAAGTATTATAGTTTCAGAAGCACACTGCAGTCTTCAAAGAAAGGAATACTATTTCATACTTTTCTTCTATTTTGATCCATACAAACCAGAGGGGAAAGTTGATAGAAGACTAATGTGAAAGTCTATAAATAAAAATATTGTAATCTTTGCAATTATTATTTTCTTGGAAAGCTACATAAACACAAAGGCTCCCATATCATATACTACCAGAAACAACACAGGAAAGAGAGATTGAAATTCCAGCTTGAGACTCAACTGCAAGAGATTTCTCCCAACATGACTTTTATCATCTAAAATGTACTACAGCAGTGTCAGTGATCAGTTATATGTTCATTACATGGAATATTGATGAATTAGATTGAATGTTATCATCACAAGTATTCATGTTTCAAAACTAACTCAGTAAAGATCCTAAGGACCTCAGACTGAAAGAAACCCATGTCAGATGTTTAAATTGACTTTATCCTTTTCAGTCCAGTAGTTACTAATATCTCTGGGGGAGAAGAAAGTCTGTTTCTATTCCATCTCCATACCTGTCAAAGTGCAGTGTTTTCTAAATCATATGGAAAAATTGGTATGGCATTCAGAATTTCTGTAGCCTTGGACTACGGAGGCAGCTGAAGTCATTTCAGAGATGTCTTCTGGGAAAGATCCCAGGCATTTTCTGTCCGGTTGCTGATACAGAGGCAGGCACTGTTACAGTCTCCACAGGGAGCTTTTTTGCGTTTCCATACAATGGAAAAAAAGTACCATGGTCACAGTGGTTGCTTGCTGAAAATAGACAAGCTGTTCCAGAAGGAGTAGAACCAGACAGTGAGCATCAATGCAGATACGGGGGCCTTGAACACACTGGCAAACAACACTGGCACTTTACCAGAATAAAGTGACTTCTTCAGAGACGAGGAAGTGAAGGAAGGGCAATGTTACTCTCCTCTTTGCCTCACAGAAGTATTAAGAACAAAGCTTAACCTTTCCTCGTGATAGACTGGACTTTATGCACGCAGGTGGACTGGGTGGTTATGGATCAGGAGACAGTGAAGATGAGAGGAGTGACAGAGGCTCTGAATCATCTGATACTGATGATGAGGAATTACGACACAGAATAAGGCAAAAACAGGAAGCATTTTGGAGAAAAGAGAGAGAACAGCAACTACTACTAGAAAAACAGCTAGAAGGTAAATCTTATAATGTCTTCTTACTGTACCACTGTATGTGGAGTTTGCTACTTATTGTATGTAAATTGATGGCAAAGAAACATGTTCTAAGCCAAAAATACAAAACTAAATATATAAATAATGTATTTTTAATTAAAATTTTTAAAAACCCCAAAACCCTGTGATTTACTTCTGCTTCTCTGTACAAGGTAAGGTTTGTCCATTTGTACAAATAATGTAGGTCAAAAGGGTAGCACAGTCAGCTCCCAGTGCTGAAGAGCTGTCTGGAGATGGATGCAATGTTAAGAAGTCACGAACCAAGTTCACAGGCTGGAGGAGAAAGTGCTGTTACGCTAGAACTTCAAATTGATGGTTTCCTCCTTTAACTTTTTATTTTAAGGCCTGAAAATAAGACATCTGGAGCCCTTAATAAAAGGCTGGACTAGCTAAACTTTTGGTTTTCTTAATATTCCTATCTCTGAGTGTTTTAAGATGTATGCATAAAAGGATAGCCATATGGAGAGTGACTGAGTGGTGGCCTGTGACCTCTGTCTTCTTAGCGCAGGAAGCCAGATGTCAGTGTGGAGACATCTCCATGGGATTATTTGCAGAAATACAAATCTAGAGTGTAAAGCAGCTGATTCTATACATCCAAAATACTGAAGAATGCTGATGCAGAGTCTCACTTGTAGCAGTGTTTTGGAAAGGCAGAAGATTTCTAATGGACAATACAGCCTCTTCTAACATACACTGGCTTCTGCCTGCATTGCCTAATAACTCAGGGACCAGCTGGAATTGTTTCACAGGTTAAATTTGACCATCAGCTGCCATTTGGACCACTCTGGGTTTCTGGAAGCCGCTTTATTCCCTAAATTAACTCAGGAAATGATGGCCCACATCAAAACGCCATTTTTAGGCAAAAAATATTGTATGTCAGTTATTTTTTCTGGATTCAATTTCAAATGGGGAGATAAAGTTGGCAGTGATGCAAAGGATCCTAGGTTGAATAGAAATAATTTTTATTTTGGAAACCTCTGGGAAATGTTCTGAGGATGTCACTGTGTGAGAAATACAACTTCTTCAGACCAGGCAGTAATCCTCAAACCCAGATGAATGGGGCTTGAAGAAAGGCAGGAAGCATCAGTACTGCTAGAGGAGTGTTGTAGGAAGGAGAAGGGGAGAATCAGGTGTGCAGAAAGGTTGCAAAAGGAAAAGGTCGTGTGTGTAGATTAGTTTGGGAGTTCTGGTGTTCCAGGATATTTGTTTGATAACTTCATCTTAAACCACTGAAACATGAAATAACATCAAGGACTTCTAAAAATGACTGGGCTCTACACTTTTTCTAAACCAAGAGGACAACTTTTCTAGAATTACAGGAAAAAAAATAGAGTGGCTTGGAAAGTAGTTGGTATGGTGGCAGTGTTTTAATCATAAGTATTATGAGAGGTGCTTAGAAACTTGGTTTCATCAATGTAACGGTATGGAAATTACTGACATATTGCTCCAAATTAATTGCATTTTTTCTTCTGTGTACTTCCTTTTCCAGAAGAAAAGCTACAAAATGAAAAAGTTTCAAAAGACATGAATGAATTTATCAACAAAGAACAAAATAGTAACCTAGCATCACAGGAGGCAAAAGAAATTGAAGCAGATATGGTTCATGAAAAGAAAAAATCTCCAAATGCAATTGCACCTGACATAGAACTGAAGAAAGAGGGTAAAGAGAGGACAGGAAGGAGTGGGTCAAGAAGCTCTAGCAGTGGTAGCAGCAGCAGCAATAGCAGGAGCAGCAGCAGTAGCAGCACAGTATCCAGTTCATCCTATAGCACTAGCTCAGGTAGTAGTCGCAGCTCTTCACGTTCTTCCTCTCCCAAAAGGAAGAAGAGACACAGTCGCAGTAGGACACCGTCACATAAAGTTAGGCGCAGCAGAAGCAGGAGTTACTCCCACAGAAACAGGAGAGAGAGGAGTAGGAGCAGGGAGAAAATAAGGGAAAGGAGAAGATCTAGTAGAAATCACAGTGCTGAAAGAGGGGAGAGGCGGAGAAATCGGAGTCCTTCGAGAGAGAGAAGTTGGGATAGACGTAGAAGCGGCAGCCGCTCAAGAGACCGGCGAGCCAACCGTGCGAGCCGCAGCAGGAGCAGGGACAGACGTAAAGCCGAAGACCAGCGTAGAAGCCCTACTGGAAATAGGCACAAACATAAAAGTGAGGGTAAAGATCAAGAAAGGAAGAAGGAGCAGGGCGGAGGTGTAGACAAAGACAAAAAAAAGAACAGAGAAAGGGAGAGAGATCAGGAAAAGAGAAAAGATAAGCCCAAAAAAGAGGAAAAAGAAAGTAAGGCTGGCAATCATGATGACAGTAGATTAAAGAGAAAAAGAGACAGCGAAAGAACTTTCTCTCGCAGTGATTCAATATGTGTGAAAATAATAAGACAGGATTCCAGACAAGAAAGCAAAAAAATTACTACCAAAGATAGCAAAAAACGATCAGGCTCTGAATCTAGTGCAAGGAGTAGTTCTGAATCACCAGGAAGCAGTAAAGAAAAGAAGGCTAAGAAATCGAAGCATATTCGGTCATGCTCCATGGAGAAATCTCAAAGGTCTGGTAAGAAGGCAAGCCGCAAACACAAGTCTAAGTCACGATCAAGGTAGTATACTTTTTAAGTATTTTGTCTGACTTTTAAAAAGTTTTTTTATATTCGTCTTCATGTGTACGGCATATGAACTTTTTAAATAAAGTATGGTATTTATTAAACTTTTTGTCTTAGGCAAAAGTAACTTTGGAAAATCTTTTAAAACTATTAATTACTAAGCCTAAAGTGTGTGTGGGTTTGGGGTTCTTTTATTTTTTCCAATTAACTTTCTCCCCCTTTTCCTTTATTTTTCAGATCAACAACTCCTCTTCGTCGTAAACGCTGAGGAATTTATGGCACCAGTGCTATGGCGTTTAAAAATTCCATGAGTTATAAAAGGCTTGTCTCATTATAGAGGCACATTGTGGCTATGTAGGTGAAACCAGAATCCTTTTTTTATCTGTAAATAGGTGTATTTTTTCCAAATGCTGCTCAGAATTAAATACCTAATAGGATTTCTTTGTATTACATTTTTTCAAGAACGGTAGTGCTTATTAAGACTATAAAACAGGCCATTCTCTTTCAGCTGTAATGTTCTTAAAATTACTATTGAATGTACTGTGATGTCAATAAAGCTCTTTAGTTCATTTTTTGTTTAAGATTCTTGCACCTGAATTTTGTGTTAAATGGTAGAAAGTACTTAAAAAAAAAGAAAAAGGCAGCTTTTTTTGGTATAACAAATTTTTAAAGCACTTGAAAAAGATTTAACATGAAACACTTGTAATCCATGGACATGATGAAATTATTGGGGCTGTGGAAGAACAGAGAAAGGACATCATATTTTTCTTTAGATATGTGTAATAGATTTTTAATTTTTTTTTTTTGGTCTAGCTGGTACTATATGCTGTGTGTGTAAAATATGGGTCACTGTAATACAAGCTATAGTTAAACAAACTGAACCCCATTAGGAATATGTGCGATTAACTGATCTCATGTGGCAGTGTTAAGCTCTGGAACTATATTCCTCAGCCAGTTTTCAGAGAGATCTTTGGATGTTCAGGGATATTACACACGTCTCAGAATTTTAGATGTTTTTATGGAATATGCTTATAAATGTCACTCAGTACACACTGGAAAACTGACAATAGGCTAACTTTACATTTTGGCACAAGCATTAAATGCATAGTGAATATTAAAGCTGGTTCTTAGTGTTACAAGAATTGTGACTCCTGTAGAGCTAATACATTGATGTATTAGCAATGTCACTAAATTTTTGATTTTAATATTACCATGAAGTGAAAGAGGTCACTGATTACCTACTTAAAGAAATTGACTATTGCTGTAGAAACAAGACTGTGAAATAATGTAAGTAAAAAAACAAACCAACAATACCCAACTCTAGGCCAGTGATGGTTACAGAACACCGTGAATTCAGGGAGAGATCTGTGCCTAAAAGGTCTGGTGTGACACAAGTTGTGATAAAAGGCTTAACATCAAAGTAAGTTCTCTTTGATTGAATGTATCTTCTAAGAAAAAATTATACTAGTACAGGCAACTTGCAAAGCATGTCTTCATGAACAGATTAATCCATTTAACTAAATCAGAACTCAGCTCTGCACCTTTTTTCCACTGTAATTTTTTCATAAATAAGATGCAGAAATCAACTGCTTCAGTACAAAGAAATACGTTTTAACTATGTGTTTAATAAGCAAGCTAATGGCTAGTGAATACATGCATGTTTATCAAAACACTGTTACAGATAAATAATCAGTTATAAATTGTAACACCCCCCTCAATTATATCCTTTCACATAGAGTAAGCAGTCGTATTTATTAGCAAAATAAGGCATAATTTACAACACACAACTTTTACTTGGAGTGGGAGGGATATAAATAACGATGTATTGATCCAATCTCACTACACTCTTGGGTCTGGGTAAGAGTGAGGAATTTTTGAAAAGTAGGTAGCATAACAGTTCAGATGTCCTAGAAGGATATCTTGTGAGAGACAGAAAGAAACTAGAAATAAGCTTAAGAAAAGCTGTTGAGGAATACAGTTTCCAGGATGCATTGAATTTGATTTTCAGTTCAGATTTTATACTCTCTGTCTAACAATAAAAAAGATTGTGTATGAAAAGCTTTATATACTCTGCCAACAACTGGAATTCTGTCACTTCCTGTAAATATGAAAATTATTTTTTTGACACAAATGCACTTATATGGGTAGTGACTGTATGCCAATAAAAAGAGCATACGATCTCTGTATTTAACTGTTTCAGAAATCTTACTATCACGGCCTACTCATCACTCAGCAATTAAATACACGTCGGTACTCTTGTCAGCATCACATACATTAGACTTCTTTGGGCTTTGGAAACTCCCTTAGGAATGTCTTTCACCAGAAAAGGCTAAAATAACAACCGCTCTTTTAATTCCATACGTCTGAAGTGATCCCAAAGTGTGCAAATACATACAAAAATGGGAATGTATAATTTAAAAAGAATGCTGTAAAAACATTTCAGTGCACTACAGGAAAGCAGTACGTAGGGTTTTGAATGTCATGCAGCAACATGACATTTGGAGGCATTTCCCGTGAAAACTTTTTTAATAAATATGGGATAGTGTGGAATCAAATGAACAATGATTTCCATACAAATTGTTCTGAAGATGAATAGAACCAAGCCAATGTTGATATGTGCCCCAAGGTGCCCACTAGACCATGTAAGAGCAAGAATTAGCTATGGCCAGGGATGGGCCAAAAAAGAGCAGTTCGGTAAAATATTCTGACTTTAAAGATTGAGCAACTACACGTGTTTTGAAATATGGCACAATACCAGAAACTGTTCTGTCTCTGAGGCTCTGTCTCATGGAATAGCTACTTCTAGTTTCAAACGAGCTTATCCTGTTAAGTAGAATACTTGCCAGTGTGCATGTATTTACTGGCTTGTAATTGAGTTTAGAATCACAAATATAAAAGCAATGCCAATGCAAGGTTTGGCTCTCCGATTTGTGTTTGCTTTGCTAAATGAATGACAAGTAATAAATTAGGTTGAATGATACGTGGATGCCTGCTTTGAAAGAAGGCTTAGTTTTGGTTTTTAAGGAGACTGTCCTAGCATAAAGGATTTCTTGGAGCTCTGTTTTTATTAGTAGCTCTGAGGTATTAATAATGACTCTTAACTCTAGTGCACCGTGAGCTTTTTTGGATAGAGAGCAGGTGAGTAAAGAAGTGAGGCAGGTACATACCAAGCAAGTTTGCCGTATATTTCATTGCTGTTGAAACAAGCTTTTTTGAGCCCTTTCAGCAGTCCTCATTTAGCTTTAAAAAGAAAAAAATCTAAATATCTACTACATGAATTATACTGTATTTACAGGAGACCTGTAAACAGGCGGACTTCAAGCAGTGAGGGTGGTAGTACCAAGCAAGGTCAGTTAATAAAGCAGGCTGGCACTAGAGGGAAATCTAGCCAGGACTGGTTATACTACTCCAAACTTCCTGCTGCCTGGAGGATGCTCCTGCCCTTGGCTTCGTGCAGGCCGTGCCTCCTGCCTGCGGATGCCAGCGTCCGCACAGCCAGGCAGGGAACCCGGCCTGTGATCATCTGCCTGGCAAACAGGGGAGCGTTGCCAACTCTGCTTTCACGGCTTACCTTTGCCTTGGCACTCCTGCCTTCCAGCCAGCTTTGGTTTTTCCTGGGCTTTCTTCTTGGACCTGCAGCTCAATAAGGTGTCAGAGAACTAATCTTTTTAAAAATTGGGTTAATTATTTTCCATTTTAAGCATGTTAAACTAGCTCACCATGGGGATTTGAAATTTGAAGATGCTGGAGCTCACACTGGGGTGAGGCTCCCCGTGTATGTCAACCCTAAACTGCCAAGGCCGCTCACCTGAGCCTCAGTTCGGGGCCCTGGGCAGCAGTACCTGCAAGGGAGCAGGGAAGGCAGCCTTCTCCTTCCTGGGCCACAGCCTGGACTTCATCTGCAAACCGTGCCACGGCAGCCTCTGAAAGAGGCAGCAGCAAGCCAGCTTGGATAGTTCCCATGAGGAAGCGCTCGGGAGCCTGCCTCAGGCCCAGCCATGCTGGAGCCCAGGGGTTCTGCTCCAGTGCCGGCTGCTGGGATCTCTTCCCCCCTGAGCCTGCCCCGAAACGAGGACTCTTGTACTTTGTGCCGTGCCCTGCAAGCCCGGTGAGTTTCTTGGTAATGAAACGGACTGAAAGCTGTGGGCTCGTCTCTGTGTCATCTGAGCACAAGCCTCTGCTTGCGGGTCTTTTCGTGTTCCAAGACACGGAAGGTTGGGGAGTAAGCAATAACATTCAAGCAGAGTTGCTCCAGATGAAGCCCTGGCGACAAGTGCCACCGTAGGGGCTGAGATTCGCACCGGCCTCAGCTCCGGGCGGAACCTTCCCGGCGCCCGCCCCGCGAGGCAGCCG